>JAJJWX010002828.1:0-520449 GCA_023529315.1 Papaver bracteatum | reverse complement strand
TTGTGGTGCTTTGCCACTAAAGAACTCCAAAGGTTTCATACCACCCAAATATTAATCACCTAGACATTAACTTCAAAGTGATGCTCTCATAACACCCGATGAACAAAATTTCATTAGGCATAAGTGGCATGAATATGTGATCTCTAATCATAAGAAAAAGAATGCCAACTAATCTAACAGGGAGGATAATATGTACTGCGAAATCAACACAAGCAAAACATAATGAAAATATCATCATCGTTATACTCGTCGGGCCTGTAAAATCATAAACAGTACGTATCATTATGTACATATTAATATACAGCTTGTGGAATAATAATATCATCATCATTATACTCGTCAGGCCTGTAAAATCATAAACAATACGTATCATTATGTACATAGTATATGCTTGTACAGTTTTTGCTGATTTATCCTATGTTATAAATCAATATTCACTGCTAAAAAATAGTACATGAATATATACATAGTATATGCTTGTGCTGTTTTTTCTACTATATCCTACGCTACATATTAATATGTACTGCTGAAAATCCTAGTTCATGGTTGATATGTAATGCTTAAAAACCCTTGTATTATATGATCCTACCTAAAATACATATGAATATGTAGTAGGAACATGTCTAATAGCTATTAGCTGGGCTATAACAACTAACTTTGAAGTATGCGTCCATGTAATAAAAGATCTTTCCCCAGCTTAATAACCGAAGTAGCTGCAACAAATATATAGCATAGTACGTATACATATACATATATATTTGTTGAAGCAAAACAATAAGAAGCTCCACTTATATCCATAAACAATTCTGGGTCTCAACCAAGTGAACATATAAAAAACAGATGAAGTTACAGCATACGCACCCTAAACGTCTTATGAAATATCCATATGCAAATAACAAGACTTGTGCAAATTTCCATCTCAACGGCTCCAACAACTCAATATCAGGCATCATCCACTGAGATTTTCTGAAAAATAGGAGAAATTATATGTTGTGGTAATCAGTACAAGCAAATGTGTATTGTGAAACACTATAGACAAACATGTACTGTCAAATCAGTGCATACAAATATGTACCGCAAAATTGCTACAAATAAGTACAAGATCTAAATGATATTCCTCCCAAACACTAGTTGGAAAAAAGAATAAAGAGCACACAATTACAAACATACCACAATTATAATGAACCGAGCACATAATTACAGACTATATAAATATTGTATAGAGTTAAAACCCATATATATATATATATATTGATATGTACCGAGTGAAAACACAGTACATATTCATATGTATTTAGTGAAAACTTAGTAGATATCACACATTTGATATTGTCTCCTTGTTTGATGATCAAGATATCACACATTTGATGGTGTCTCCTTGTTTGATGATCAAGTTGATGGCGCCAACTCATGCAGACACTATTATGCAATACTAGGTAAACATCATAGAGAAGCGAATCAGATAAATTGAAAATGTGTTTAAGTTTCTTTATTACTCTACTCTAAAACCTCATTCATCAAGTTCACAGTACATTTGAATATACACTCATCTTTTTGACAGTACATTTTGATATACACTCATCTATTCACAAGAGAAATACTTGGGGTAGGATGATCAATACAAGGTACATATTGATATGTACTCATCGTTGTGTATGATTCCAACAACGGATATTAATATGTACTCATTAATGTATTATTTTAACAGTGTATATTAAAGGTATTCAACAGACAAATAAACAGTGGAAAATTTATCAAAAAATAATAGTCTCAAAGTTACTGAGAAACAAACCCATAAAACAATGGGACACAATCAGAATGTGTACCTATCATTATAGGATATTGTTTAAGGCGAGAACGAACTACTGGATCTAATGCACGGTTAAGAGCAACCCCATTTTCACTATTCAAAGGATGACACACCATTACTCTCAATTTTCTTACAAATTTCGCTCTAAATCTAATAATTTCAAAAACCAAACAAATTCCCAAATTTCCTGTCCACCAAACACAAATTCCATATTTTTTTCAAATTTCACAAAAAACCATACTAAACACTAATACATATCTATATGTACTGCATGATCATAAAATCTAGAAAAATAATTGAAATTGTGATTTTCTGTCAATCCAGAAAGAACGGAAATCAAATTAACATATCATCAAAATGATATGTTAACTAAAGAATAAGATGATCTAATCAACAGTGTAGCACGAGTTCAAAATCAACATAAAAATACTAAATACGAACAAAAATGGAATTAAATCATGCAATTGAACAGTGAACATCATGGAAAAATGATAGCAATTACTAGATCTAGAAAGAAAACAATAAAAAAATCCAACCAAATCATGAAATCGATCTGCTCATCATGATTTCATTTGAAAAAACAAACATAAATTCAAAAAGCATAACAAATATTAAAGAATGAAGAAGTTTATAGAAATTACCTGGAGATTTGAGATCGAAAATCTAAAATTGAAGAAAACCAACTGAAGCAGAGAGAAAAAACTAGATCTGAGCTGTTGGAAAAAAAAAAGGAAAAGAAGAACGAAAATACTTTCTTATCATCTATTCTTGTATGTTCATTGCAGAAAGGATATTTTCGGAATATAAAAACTAGACATCATTTTACTCGCATGTGGGATGGACTATGAGATAAAATTTCATGTTTTTGAACCGGCGATTAAAAACATTTTATGACTGGACTAGTCATTAGACGGGTCTCTCATAGTAGGACTAACCATTAATTCCAAAAGTTGTACGGACGCATAAAAATGTTGGCCCGGGCCCTTCTGGAAACATATAAGGGGTCCATTTTTGGGTGATTTGAGTTTGTGTGATTTTAAATGAATAATACGCCGATGCCATCATATCATTTATGCTTTAAAAAAAACACCATATCATTTTAAAGCTGGCTAGCTCTGTTCGAGTTTCTTGGATCTTTCGGTTTCAAGTGGTAATTGTGAAAGTATCATTTTAAAGATTTGATAGTGAAATAAATCTTTGGATAGAGTATTTTTCTTTGGATAATGCGAGACAGTGAAGTGAAATAAATCATGGATAGAGTATTTTTCTTAGTGGGAATCGAAATCTTTAAAAGTTTCCTTTATTGATTATAAATTTATATTACTTGATTTTATTGCTTAATTTTGCTTAATTTATTGCTTAATCGAAATCAAAAAAAAAATTATTGCTTAATTTTACATGAAACAGTTTTAAATTATATTACTTGATGAGATTTGATTTGAAAAAAATTGTCTATATAAGCGTTCCTAAAATCTCAGATATTACACACTTGAGATCAGTTGTTCCTTTAGTAGTTTATATATACTAATGGCTCAAATTCACAGGCTACATACTCAGGCCGAGTTGAAAAACTGCTCAGGAGACCAACTTTATGGTTTTTTCATGAATGAAATAACCAAGCTCCCGCTGGTCCTTCCTCTTATCTACAAGAATCTTCAAATCCTCGCAGGAGATGGAAAGAGTGTGGGCAGCATAAGGCTAGCGAAAATCTCTATGGGTAAGTATAAAAAACCTGTTTAACCACGAAAAATTTCTATACATATTTTTAAGTATGGAATTTTGTTAACCCTAGTTTTCCATGCAAAAAAATAAGTGATTAACTATGGTCTCATTAAGAGAAGAGTTTATTATGTTATCTAGGGACTTCTGAGTTGGTATCAATAGCAGATAAGGTTGAAGCCGTGGACGATGAAAGTAGGACTCTTAGTTTCAGCATCACTGATGGAGATCTCTTGCGTATGTATACGAAGTTTTCCTACAAATTGACTGTAGCGCCAGGAGGTGATAAACAAAGCTGTTTAGCGAAATGGTCCGTGGAATATGAGAAACAAGATGAAGGTATCCCTAACCCAATTGAGTATTTGGAGTTGGCAAGTTATATTGCTAAAGCCGTGGCTAGCCACCTTGCCAAGAAGGCCTGATTTATTTACACAGGCTGGATGTACTAATGATGCATAAATAAAACTTCAATGGATCTTTTAACATGATCTGGCTAGTTTGCTTCACTAATTAACAATGATATACAAAACCAGTCCTTATAACAAAGTTGGAACAGAATTGAGAACTAGGATCCAAATAAAAGATTTAAAGAGCAACCATGCCCCTTCTCAACCAGGATTTTGTAGCAAACCTCGTACAAAAATTAAGTTCGGTTGAGGACCATGGGAGCCTTTTCTATCCCGGTACTCTTTTTTGCTCCCTATAATGCTCTCCTGACTCCAACGCCAACTTCTAACCTGAAATATGTGGTATATAACTTCAAATTCTAAGAATCAATTGAAGTTTCTATTACGAGGGGGACTCGAATCTATGACTTCCAAGTACTAGAGTCAGACTCCTAGCTAACTGTCCAGTTATTCTCTTCAGACAATGGGAGGAGGAATCGGTACTAGTGTGTATCCTGCATACAAAACTTTTCTTCATTAAAATTTGGTCATATTAAGAGAAATTTGTTTGGGTCCATTTCCGGCTTCAAATACTTTTATGGCTTTGCTGCACCTACCTTTATTGTAATCCAGTATTCGTGGATCTTTTTTTCAGCCCACCCACACAAAGATTCCTGTTTCCTTCATTGCCCCAAAGTCAGGTAAATATATTTGCAATTAAATAAACAAGTCATTTCCATGGACAAATGGCTAATTCCACGAAATTAATTCCTCTCAAACAGCCTAACTGTTCTACCAATGGGGATGGAACACTGGTTACTCACAAAAAAAAAAAGAGGGGTCGGCATATAATTTTGTGTTGTGTACTCAAAAAAAGCCTGAGATTTTTAGGGGCGACCCCAACAGAATTAGGAGTGACTTTTTTATTCCCAATCCATACACAACGTTAAGAGATGTCCAAAAACGCGGAGATTATGTTAATGCTCTTATACAATCGGAAGCCATTTTGTGTCCGATTGGGAAAACACAATTGGATGTTTAGTAACGCCTTTTTCCTACCAATTAATATAGATTTTGTGCCAACCGCGTATCTTGCTTCTATAACAATCGGTAGGAACAAAAACCTCACTAGACTACTGACTATTGGTGATTTAGTCAGAGAAGAAATTTGGGACAACTTATAATTGGTAGCATATATCCTACCGATTATTGGAGATTTCAATATTTTGGAATAAAGGATTTTAGAAAAACTCATTTTGGGACAACCTATAATCGGTAGGTAATTTAACATGTTAAACCTCCGATTATTGATACATCTCAAACACGAACCAAATGGTTAGGGTTTGCTCATCACCGTAAAACCTGTGGAAATCTGGCAAAGGTTCGATGTGGGGAAACTTATAATCGGTAGCCATATATACTACCGATTATGGGAGATTTCAAAATTTTGGAATAAAGGATTTTAGAAAAACTCATTTTGGGGCTACTTATAATCGGAAGGTAATGTAACATGTTAAACCTCCGATTATTTAGTTTGTAGATAAAACCGATGTCAACCTAAATTCATTTCATTTTGTTTCTTTTCAACTTCAACTCTCTTCTTTTCTCTTGCCCTCTGAATGCAGTGAGGAAAAATGTCCCCCTCGTTAACTCCGCTTCAATACATCGTTATCGTTAATCGTTGAATCGAATAATCGTCGAGTATTCTCTAAGAAGATGAAAGATAAGGAACGTCAAAAAGCTCGAACCAAAAATGTTGTTCGTGGTGTTGATCCAAAAATTGGAGTGCATGCCCGTAATAAAGAGGTTCTCACCGAAGAACACGAAGAACGCGAAGAAGGCGAAGAAGAAGAAGTCCCTCATGTAGATGATTCTGATAGCCAAACTCTCAAGCTACTTCAAATGGCCCAAATTAGGTAAGATTCTACCATTTGTTTGGTTTCTATTGCTTTAATTCGACAAAACCACAATTTTGTTTTTTAGGCTTTTCGGTAATTAACCAGATTTTGTAGTCTAGTTATTCTTTTAAACTTCCAATTATGCTCGAATTCTTCACTGCACAAGAACATTGGTCATATTCGGGTGCTAAAAATTTAGGTTTCCTACCGATTGCCTTCGTTTTTCCTTTCTGAACCCTAAATCGACCATAATCGGAAGTTAAACGTGTTTTTTCCTTCCGAATATACTAGGCTTTGGTATCTCCTGGACCCAAACTGATGCATATTCGGTAAGTATTATTTTTTAATGGCTACCGATTGTCAACCCTAAATCGACCATAATCAGATGTTATGTTTTGTAAATTTCTTTAGGCCCAACCACATAAGTGAATTATGGACACAAATTGAAGCATATTCGATAGGTAGTAGTTTTGTATGGCTTCCGATTATTATGAATTCAGTAGGATATACGATCTTATGCATTACAATTATGTGTATTTGTAAGATTATATTGAAATATGTCTTCCAATTAACTATATTCGGCCGCTAACGTTTAACTCAAACTTCTGATTATGAACTATTGTACCTTGTTTTCCTATTTAGGGATAGGCTAGGTAAAAAAAAACCGAAGACGCAATTGTCTCGGATAGTGCAAGGATGACAAGGCGTAAGAACTGGATAGCTAATGCAAGGAGATCTAGGGCTGCTAAATTTAATTCAAATGCTCAAGATGGAACTCAACAAATCCAGTCAAGAAGGTGTTCAACCAACTTCCCCATAATCAGAGCCAGTTCAAGAAGGTGTAGAACCAAGTGCTCCACAATAACAAGCTGAAATTCAACCTACTGTTCAACCAGAAGCACCGGAAGATAGAGTTATGGAAGGAGGACAACCCAGTGGTGCGCAAGAAGAAGAAGAAGCCTAAAAGAAAAATCCTCCTCGAAATAAAGCGAAACACCTTGTCCCAAAAGAACTAAATGTGAAGGGTATTCCAGAAGGTGTAATCCTGGGGATGCCCGAGGATGGATGAGAATTATTATTTGGATACAAAGACTCTTGGGCAAGAGAAATATATGAAACTAAGGTAATAATTATATCCATTTTATTTACGTATTTTCTTTTGGTTCGTAATAGTTTTAAGGGTTATAGGTTTAGGTGATTCTAATTTTTTTTTAACTTGTCATGTGTATAATAGTATCTTTCGGATGCGGTTCGTTTACTCAAACCCACCGCCGCACCACCTAAAATGCTGGAATGGCCTTTATCCGGTGAATGTGAAAGGTTCAAGAGAATTATTGCAAATTTGGGGTTGGATGATGCTGCTGACAACTCTATGTTGCAACATGACCGGGTGGCTATATCGGCGTTTGTGGAGAGACTTTATCTTGAGACCGACACCTTCCATATGCCGTTTTGGGAGATGACGGCAAAGGTGCATGAGGTATCCTGAAATCATATGTCGTTTGGGGAGACCAAAACCTTCCATATGCCGGGGTTGGATGATGCTGCTGAACCCCAGATGATGTTGTGCAGATTCTTAAACTCCCTAACCATGGCAAAGGTGGTAGGGATGAGTACACAAAGCAGTTGGAATGGGACAAGCTTTATGCTCTGACTAACAAGTGTTTCGGTTGGGATGTAAAAACATCAAGAACTGAGTTCAATAGATGCATGAGGTATAGAACTAGACAGTTCAACATTAGTACTCTGATGGATATGTTCAGGGGCACCAAGGAAAAATAAGAGAAAGGAACTTTAACTGATGACCAAGTGAACCACGCGGCCACCGCATATCTCCTTTGTGTATTGGGATGCGTCATTTTCCCCAATACTAGTGGCAATCGGGTCGACGCCAACCATTTACAACTCCTGGATCCTCTCGATAAAGTTCATTAGTACTCTTGGGGCACGGCATGACATGCGTGGTTGATGGAAGAGTTGAGAAAGGCGTCGAGGCTTGGAATTAGCCAAGTGGCCGGGAACGCGAGTCTACTACATGCATATTTATTGGCTCTACATACTTGGTTTTATTTTTATTTTTGTACTATTGAAGAATCAATTTCCTAATACTTGCAAAAATTACAATATAGACATGGATCTACAACCACTTCCTTATCTTGGGATTGGCCATTGAAAACCCGTCGTGGGCGCCTAGTCACCCTAGAGTAAAAAATTACGTCTTCGATGACAACCATTCTAGGAAAAAGGACCAGCAGCTGATTAGTTTGAGGGAGATTTTGGAATCACTGAAAGCCCAAGAGGTATGCTTGTTCATGCAAGAAAGACCGAGATAATGGACATGTCGCAGGTCGGTTCGATTTGGCCCTTTATTTTGGACCATTGTGGCACCCAATATGATATGTGATGTACAATGCCTCAAGGGTGATGCGACATCACGGTTAGGTACAATGTATACCAAAGGGGGAAATCCATGGGAATTTCAGTTTGGATGTTGAAGAATGTAAGTCTGATAAAGATTCTATCACGGTGTTTTACAAGGGAAAACCATCCTATAAATACCATTGGGATAGATGGATGGTTTACTTGATAATCGGTGGAAGGCAAGCCAACCAAGGTTTTGAAAATGCTCCCAACTATATGGATTGGTACCAGAATGTTTCTCATTTTCGTGTAATCCGTGATCTTAAAGCAAAGCCCATACCGTATAAGAGTGTCCTCAAAGAGAAACCACCGGGTTTTGATAGATTGGTACGTATTGTTTTCTTATAGTTTAATATTATGGGTCAAAATCAGAGTAGTAACCGTTTGATGGTATGCTATGTTTTAAAACAAATGAGCAAGTTAAGAGGTTTGTCCAAATAGTACACTAATTGCATAAAGTCCGGAGAGCCTGTGGCAATTGAGAAGATAAAAGATCACCAAGAGTTAATTGATAACGTTGACAATGAGGAGTATGCATCTCGCTTCGGGGAAAAAGGAAAGAAACCTACAACGAAGGTGAAAAAAAGAACTCGGGCGTCATCGAGCACTCAAGTTGAAGGCTCAAATGATGAAACCAATGATGGTTCGGGCCCAAGTCGTGGAGGTTGTAAAGGTCGCAAAGTCAAAGCAAAGAGGAACGACTAAACTCTTGATGTTTTGTTAACTTTATGGATAACTTTGTTTATGTCGGATTATGTCTTTTCAAAGTTTGTGTTGAATTATAAGTTGGTACGTTATGTTTATGGTTTGTGAATGGTTCGTTTTATGGATTATGAATGGTTTTATTGCTATCTTTATGCATTTAACGATGAGTCGCAAGCGAATCACATGCACATATATGAAAATGTTTAATTTTATTTCTACATTCGGAAGGTTAGTTTATATAAAAATCTCCCGATTCTGGGGAATTTCCAATTATTTGGTCAGAATCGGGAGGTTTTTGTATCATGTATCTACCGAATCTGGAAATTTTGGAAAAAAAAATCAGATTCGGAAGATTATTAATTTTGTTGTCTACCGATTATGCTTTGTGAAGAAATAATTTTTGTTTTGTAACCAAACAACACCATATTCGATAACGAAGTTAACTTATGAAACTTCCGATTATTATAATCGGTAGGGTTAGTTTATATTGTTCCTCCGATGATTATATGTGAAGAAAACTTTGTTCTCTGTATCCAAACAACACTATAATCGAGAACTAATATTTTTCCTAGGCTTCCGATTATAAAACTCGAAAATCACTTGTGTTCTGTAACCTATAATCGTGAGGTTTTGTAAGATACTCTTCCTTCGATTATGAGTGCATCCAAAACATTAACCAAGTGGTTATCGTTGGATCTGCACCCTGAACCATGTGGTTATGCTTGGCTCTGCACCCTCATAACCTAAGGTTTGCTACGTATAATCGGTAGGTTTAGAAGTTGGATAACCTACCGAATATAGCATATTCCAAAATTCACCAGATGAAGGATTTATGAAAAATCTGTTTTTGGGGCAACCTATAATCGTAAGGTTGTGGAACGTAATTTCCTTCCCATTATTGTTGAATCCAAAACACAAACCAAGTGATTATTGTTCTATGGAATTTGGTCAAGGTTGAATCTGGGGCTACTTACAATCGGTAGTTTTACATGTCCAATTAACTACCGATTATACAAGGAAAGGTTAGCCGAAATATCCACACACTAATCGGTAGCTAATGATTCATTTTAACCTACCGATTGAGGTTTTGGCTACCGAATATGTAAGGAAATAGTTGCCATTTCGAAAAAAACACTGATAAGGAGTAGCTTAGATTTATATTTGGGTGATCTTTTTTGCCTTTTTGTGTCGCCCTTAATTCTGTTGGAGTCGCCCCTCAAAATGGAGGAAAAAAAAAATTTAGAAAAAAGAAAGCATCACTTTCAATTAGATTTCCACTGGAAAAAGCAGACTTGTATACCTCTCGGATAGAATGTGACCCATAAATGCCAACCACTTAATATTGTGTCTATCAAGAAGAGATTCCCCCATGGTTTTTTTAATTTTTAATTTCTATTATTAAATGCCTTTACTAGCTTCTAATAATTTAAATAAATAATATGCCGATGCAGGCCACCACCACCATTATGATGATGAGCAGCATTCATAGTATTTGCCATAACCGGATTCCAGGAAACTGAAAGCACCAGAATCAGCTTGGATCTCTCTGTTTCAAGAGGTTATTGTAAAAATTATCAATTCTAGGATTTGATAGTGAATCAACTGGGCAATTTGAGCTTAGCCATTTTTTTTTGGAGATTTGATCTCTTGGTTCTTGGAGCTTAATTCTTTTGCTGGAAGATATGGGTAGCTCGGCGACTACAACTCTCTTTCCGTTGCACCGTACTAAGACTTTGCATCTGGTATTGAATTTGGAGTTGATGTCTTTTGAAATTTATGTCGAGTCTGCGGATGCTTATTTCTCAATTTTATTAAATTGGATACTTCTAAACCTTTTAAATACATCTCGGTGTCATCGTATTAAACTGTAAATCAGGTGAGGCATGCCCAAGGAGTTCACAATGTAGAAGGAGAAAAGGATTTCAGCGCATACAAATCTGAAGAATTCTTTGATGCTCCACTTACTCCTCTAGGATGGGACCAGGTAATTGCTTCATTTCACTTATTAACAGAATTCAACAATTGGGTATATTTCAGGTGTAAATTTTAGCGTCTCCATTAACACACAACAGGTTGATAACTTAAATAAGCATGTTCATGAATGTGGACTTGATAAGAAGGTTGAATTAGTAATCGTGTCTCCGTTACTGAGGTACTCATTTTCTTGGCTTCTTTCTATTTCGGTGCTTATAGATTATACAACATTTTGCGGTGTCCTATTGTGTTAATATGTCTTAATTAGATTATGGCGCCTATTTGAACTTGCATTTCAGGACCTTGCAAACAGCAGTTGGAGCATTTGGTCCTGAAGGACACGCGGATGGGATGGATGTCACACCACTAATGGTGGCAAACGCAGGGAATAGTAAACGTTCTGCTATTTCAAGCATAAATACTCCACCATTTGTAGCAGTGGAGCTTTGTCGAGAACAATTTGTAATGTCTTGTTACTCTTGTAACTTGAGGCTTGAATTGGTGCCAGTTGGTAATTTCTAACTTGAAATTCTTACTACAGGGTGTTCACCCATGTGATAGGAGGAGAAGTATATCTGAATATCGGACCATCTTTCCTGCAATCGATTTCTCACAGGAAAGTATCTGATGATGCTCTATAGGATCGCATTAACACACAGTTCAAGTATCGCATTGACATGATAGTAGATTTTGCAGCTGAATTAGCTCTGCAGTTAGTTTAAAACCTCTATTTTTGTGCGTTTGCTTCAGATAGAAGACGAGGAGGATGTTTTGTGGCAGGCTGATGTAAGAGAGTCAAGAGAAGCTGTTGCCACCAGGGGAATGGAATTTATCAATTGGTAAAAAAAAATTTATCCCACTTTCAAGTTAAGGATTGTTGAGAATGGTGTAGTGAAGAACAGAGATTGATAGTAAAATCTGATATCGTATCTAGGTTGTGGACACGTAAAGAGAAAGAGATTGCAGTCGTCACCCATAGAGCTTTCTTGCGTGAGACCCTCGGTGAACTTGGAGACGACTGCCACCCAACAGTGCAGAAAGAAATCCGCAATCCGTAAGTGTTGGATTTCCCTGTTATAGCTGTTAATGACTCGGAATCATTTTGCGAACACAATTTGCACTTTTGGCCCCAAAGTTTTCCTGTCAACACGCTTCTTTTAAGTTTTGTCATTCATATTTTGAGTGCTTATCCTCTTTCTTTACAGATTTGCTAATTGCGAGCTTCGTTCTGTGGTGATCACTGATAACGGGTAAGCATGTTTGCTCCCCATGCTCTACCCCGTGTTTATTTTTCATGATGCTGATTTTTTTTTCTCCTTCTGAATTTGTAGCTTGATAGGGTCTGATACTTCAGTTACTAACTACCCTGGTGTGCTACATCTTCCTAGTGATGCTGCACTTAACAAGCACCCAGCAGACCACGGAGCACCAAATTCCTAAGCCAAGATTGGTTATCTTGATTTTTTTTACTTGCAATATTGTACTACTCTTCTTATACAGCACATTACTTGTAATGGGAAATTAAGCGAAAAATAGTTGTTCTTTTATCATGTACCGTGTTTCTACAAAAATCAACTGATTCAAAAAGAGAGAATTAATAGTTACCATGGATTGGAAGGAAGTCTTTGATAAAAGCGTCAAGGTTGGTGTCGGATGAACCACCTTTAGCCAATGCTCTTCTACACATCTCCTTGAGTTCGCTTGATCTTCTTCTCATCTCCTTAGCTTCATTAACATCATCTTCTTCTGCTTGATTTATGTTCATGAACTTCTTCACAATCTTCTCAACTTCATCCCTTTTGACCACTGCTTTTGCTCCAAAATCCTTTGTGACTTTAACTCCAACTTTTAAATCATCTACAACCAGTTTTCTGTTTGGAATTTGATCAAAATAAAAGGGAAATGTAATCATGGGTACACCTGCATATATTGATTCCATTACGGAATTCCATCCACAATGAGTCCAAAATCCTCCAACCGAAGAGTGACAAAGTACCCTTAGTTGATCACACCATGGCACTACTAATGTTCGAATATTGATAACCATCTCATCATCGTCACCAGCACCATCACCACGTGCAATTGAAGTAAGATACCCGCCACGCGAAACCAACAAATATCGAACTCCACTATTACACAGCCCAGCCAAGATCTCCTCCATTTGTTCCGCGGGAATTGAAACAATGCTACCAAATGCAATATATAGAACGGAGCTTACGGGTTGAGAGTCTAGCCATTCTAAGTAATAATGTTCCTTGTTGCTTATATACTTACCTGAACTTGATTCTTCTTTCTTAACATAAATGTGCTGATGGTGCTCATTGGTGGCGGTGATGTTCGGTATGGAAGGGCCAATCGTGTAAGTTGGGAATGGAAGTATTGCCTTTAGACTGTCTGTGACTTGAGGCTCAATCTCATAAAAAGTTGCAATAAGAAGACAATGGACTTTATCCAACATAGTGAAGGGTACCATTGCTGGGTAGCATGGCTCATTTACACGCGGCAACAATGGCATGTCTGCGAATCGTGTTGGCGAAACTCCTGGAATGTAATCTATCACCTCGTCGCAACAATCTGTAGCACAAAATAAACGAAATATTCAACATGGCCTTTACTTTCTTGTGACAAACTATGCAAATTGCAGCCTATTACATTCACTGTTATGTACCTGATACATTAGCAAGGCTGTGCCCATTCTTAATTAGAAGGTCAGTATGATACATTATGGAGAACACGACAGATGGTGAGGGCCAAAACAAAACCACTGGAATATTTCTTTGATTGCCGATCGAAATTGCCCATATCAAGTAGAAATCCGCTATAATAGTAGTCACTGTTTCAGATGTGTTCAAAACATGCTCGAATGGAGCTCCCATTTCTGCAAGTACCATTTCTAAGAAGCTGTCAAAGTCTAATGTTGATGACCAGACAAATTCTGAAGGAATCACGTTTGGAATTGGTCGGAGATGAATTTGAGATGGCATCGGAGTTGATTTAAGGATGCCAAGCCACTCTTCCGTGACAACGAAGGTGATTTTTACGTTATCGTTTAATTTATGAGCTAAATGCTTACAAAAATTCAACATTGGGTTGATAAGACCTCTTCCTGGAAATGGCACTGCTACAATGTGGCATCTCTTCACTGATTTTGGCACCTCGTCAACGATTCCCTCAATGTCTCTCATAAGTTAATTTCCAACAGACTATGCACCATTATATGATGAGAAATGTTTAGAGAGATGTAAGATATAAAAATCCTTGAATTATAGCAGAGAATTATAATACACAAATTTGAACCTTCAAAGAAAGGCCAGGAGCATACAAAATATCTTGGATAAGGATAAGTTACGAAGAATGGACCGATAACTGGAGTAAGTGAGGATGTGTGAATCCCAGAGTAACAGAGATGGGACTTATAACTGGAGTAAGTGATGTCCCGATGTTTGAACCATGGTAAGGTTACTTTTAATGCATTTGACTGGAAACTTTATTTTTTTTCTGTGGTCAGGATTGGCCTAGCTGATGAGGAAGAGTACTGGCTTCAAGGTCCAATAATTCACCAGCTGCTTTAACTGTGTACAGCACGTTACAAAAGCAGGAATAGGTACGGTTAATTTTTCACAAAATTGGTTAAAAACACCAAAACAGAAAAAAATTTGGGTGAAATAGATTCTTACCTTTTGATATTGTTTATATAGCCAAAAATAAGAAATATATTGTTTATATCCTAGTTAGCAATTCGGGGTACAGAGAGGAGTTCGTGACGGCATACGTTCGAGAATTATACGGATTTGGATAGGTCGGATTCGGTCAAAAAATCGGTCAATGGTTCGTTGTTCGGAGTGTAGTTCGAAACGGATACGTACGTGTATAAATCATTTTAGAAATATGAGTTTGGTACGGAAAATTCGGCTTACATCAAATGAATAGAAATTATATTTTAAAGTTTGTATAGAGTTAAAGACTATGAAGCACGGATACTTCAAAATTGGTGACGTATCCATATCGACGCCGTATCAGTATCAAATACTTGGGGATACCTGGGGATACGTATCAGATACTCCATTTAAAGTGTCACATTTTTTTAATTACAAAAAGGGTAGGGGATACTCTGGGATACCTCTCAGATACTCTACGAGGGATACTTCTTATAATCTAACATTTATTTTGTTATACAAAATCTAAATATTTATAGATATTTGTACTCATGAACATATTGAATCATTATATATAAACCTAATAACTTGATGACTATAAAGAAAAAAGACTTGGTATTTATTTTTATGGTGCTTCAAAAAAAAAATTAAAAAAAAACAGTGTTAGAAAAATCTAGCTTTACGGCTTATCGGGCAGTCATGTTCTTCATGTTATTTAGAGAGAAATCGGAGAATATATGATTTTATCCATTCAATTAACATAAGTAAGACTAAATTTTCTAGCAAAAACAAAAATTAACATAACTAAGAATGAAACCCAAAATGGCGAAAATTTAATGTTTAATCACTTTAATATATTCAAAATAATAATTTAATATTTGCTCACTTTAATATTCAAAATAATATCTATCAGACTTTTTTATTTTATTATATTAATTTTTTTTTTAATAAATGCACGTATCCCACCATATCTCGTATCCCTATTTTATGAAAATTGATGAATCCCTGTATCAGTATCGGTGCATCATAGGTTAAAGAATGATTTAAACCAATTTTATTGTATTATATAGATAATACATTAAGAATAGATAAAAACAAGCAAATAGCTCAATGGTTTGAGCCTTAATTAGCAAGTAAGAGGTAATGGGTTCAATCCCCACCAACAACTTCTTTTTAATAACTCTAAAAAAAACACTTAAATGGGTTCAAATCGAGTCACCTATCAATCACCTACAATTGATTCAATTGATTCATACGAATCAATTATTCGCGAAAAATTCGGATAACCCATATAATGCGCTAACCGGTGTTAGAGTAATTAGGTCAGGTAATGAATTACTAACTAGGGTTTATATAGCCAATTTGAATATTTCACCCAGGAAAATTAAAATAAAAAAATATGTCTTACCTAAAATACCCCTAACTTTTTAAACCCTTCTTTTCAAAGAGAATTTATTTCTCTTTCAGAAACTCGTCGTCCCTCTTCCTCACCTGCATAATTTTTCAATAAATTCAGAGCTCGTGTCTTTTTCAGATCTGGTTAATCAATCATGGTGATTAACGATTGTTGAATCGAAGTTTAGATTAATCCACTTTCAAGTCATCTAATATCATCAACAACCAGTAACGCAAATCAATGGTTTCAAGTTTCAATTAATCCAATTTTGATTTCGTTTTTGTCTAATTCTTTGTAATGCATATCTAGGTATGTCAATTTTGAAGTTTCTCTATCAATTTTTGGTTTTAGTTGTTGATTTTGATTATCCAGGGTTTTACTAATAACCAATTTTTGGTTTTAATTGATTGATTAAACGTGATTATTTGTTTATATCCAATCAATTTATTGTTCATCAAAGTAAATTTAGTTTAAACCTGCTGAAACAATTCATAGATCCAATCCAAATTGATTAAAGTGATTTGTAGTTTTTCATTGTTTTGGAAGTGAACGAAATTGGTATAATATCATCATGTATGTGTGTTTGATTAGAGTATGCTTACAATTTTTGCTCAGAAGAAAGCTCTAACAGGTAGGGGTGTACATGGTTCGGTTTGGTTCGGTTTCAAGCCAAAACCGAAACCAAACCAATACTATCGGTTTTCCAAAAATTGAAACCAATCCATTAACCATTGGTTCCAAAAACCAATGGTTCCAATCGGTTTCGGTTTTCCTAAAGGTTTTGGTTAACCAATAATTATGTCAAACCAAAAAAAAAATTACACAAATTTACAAAAAAAAAATAGTATCGGTTTACAAAAAATTACAAACAAAAAATAAATAGAAAGAATATCAAGAGTAGTTAAGGATTACTCTAAATCTAGAGATCAAAAGAAGATTTAACTTGTGGTAGGCTATACAATGACATCTCTAATGAAAATTTAATTAATTTTGTTTTTTCAATAGTCGGTTAACCATTGGTTAATGGTTCGGTTTCTTCATCAAACCAAAACCGAAACCATTAGCTCGGTTTTTAAAATTTAGAAACCAAACCAAACCATTAGTAAATGGTTCGGTTCGGTTTTCTCCTTATTGGTTTGGTTTGGTTTGGTTCGGTTTCGCGGTTAACCGGTAACCATGTTCAGCCCTACTAACAGGTTGCCATGATGAATATGGGTGTCACAATTGATTTTCCAGTTTTTTAAAGAAGGTGTATTTTTATACCAATTGTTGTTTAATTTGGTTTTTAGTCATCCTGGTTGTTTAATTTGTTCAATTGAATATCATCCATATTCATTTACATTGTTTAAATATTTCCTTTTGTAGATGGATCAACAAACTCTTTGTGTGGTTATCCGTGGTCCCGATACATGTCCATACCACGTTAATATGAAGTCAACAATTGATGAGTTGAAGTTGTATGTGTGTTTTTTTTTGGAATTATATTTCTCTAGACTCAATCCAGTTTGTATTTGACAATGAGGGAAGAAGCATGGTTGTTGACAGTGATGCGAAGCTTCAATCTGTCATATCAATGTGTCATGTTTTTTAGTTGAGTTTCTTGGATCTTCGTTTATTAGAACGTATTCCTCTTCGTGTTCCTGATTATATTTGTGAACCTACAATGAGGGGGTTTCCTTCAGTTGCATGCCCTAGCACAAGTCAACCGGTTATTCCTAGTCATCTTCCGAAGAATAAAGTTACTCGTAAACCTACAATGAGGGAGTTTCCTTCAGTTTCATGCCTTATCACAAGTCAGATGGTTATTCCTTGTCATCTTACGAAGAATAAAGTTACTCGTGAACCTACAATGACAGAGTTTATTTTAGGTAAAGACAATAGCTCAGTTCTGTCACTTATACCTTCTTCGCAAGAACTTGGATCGTCACAAGATATTCCCATTCTCAAGAACGTGCATTCAATGGAAAGATGGCAATTAAAAGATCTTGCAAGGTGGATGAATGAGAGTCCATTATAAAAGGTGTTGGTCAGGATTTTTATGGAGGACGAGACGAGGCTCGTCTTGTTGTTGAAAAATATAACCACTTTTTTGGTCGCAAGGCAAGAGTCGTCAAGAGCAATCTAGAACGGTATAATGTGGAGTGTCTTTACAAGGAGGAATTGGAATGTGATTGGAGGTTCCATGCATCTCCGAAGACTTCCAATGTGAAGGGACATTTATACCTCAAAAGCTATAATGGGGAACATACATGTTGTGTTGGTTATAGTGATGGAACAAAGGATGATCCAGTTACTCTCGAACTTGTAAAGAGCTTAATATTTGTCCAGATCAAACATAATCCCAACAAGAAATGCATGGATATTGTTGATGATTTCAAAATTGATTATGGGTTAACATTGAGCTATGATCAGGCGCATCCTGGTAGAGAATTATGTTTCAAGGAGTTGTATGGCAATGACACTAAATCATACACTAACTTGGTTTGGTGGTGTGAAGCCGTGGAAAAACACGACCCAGGTAGTCGGGATGATTTAGTCATTGAAGGGGGCGAGTTCAAGAGTTTGTTCTTAGCCTTTGATGGTTGCATCTCGGGTTTCGAGTATTGTCTCCCGGTATTGTTCTTGGATGCTAATTTCCTAACTGGGAAATTTATAGGTTGTCTTATGGCGGCTACCGGGAAGAATGCGAATAATGGTATGTCTTCTAGTTTAGATTCATTTGTAAGAAATTCAGAATTTTTTTGATGTCAAATTATAGATTAAACCAGTTTCATCCTTAATTGGTGAAGTTAGATCATATAATGAAATTGGTTTCATTCTGTACAATAGCAGTTTCAGTCAGTTTAATGATTTTTTTATTTTATTTTTGTGTTTTATGTAGGAATATTTCCTGTGGCATATGGTATTGTTTCAAGTGAAACTGTTGAAAATTGGCATTGGTTCTTGGAGAAATTGAAAACTATCTTGGGTCCTCGGGTACTAACTATTATTTCGGATCTCCATGATGGTTTGATCCAAGGGATTCATGATGTTTTTCCACATTTCCATCATGGTTTTTGTTACCAGAACTTGAATAAAAATGTCCGCAGTAAGACCAACAAGAGAAAGGAAGAGCATTATGCTGCAATGGATTTGTTCAAACAATGTTTATATTCATCAACACATGAAGGCTTCCGCGAAGGTATGCAAAAGTTGAAAGACATGGGATGCGATGGTCTTCACAAATTCTTGAGTGACCTTCCAGTGGAATGTTGGTCTAATGCACATTGTGAAGGTTGTCGTTATGGAGACATGTGTTCAAACATTGCAGAGTCATTCAATGCTTGGATTAGAGAAGCGAAAGGTATGCCTATTTCCATATTATTTAACTGGATTAGACTTAAGATAATGGATCAGATGAGTAAAAGGAAGGCTAAGGGGGCGATGTATAAAGGATTCATTTTTCCAAGGCTAGAGAAAAAATTGCAGGATTCCATTCGTGCGGTTCCCAATGGAAAATAACCAAGTCTTGTGACATGGAGTGGGAAGTAGCTGATGGAAAGTACTCACATGTTGTTAATATTGCGATGTTTCACTGCAGCTGTAGGCTTTGGTTTATGGAGAAGTTCCCTTGTGATAACGTTATTGCGTGTATGGTCTCAGCTAAGATCAATGTTTACAAGTACATTAATCCGTTTTTCAGCATTTCCATCTTCCATGCATCGTATGATCGTCCTATCAAGCCCATACCTGATCATGAAAAGCCTGTTGATGTTGATACTGGAAGACTTGTGAACCCACCAACTATCATAGGAAAAAAATATGGTACGCCGAAGAAGAAGCGTATTCCTAACACCGGCAATGCAAGTTTCACGAGACCAATTACGTGCGGTAACTGCCATACTAAGGCATGTCATAACAAGATGATGTGTCCTCATCCTCCCGCAAAAAAGAAACGTCAACAATGAACCTGCTTAAGAATATCTCCATTCCTCATTCTGTGCAGTATCTTTCTATGATTTCTTTTATTAGTCTATTCTTCTCTGTAGCCTCTTGTTGCACATTTTATTACTAAGATTCTATTAGCTGGAATTATATTTTTTTCAACTAGTGTTTACATTTGAATTGTTTTTTTTTCTTCATAAAAACATAAAAGCATATATGTTATATGTTATATTCTTTTGTTGGTTTTTTAATTGTATTATGAATCTTTTTCATTTTTCATTGTACATTCTTTTTTCAGTTTTCATTGACTTGAATGCAATCAGTTTTTATAGGATAGGATGTAATTGTGTTTCATTCTGCATATTCTGGAAAAAAATGAGATTTTTGGGCAGGGTGAAACTGGTTTCATCATGTATATTCTGTTAAGAAAGAATATTTTAAATCTGTAACCTGACAAAAAATCTGAAAATAGTTATATATATGATGAAACCAGTTTCATCTTGCATATTCTGGAATTTTTGTCCTGGGTGAAACTGGTTTTCATCCTACATATTCAAACACAAATATAAGGAAATTGAAGTATATGCATTTTTCAGAAACATCAATAGGTATTTTGAATTAACAAAGATCCACTGATCACAAATGTATGCGAAGAAAGAGTTAAACAAAAAAAAGTACTTCCAAATGAGTATCCTACATTAATAATTTTTTTTAAAACAACCTAAATACATCAAACTTTCCAGCAACTTTTTTCACCACATAGGATTTCATATCCGAGATCGACTCTTCTTGTGTTCATCTTCTCTTCTGTCATATTCTCGCCTTCGTAGTAGATAACATACATCAAAGAATTGTGACTATAACACAAATGAATATGTAATGTCGTTCAATCTTTATTTCAGTTTGTATGTTATAATCTCAGTTCGAAGTGTTAAGTACCTACCTTTTGCCCTGTTGTGGACAATCTGATTTCACGTCGACTACAATTTCATCAATTCTACTGCTTCCTAAGTGAATGGAAACGAGCTGACCTACTTTTTCCTCCATAAATTTAACATCCTCCAAGTAGTTTGACGAACCTATGAGAGAATTGTAGTGTTCCCAAGTTCTACCATGGATGTCAAAGTGAATCAATGTGAAATGTTCTTTGTTATTTATCATTGGGATGAACAAGTGATGCGTTACAACATCAATTTTCTTCACTTCAGCAATTATATACTTTGAAGCCTTCATCTCATCTCCCGCAATGACATCACCCTAAAGATAAATTGCACAACTTAGTTCATTCATTCTAAATGAAGGTTCAAGCGCGCTAAGAAATATACTTACCCATGCATACGCGCTGAGAAAGATCGACTTTAAGTGTCCTTTGGTATCATCACCAGATTGAAACATTTTTCTCCATTTTTCCATTTTGAACTCCAAAATTGTGTTTTAATGGTTGATTGAAAAAAAATTGTTGGTTTTGTTCTCCATTGATAAGTTTGCCTCTATCGATTTTCCAAACGCAGTCGCTGCATTTAAACAATTTCATCCAATTTCATACAAGCACACATGGTTCATTTTCTAACATTATAATACTATATACATCCTAGATACACTTTTTTGTAGAATGAAAAAAGAATTAACAACAAAAATATGCAGTGTACGTACCTTAATTTTCCAGTTAAAAAGTAATCCTTTATTAACTTTTCTTGAGCTTATCTTCCTCCGTCTTCCGAGTAACTTTTCCACAACATGTTTTTCTTTGTTAACTTCTTTAACTTATCTTCCTTTGGCTTCTTCACTGCACGCTTATCCGCTTCTGTTACAAAATCAGGACCAAAATCCTTTGTCTTCCTTTTATAGACGTCCTTCACTCTCTTCTCAAGCGATCCAATTTCTCCAAGTCGATTCATGACTGTCAGAGGTTTTGATGCGATAATTTCTTCCACGATAATTTATCCTGGAGGACCTGGTGTTATCGGTTCTTCTCCGTGAGCATCTGGATTTACGGCTCCACTGGTTTCACCTTCTTTGCTAGCGTCATCAGGAACATCACCGGTTTTACATGCCTTGCTAGCATCACTGGGAACAACACCGTCCATTAGTTTGTTCATCTGTTGAGTGATTCTAAGATTGAAAAATTTGTCGCTAGCATCATCAGGTGTAAAATTAATATGAACAACCATATCAAGAGGTGAAGCTAGCGTACTTTCCGGTTGAGGCTTGAGTTGCGCTTTCAAGGCTTCCACTTGACTTTTTTAAGTCTGAGATTGTCTTACCCTTATCTTCCAACTCAAAATCCCTTGCTTCCGACTCTTCATTCCTAGCTTCTAACTCAGCATTCAAGTGAGAGATAATCTTATCTTTCTCTTTGAGTTCATTCTTCAACTTGGAAATATCATCTTCATCTTTCTTTTCTTCTTCCTTATCAAACAAGCATAACTGTTTTTCCTCTTCACTCCATCTAGCAACAAAATCAACAACCTGCAAACACGTAAACATATATTTCTCATTTCATTTAAAACATGATGTAACTGGTTACATCATATGATAACACAAGATGTAACTGGGTTTCATCCACAAATGACAAAGAATGTAACTTTGTTTCAATTATAATAGGGATAGATTTCTAAAAATAAATATATATTAAATCAATAGAAGATGTAACTGGTTTCATCCAGTTGTAATAGGGGTAGATTTTTACCTGATTACTTGAAAGAGTTCCAATCTTCCCCTCAATTTCGCAAGACACTTTATACAAGTCACATCTTGCAAACCTTGGCCACACTTCACTTCCATCTTTCCTATTAATGTCTTTGATTTTCTCAAAAATCCATAACTGCAAAAACAAAAGAGACAATATGATGTTCACCACATTATGATTCATTTAATGTAAGAAAAAAAATATTTCAAAAGATAAAAGATGATACTCACCAGAAAATAGAAGCTGCAACCATTGATGGAGTAAGGTGTCTTGCTTACGAATACGACACTTTGCATTAGATGCTCATGGATAAGATCCGGACATGAGACCCTATTAATGGTATCGATTGACCGTTGGAAGTTCAAATAGTTGAAGTTGACATACATACCTCCGGTGTTTATGAAGAAGATTTTACAGAACATGAACAACAACAACAGTATCACCAACTCTTCTTCTTCAGGGCCGGCCCTGCCATTAAAGCGAGAAAAGATGCGCTTAAGGCCACAAAACGATGGAGGCCACAAAATTTTGAAAATTCTCTGAGCTAACTTCATGTATGAATGAAATATATCAGCAACAAACATCCCATATGTGTCTTGCTCATGTTTGGGCTCATCATGTAATCTGTCTATATACCTTTTGCATAAATATTTGTAGCATGGTCCCTAACCAACTTCAAAGATAATATGAAATATATGCTTCCCTACCTTTTTTTTTCCTATGAAATACATGGTATTTGCGTAGTCACGCTTGATACATTTTTTTTGAACGATTATTTCGACTTGATATTACCTTTAATACTTATGTATTCTTGTACATATTACACATACGCATCATTCCGTGACTCGTAAAAAAAGAAATTTATATATATAAAATCCTATTTGTTCATAAAAATATATATTTAATCCTATTTTTTCATAAAAATATCACATTCTTTACTATTTGGCGATCAAAAATCCAAAGTAGAAACCTTATTTTAGTGTGTTAATGGTGATTTTTTTTTCTTCTAATTATCCATTCCGTACTAGTTTCGAATTAAAACTCTATACAAATATTTGATATTAGCGTGCCAATGGTGATCTTTTTTACTCAATTAGTAGTGCTATTTTTCTACTATACAATTATTTTTTTTAGCATTACGAGGCCACAAATCATTTTGTGCTTGAGGCCACCAAAAATCCAGGACCGGGCCTGTTCTTCTTTGCCTTCTTCATTTATAACAACATTTATGCCTTCAAGGATGTACTTCTTATCCAATTTGTCACCAGCGTTCTTCTCTTTGTGTGTCTTTTTCTTCTCTTTCGCTTCACCTTCCTTCTTTTCACCTTCCTTCTTCTTCTTTTTTTCATCCCTTCTCTTTGGCTCCAGAAAATACTTTGTATAAAATGCAGAAGTTTTCAAACTAGGGTCTTCCTTTGGTCCATAAAGTTTCCTATCTTCTTCGGTCATATGTATTCTCTTCATTTTGAACATAACATCAAAATGGTTTGCATCGGTCTTGAAAACTTGATCACCAATCTTGAATATTAGCTCGTTTGGGTCAAAACTTTTTATGATGAACTCTAACTCCCTTGGAGCTTTGCTTCATTCGACCTTTCCCACCTTTCCTTATTTGATCACCTCAATGAAGTTCCAAAATTTAGTCTTCCTTAATACAATCTCTTGTCTTTCCGTAAATACCAGTGAACCCAACAACTCAACTGTCGATTTCATGTTTGCTCGGAACGTTTTCTTTCCTTCCTTTTCGGCATCCACATCATCCATATTACTGGTGCTTGATTCAATACCCACATTCACATCATGCTTATTCTTGGTTATTCTTTCAGCACCATCATTCTTATTACTGTTCTTGCTACTGCTTCCTGCAACAATTTGGCATAAAACCAGTTAAATCATATGGATGAAACTCAATTACATCCTATCTTCAAAGCTAGATGAAAACCAGTTTCTGCAAGAATCAGATGAAACCCACTTACATCCTATATATTAGAGCTAGATGAAACCAAGTTTCTGCAGGTATCATATGAAACCAACTTACATCCTATATATTATACATGTTAACATGGTCTAAAGAATCAAATACAAGGAGTTTACGTTGATATCTACGCTTTTATTAATCCCATAATCATTAAAATTAAGACCACCAATATATGAAATCTGGTTTGCATACATTGCGAAGTACACTATATAAGAATCCACATCATTTCAATGCCATAGACACTCAGCCATATACTAAAGTAATACTATAATCATTTGCGCAATACAATAAAAGCATTTTCGCAAATGATTTAACAGAATGAAACACATACAACCGTTCTGAATATAAACCAGTTTCATCCAACACAGTTTCTTTACAACCTAATCATTATAGTTAGGTACACCAACAGATGCAAAACCAACTACATCCCATGTTAATACTAGATGACAACAAGTTACATCCTAACATTACTTTAAATGAAACCAGTTTCATTATCACAAACCAGTTTCATTAACTCAACCAAATACATCCCATGATTTGCAGATTTTAACCTGGATGAAACTGGTTTTCATCTAGTCTTAATCTGATCATCATAGTCTAAACCTGCAAGCGAGTTAAGACAACAACTCACTTCAACAAAAAAAAAACTCAAATAATCAGATGCAAGCGAGTTTCATCAAACCTACAGTTATATACACATACCCACTAAAATGAAAAATAAAATCATCAATTAAACAAATTAATTAATTAAAATGAAAATAAAACCACCAATTAACCATTCAATTCTGAAACTAAGAGAAATTCGGAGTTAGGGATTGAAAAATTACGAGTTCTAGGAGACATTTTGAAACCATGATTCTTCAAATTGATTTCAAACCCTGATTCTTCACTGAACTGATAGATTGATTGAAACCTTAGAAACCTCTGATGTTGTAGAGTACTGTTGATGGTGTTTACAAACAGTTAATGAAACCCAATTTCACGACGGTGTTGACGGTGAATGAAACCCAATTTCACGACGGTGTTGAAGGTAGAAAAAACTAGCAGACGGTGGAGGAAACTAATGTTATGATGGTTTCTAATGAATCTGCTACTGTTGATGGTTAGGAGACGGTGGAGGAAATCGATTTCAGATGGTTTTTGGTGTAGGGAAACGGTGGAGGAAATTGTTCCCCTTCTGGTTTGTGAGAATATGAAGAAGAGGACGTTGGAGGTGTTCAATTGAAGAGAGAGGGAGAATGTGGTTTTGTGGAGGAGAGGGGGAACGTGACAGTTTTGTTAGGGTAGTTCCATCCAAAAATTCCTCTGTCCATTTGACCTAGACCATATTTCTACCGGTCCATTTGACCCAGGAATATAACCTTTTTGGCTATATGACCCATTTTCCGTTAATTTTTTGTATTTTGCACATTCCACTCCATTAGCACGAGTCATGTCGGAAACATAATTGTACCTCCTTGTAGTCTTACATGATGACATCTCTAACGGAGCTTGCATCCTTTTTGACTCGTTTGTACATTTGTTTGAACTTTGCATTAAGATCTTTGAATTATTCAGATTAGAAGTGCACCCGTGCATTGCACAGATTCATATTGGTTGCCCTTAAACTTACATAGCCCGTGCAGCTTTTTAAATTTGGGATATTTTTAAACCCGTGTAATTATATATTATTATTATTAAGAACGAGCCCTAGCTCAGCTGGTCATCCACGTTCCCCAAAGTTTCATGCGCTCTAGGAGGTCCTAGGTTCAAGCCCCCAATGCCGTAATATTGCAGGAATTAACATGGAAGGTAGTGTTAGTTTGCCCCCCTTATGACACAATCTCAGCCCCCCTCCCCTATCCGCTTCGGCTCCCTTGGCTAGGTTACCCATGAGGCTCGCTGGTAGGTTAGCACAACAACCTATTCAATTATTGTAGTAGTGTGTTGTTGGATATTAGCTTGTTAGGCTTCCAACTAGTTATTGTAATACTCATTATATATTATGTAACTATTATTAAATTTTGTAAGGCAATTTCCTATTGGTCTAAATATTCTTTGTGGGATCCAAAATTCTAAATTTATTATTATATATTATGAATTTTGTATAATAATTTCCTATTGGTCTAAATATTCTCCGGTGGGGCCATAAGGTCTAAAAAGAGAGCTTGATTCAACTTTTAACCACAACAGAAGAAATTCACCTGAAATTATATTATTATTATAATATTTATTTAAAAGGAAAGATCATTGTTACAAGAAATGGTGGGTAGCCTAGCGACAAGCTAGGCACCCACACCTTTTTGAAAAATAATACCTATTCTATGAAAAAGTGAATTACCAATTTTATAGTTGGCGTCATTTCTAACAAAACAATTCCTCAAACGCTTTAGAAAAGCGATAGTGTCTTCACTTAGTTCACCTAAGTAAAGGCGAAAACCTGGAACCCATAACCATGCCTTGCGCAGAATTCTTGATATTTATTATTATTTTTATTTTTATTTCTTAAGAATATTATATTATCGGATAAAGAGTATTACATTAAATAGTTGGAAGCCTAACAAGCTAAGATCCAACAATGCACATGAATTTAACAGGTTGCTGTGTTAACCTACCATCGAGCCTCATGGGTAACCTAGACAAGGGAGCCGAAGCGGGATGGGGGATGACATTGTGTCACAAGGGGGGAAAACTAACACTACCTTCCATGTTAATTCCTGCAATATTACGCCATTGGGGGCTTGAACCTGGGACCTCCTGGAATGCATGAAATTTTGGGGAACAGGGATGACCAGCTGAGCTAGGGACCGTTCTTTCATATTATTATTATTATTATTTAAAATTTAATAATAATTACATAATATATAATGAGTATTACAATAACTAGTTGGACGTATGAAATTTTGGGGAACGGAGATGACCAGCTGAGCTAGGGCCCGTTATTTCATATTATAAATATTATTATTTAAAATTTAATAATAATTACATAATATATAATGAGTATTACAATAACTAGTTGGAATCCTAACAAGTTAAGCCCCCAATGGCGTAATATTGCAGGAATTAACATGGAAGGTAGTGTTAGTTTGCCCCCTTATGAGATTATTATTATTTTATTTATTTTTAATATTTTATTGTTAGATAAAGAGTATTACGTTAACTAGTTGGAAGCCTAACAAGCTAAGCTCCAACAACGTACTACCACATTAGTTGAACAGGTTGTTGTGCTTGCACACCAGCGAGCCACATGGGTAACCAAGTCAAGGGAGCCAAAGCGGATGGGGGGTTTGAGATTGTGTCACAAGAGGGCAAGCTAACTCTACCTTCCATGTTAAATCCTGCAATATTACGCCATTAGGGGCTCGAACCTGGAACCTCTTAAAGCGCATGAAACTTTGGAAAACGGAGATGACCAGCTGAGCTAGGTACCCGTTTTTATTATGAAAAGGACGCCGCAAGGCTTTTATTATAACTCAATATCATTATTATTATTATGAAATAAAAAGGCATCCCAGGGGTATATTATTAATAATCAAAATCAACATTACACGAGATGGTGGGCAACCGAGCAAAAGAAGTTTATTATAAGGGCTCTAAGTTATTGGTTTTGAGGGCTCCTATGGATAAGTATATCCTATTAGATAATGATGGACCTAATCTATATACAAAATCAGTGTTTGATTTGGTGTTTATTTAGGGTTTCATAATCTTGTTTAGTTTCCAACGATTCTAAGTTGGGCTTGGGCTTTGGTTATTTGTTGACCTTTTTGTGTACGGGAAGGTTCAAGCGGTGGTTTCAGTTATTGTCGCGGATGGTGATATAATGAAGGGGGTTTGTTGCAGTTGGTAACACCAAGTCTGGGTACTTATCAATTACTCGCTACTGAGTAATTTGCATTGTCATTTGGTTTACTTTCTGCATTGGGGCTTCGACTTTTGTGCTAGAGCATCTTTAGCATCCAAGGACCTGTCAATAATTGGTATGGTTATACTTGTCAATTTCTTTTTTTTTTTTTTTTTTGGGACATTTGCTTTTTAGAACTCCCATGCAATTAGCATTAGCATTGTCATTTTTTTTTTTTTTGCAAGTTAAAATGCATTCAAAAGACTAACTTAGGGAGTTAGTAACCCTTACATCAAGGAGAGTAGAGACATCTAATGGTGGGCTAAAAGGGTCAATCCGAGCATTTGATTTATTTACTTCTAAAGCAAATTTAATACAAGATGGAGGTTTATGTCTCCAATTGAGCATAGTTTTAAAGGATTTAGCTTCCTTTGCCAATATATCAGCTACGTTGTTTGATGTTCTTGGCACATAAAAAAAACCTAAAAAATTTTGATAAAAGGAAAACTCTCTTTTAACTTCATCCATGATAGACTGATTCTGCCAACATATTTGGGACGGTTGCGCATTCAGATATTCAAAAAGATTCTTACAGTCACCCTCTACACTGAAATTTGATAGATTCTCTTCTTTAGCCCATTGAGCTGCTTGAAGGAGTCCTAATGCTTCTGCTTCTTCTGGGGATGAGGCTGTAAGTGGTCCTGCTCTGCCTTGTGTGATATCACCTGCATCATTTCTGAAAATTATAGAGAAACCTGCTGGGACATTCATGGAGATCCAAACAACATTTAAGTTTAACTTATTTTGACATGTTCATGTGGCATGCCATTTAACATTAGTGGTATTCTCTGCCTTAAGAGATTTGTTATGAACTATGTATTTATCATTATGCCAGAATGTCAAGTGTCTTTGAATTTCTAAGGATAATTTGTTATGGGTTTGTTGTTGTTGACTATAAAATTTCTATTACATCTTTCTTTCCAGATAAACCAAATTTTGGTCATAATGATTTCTATATGTATGGTTGGGTTGTCTTTTCCCATCCATTTTTTTATAGATATCTAAGAAAGAAGTAGAATAAGTGAAGTTTACATCTATTGGAAAAGGTTATGTAGCCCAAACTGCTTTAGCATAGTGGAAATGTAAGAATAGATGTTCTATGGTTTCTGGTTCATTACATCCAACAATACAATTAGGTGATATGTCTTTCTTAAATCTAGACAATTTAAGGTTAGTAGAGAGTGCATTTTGCAAGCATTTCCAAGTAAAGATTTTGATTCTTTGAGATGTTCCTATGGCCCATAACTATTTCCAGAAAGAGTATGGTTGACCTAAGTTATAGTTATTTATAGTATTTTCATTTAGTTTATTGTACATTGACTTAACAGTAAATTTTCCTGATTTGTAAAGAAGCCATCTTAGGGAGTCTACCTTATTTCCCAGGTTATTGCCTATGGCAGTCTAATATTACAGATTTTTGCAGCTATATGTAATGGGAAGGAGGTATGAATCAAAGATTCATTCCACTTTTTTGAACTAGGGTCAGTTTCACAAGGGTTAGGGAAGATTTGTTAACTATTTTGAATTGACTAAGAGTGTCTACCAAGTTAGGTATCCACACTACAAGAAAATGTGCCTTTAGTGACAATAATTTTTGCGGCAAAGAAGATTTCATTGCTAAAACATACTTATTGTGGCAAAAAAAAATTGTTGTCACTATTGTTAGATTTCTTGCGACAGGATTCAGTTTTCGTCGCTCATAAGTTTTTAGTGACTACATTTAGAGACAAAATTATATGTTGTCACTAATAAGTTTTTTGTGATAATATATTTTCGCCACCATTTAATTTTCTTGTGACGATGCTAAAAAATTAATGTAGAATATTTTTTTGTGATAATCTATAATTTTTGTTACCAAAGAAAAGTTTATGATGACAAAATTAATTCGTCACTAAATAACTTTATAGTAACTAAACTAATAATTTGACGCTATATTTATTTTTAGTGACCTTCAGTTTTTTTTGTTGCAAATATTTATATAGTAACTACTTCTAATCGTCACAAGAAAGAACATTTGTAACGAACTAAATTTTATCGCTCAAGAATCTAAGGAATTGAATAAATAAGACAAAAATTATAGAAGAATGAAAAAATGCAGTATGATATGTAGAATAATATGCCGGATATGCATAATGAACTAAGGATATAAGATTTCAAGACTCCTTGTTTTCCCATGCAAATTGAATCAAAATTATATCAACAGATCATGTTACCCCTTCTCTTGGATCCCCAACTAGCTAGGGGGCGAAACCCATATGAGGAATTACTCAGAAAACATCGAAGAAAATTAAGTGGATCAGAGATTGAAAATGAGGTTGAAGAAAAAGAGTCGTTGGGATGGACAACAGCAGAGCGTAGAGGAGAGAGAAGTTATGGCATCTGCAAACAAATTTATAATCAGTAGCATTGTCATTTATTTACAATTTTTTGCATTTTTATATTCTTCATTCTTATTAATAAAATCTTCTCTTCCAATAAAAAAAAATAAAAAAAGAAATTTAATTACCCTTGAATAGCTAACCTAAACTAAAGAAGAATTAATTGGGGGATATGGGAATTAATTGGGGGATATAGCTACAAGACAAAATAGGAGTCCCAATAGCAATTCTGGGTGACCCCCTATGTAATTTTTTTTTTAATTCCTAATCTAGCCCCCACTAATTAGGATTAGTGATTAAGTATAATTAGTAAAATGTTAAGTATTTGTGGGATAAATTAGTGTGTATTTTTATTTGTGTTTGGGTGAGAGTAGAAGGAGGGAAAAAAATATTTGAGAGGAATTTCTTTTTTTGAAAATGGGAAGATGATTGTGATGAGAGAATTACGATAATAAGAGGTTGAAAAATTGATTTTTTTTCTTTGAATCCACCATTGTTGCAGCTGAAAAAGCTTGGTGCCGCATGGTATTCAACTAAAAACTCATCCGAAATTGTTGGAAATGTTCATAAATTGATTGCCACTATACGGGGGCACGGGGTAATAGTTACCGGCATGGTAATAGTTTTTCGAGCGCGTCATACCTGTTCCGATAGTATTTTGCAAAATACCTATGCCGGAATGTAATGAAAAGTATCCCGAATGTTGATTTTTTTTCACTTGACTACCGCATTGATAGGAAATTATCGGGCATGCAAAGATCGTGTTCCGGCATATGGTCTTCATCAATTTCGGCATGGTATTCCTCACTTCCATTTTGAATTTTTCCAGGCTTTAAAAAGCAGTGCAAGATGGTTAGTTGATATGAAGACCATGCCGTATTGTTTTTATGCATAGGAAATAAATATGAAAACTATGCCGAAAAAATACCTATGGTCTTCATATCAACTCGACCATGCCGTACCAAGCTTTTTTAAAGCCGTGAAAATTCAAAATGGAAGTGACGAAGACCATGCCGGAATTGATGAAGACCATATGCCGGAACCCAGACCGGATGGTCTTCATCAATTCCCGCATGGTCATCATCACTTTCGATGATCTTCATCACTTCCGAATAAAAAAAAATTCGTTTTTTCAAAGTGAGGTGAAGAGAATTTGATATAGAGTGGGAGAGTTTAGAATTTGAAAGGGAATGGAGAATATTTGGGTTTCAAAACACTACCCCTAAATAAGATTAATAAGAAGTGGAGATGGAAATGAGGGATATGATTTAGATTTTTGATTTTAAGTTTTTAATTTTTATTTTGAGGGAAGAAGTGGAGATGGAAATGGGGGATATGATTTTGTTTTTTGATTTTAAGTTTTTTTTGTTATTTTGAGGGAAGGGTATTTTAGTATATTCATAACCAAAAGTCACCCCTTAGCACACTATGGGTTGGGGGAAGTAATTCATATCCCCCAATTAATTCCCATATCCCCCAATTAATTCTTCAAACTAAACCCAATTTAAAATTAAGAAAAACCAATATGACTTCAATAAGGTAAGAATAAAAAAACCAATCTTTTTGATTGCATGAACATATGTTAGATTTCATCATGAAACGGGCGACCTTTTGTAGATAAATGTTGTTAAAGATGGAAATAGTTACCAATTTTATCCATAAGAAGCGGTAAGGGAGTATGTTTTAATAAAGTAAGAGGATAGCCTGATATAACTGAAAACTAAACAAAAATAGAAAATTTCATCATCGATTGAACTCTTCGTATAGATGATGGGGATGACAAAGAAGAAAGATAACAAAAGAAATCTTAATCAACCTACTGAATCATAAACAAATTCACTTTCATCATCTTTAAATGAAGAACATGAAAAACCCACTATTTAGTTATGCTTTTCTATGGTTATTTTGATCATTCGATAAATTTGGGTTTCAAAAATGGTTTCTGAAATTATTTACGACTTGGAGTTCTTATATTCCTAGCCGTAAATCACCTTGTACGGAGAAATATAAGAACTCTCAGTCCTAATATACTTTTACGGTCCAGAAACTTGGATTTCATGGTCGTAATTGCTTTCATTTGGATAAGTTTTTCATCGCCCTATGTAGTTCTGTTTTCCATGAGAAAAATAATTATTGGGTTTACGGCTATATGTTTCCCAATAGTAATAGATAAAACACCATCCATGACGTTTATGTCATTATTGGAGTTGAATATAAAGTTCTCCTCAATATTTTAAGGATATGTTTCATCATTTTCTTCGGAGATTTTTAAATGTTTCGTCAAAATCCCACTTACCCTTCTTCTAAATCAAAGGAAAAAAAACAAACAAAGTTTTGTTTTTCAAAAAATTAATTAAATGATTAATCTAACGAAAATGATTTTTGAACAGCCTTCACAGCCAGCTTTTGTGGACAGCTGCTGATGTGTCAGCCATCTGGACAACAAGAAAAACTAAATATTCAAACTTCCAGTTTGGTTGACTAAAAACAGAATGAATAAAGTTTTTCGATTAAAAACAATTTATATCTTCTTACATTATTCCAAATGGATCTTGTACAATATGGTTCTCACAACCTCGTTGTCAATCTATTCGTTTTTTAAATCCAAAGCAATCTCTCTTACTTCTTTTTAAGTATCGACTGTAAATCATAAGTGTAATCATACCCAATGGTGGCAGTGAAGTGCGTCCGATTCTAAATCACAAGTAATCCACAAAATGAAATCAAAATCAACTTAATGGAAATAGCTAACCCTCCTTAGATTACCTATGAGTTACAAGTTCTTGCTTTTCTGTAATTTGATAATGAAGATTACCTATGGGTTCAGAGTCAAATTGTGCATCAACAAAGTTTTTTTAGTCAATTAAAATTCCGAAGGTTTTCCCTATTTCCAATCTTTATTTTTCCTATTTTTTTATCTCTTTATATATTTGTAAAATAAATTTATTTTTTCATTCTGATTTTCCATATGTACCGCCTAAAAAAGTCAAATTAATTATGACCATGACTATCATCATTTTTGTTTGTGTTTTTTCATTAATCTCCCATTTTCATTAACCAAAACCAAACCATCTTATAAACCCTAAGTTAGATTTACATCTATTTTTTTTATCTTTTTATCATTAAATCCCTAGAGATGCATACGAATTAATAGGTAAATCATCGATAAATACGATACTTATATAATAACAAAACTTACAAAACAAACAGTAATATGTGGCCTCTGATCCTGGTATACAGACGCAGACACGAAGAACATGAGTAAAACTGTAATTCGAAAATTCAGACCAAGTCATTAAGCTGGGTTCCAAGTCATCCGCATCTCCAAGTCATCCCACAGAAGGAGGTGGCTCAGAAACGACATTGAGTAGCACCGAAATCCTATAGCTGGGGCTTCCGCTTTTCAAAGAGAGTCTGTTGCAAATAGTGTGATGGGAACCAAAGATATCAGTGATGACGGAAAATCAAAGCTTTCCACGACAAAGAAGATGATATACGTGAAGCACAAGTCACATCAGTTGGTTGCTGCTCGTCATTTGAAAGTAGTGGTCCATCTTCCAATCTTATAGAAAAGAACCAAGTTGTACTTTGCACTAGAACCCATGGTCAAAAATTTAAAAGGTACAAGAACCAGCGATCATCACATACAATTGAATATTGTAGAGGACTCACAGAATCAATCTGAGTGTAAGGAATAATCAAAGTTAAAAACCCTTTACAACTTCAAGGAATTCGACTGTAATTTTGTTGCTTCACCATCACTATCACCGATAGCACCTATAAACAGAGATTCGTCTGATGGGAAAAACATACTGTCGTCTTTGGTGGTGGTGATGGTTGAGAAGTTTCTATAAATGGGGCTTTTATTGTTTAGTTGGGTGTATATAAAAAGTCAAAAGATGTTATTTAGGATTTATAAATATTTATAAGGTTGGTATTTGGGATTATTGGGATGAGAATTTAGATGGATGGGAAATAGGAAAAGTAAGGATTGGAAATAAGGAAAACCATTTTAAATATGGATTAAAATTAGAACAAAATCCATTTCTGTTCAAATGATAGTAGACCATCCTTCCTATATAAGCATAAAGAAATCAATAATTTGAATTTAACAGGTGATCTTTCTTTATGGAGAAAAAATAGGTTCATTTAAGGTGGTCCATTTCTCCATTAAAACTTCTTAAACAGATCCAAAGATAGCTTCCGAGTTCTGGTAAAAAAAAAAAGGAATGATAGAGAAACGAATTTTTAGTTGAATAAATTTATTCGAGAACTACCAGAAGTCAACATAATCAAAGGTTTGAATTTTTAGCTTTTGTTTTATGTCCACGTAGCTGACACATCAGCAGCTGTCCACAAAGGCTGGCTGTGAAAGCTGTTCAAATAACACGGTTGTTAATCTATTCAGTTCAGTAATCGTAATTAGTTTAGTTAATCACCATAGTTATCATTAATTTTTGTTAATCACCATAGTTATTAGTACTAATTCAACAGAAGGTACATTAGCCATTATTGAAAATAGTAAGACTAGGGTCATATCATTTACTACTTCATATCCCTTTTGTCCTTTAGTTATCTCAAAACACAGCCGTTTGCAGCCCCCATAATAGAATTCTGAACAAAATTCGAGGGGTTCCTATGTAAACAAAGAATTTCATTCTAATAGACAACTACCAAAAAGACAAAAAAAAAAAATGGTAAACTTTACACCATGACAAGATCAGTCATTTTCAGAAGTTCTACAACACTGAGATTAGGGTGAATCAAGATCCGATAGCTTGGGAAGAAGGTGCTAGTTATTCCAGAAATGTCACAAGGGATGGCACGAAAAGGGGATTCTTCAGAAATTCAAACTTTGAAATAAGGAGTATAAGCAGAGTGTCTGGAACAATGAATATTCTGAATACCACTAATATAAAAATGAGGTATGATTCTCAAGATAATAGCCCACTTGGGCATGTAACTGATTACACAGACTCCATCATCAATAATATGTAGTTTTCTCTTTTGACAAAAAAAAAAAAAAAAAAAAAATCAGTCATTTTCTTGTCCTTTAGTCATCCCAAAACACAACCCTTTGCGGTTACAGTAATACATTCTAAAGAAAAGTCGAGGAGGTCCCTATGTAAACAACGAATTCCATTCTAATAGCCAACTACCAAAAAGACTGAAAAGGTTACACCACGACAAGATCAGTCATTTTCATGTCCTTTAGTCATCCCAAAACCCGGTAATGCTAGGTTGACGCCGGAAAAAATCGGACGAAATCCCGTGAGGTGATCGAAGGAACGAGAGGAAAGCCTCTCAACATCGAGATCATAAATGGGCATAAATGAGTCCCGCCATATGTGAGACACGGTGAAAGTCCTGGAATTTTCTCCCGGGATACAAAGCATTGCCGCCCAAAACCCATCTCTTTGCAAGTCCCGGTAATAAGATTCTAAAGAAAAGTCCACGAGGTCCCTATCTAAACATAGAATCTCATTCTAATAGCCAACTACCAAAAAGACAAAAAAGGTGGTAAACCACGACAAGATTCGGTCATTTTCCAACCGGTGGGAATCGAACACTGGCCCAATTATTCACAAGCTAGAAAAAGAGGGGTTGGCAATCTTGTGCACTTAAAAAGAAAAGAAAAAAAACAATTTTTGAGTAAAGAGTCTAAAGACTCATACAACATGGATATAATTGCTTCAAAAATAAAATAAAAAAATGGATAGAATGTGCTTCAAGGAAGGAAAAAAAAACATGGATAACCCATAAACGCCAAGATTGCCAACCCGAAGATTTCAGCGCATACAAATCCGAAGATTTTTTTGATGCCGATGGGAAACCCACCGAAAAGGATAAGATGGAAACCAAATCATATCAGACTGGCATCACGGGACGAGCCAGTTTATATGGATGAGCAGTTGCACATCCGACTTAACTGACTTGCATGTCTAATATCTTATAATAATCAGGTTCTCAAGCCCATTTATACAAGAATGCCACCAATATTTGTTCCCCGTAACAAGATTTATTTATTTTTTCCCAAGGGGCTACATAGAGCCCCTAGACTGTTGTTCATATTAATAAAATTTTAACAAGTGACAAAGATTTAATGAGAACCCTAATACAGAAGATCTAAGATATATTAAAAGTATTGAGTACATATATTCAAATAGAAATTAGATGTTTTCTGAGGGATGGTTTTTGGAACTCTTTCCAACCATTTGGATAGCTTTTTCAAATCTTGATGCTCCCACAACAAGGAGTAATAAGCACATAACATCATAATCACGATTAGAACCAGTAGCCATGGATCTTGTATTGAGTGGCAGAGATCTACGTCATGCCGGAGAATATCGTTGTCAATGATAAACATAAATATACCCTCACATGTTAACAAAGTGCCATTAAGGATATCATATTCTTCATAATGACAATAGTCATCCATTAGAAGACAATCAAGAGATATATATATACAAAACATGAATCTAAAATCCCCGTAGAACAAGGATAAATTTTATTGAAAGCATAAACTCCTAATTTAGATATGTTACCCAAATTTACTTTAATTAATATTAGAGTAAATCTAGGCAACACAATTAAGTCTAATAAAAATTGATATGTAATTGATGTTTTGTAAAAGGAATTGAACAAAAAGAAGAAGAAAGGGTAGTTTGAATTTTTTTATAACAAGATTTTTATCTCCGCCCCCGACAGATCACTATCTATGTCTCTATTGGAAACAAAATGTGTACCATGAAACATTTATTGGTTGATGTGTTCAATCAGTTGATCTCTCTTTTCTGCATCAAAATATTGATCTAGCTAGCTATATATCTTTGTTTCTCTGACTTGAGTGCCAACATCTTAGATTCGTTTTTAGGTTTATGATGATATATAAAGTGGATTCTTCAAGGATCGCCATCGTCATCTTGTTTGAATACACATTAAGAAGTGTTTTTTGACTTTTAAAATTCGGAAAACAAGAAATTATAAAGACAAAAAATCAACATTTTTTGAAATGAAAAATTTCTTTATCCGGCTTCTGCTTTTGGAGAAGCTAAGTAAATCTTCTAATATCCAAACGCGCAATTCCAAACGCGCAATTAATAATAGGAGGCGTGTATAAGAAGTAAGGAAGTAAAGAAGATAATATCCAAACGCTATAAACAATAGGAGGCGAGTATAAGAAGTAAAGAAGGCGAGTGCTTAAGAAGTAAATAAAGCTGGAGACCGGAGAGTGATAAATCTTGGAGATTGAAGTGCGTGCCACCTCCTTTTATTAAAGGACGTGCCGAACGATAATTTAATAAACTTGCTGCTAAGTGCTAACTGCAAAACTTTGTCTATATAAGAAACCTTCTTAAGTATCTGATATCACACACTAGTAAGCTAGTTGGTCATTTGCTAAATGACTGAAATTCACCAACTAAATGCTCAAGACGAGTTGAAAAACTGCTCAGCAGATCAATTTTATAGTTTTCTTAAGAATGATATGACCAAGCTTCCTCAAGTTTGTCCACATATCTTTAAGAGTTTCGAAATTCTTGCTGGAGATGGAAAGAGTGCTGGCACCATATGGATCGTGAAATTTGCTACGGGTAAGCACCAAAAGTTTATCAAATTGTGACCAAAATACCGTTTTGTTTTAATTTTTAAAATCCAAGAAACCAAAAACGGCAGAAAAACGTATTCGGTTGATGTTTTGCAAAATGTTTTTCCGTTTTTAAAATCCAAAAGAAAAAAAACCCGGTTTATTTCAGAAATTCAGATTTTCAATTTTTATAAGTTTTGTGTTTGTTTTCTTTTGATCGACTAAGTTTTCTATTCTTGAAAACGTTAAAAACGAAAAACAATAATTTAGCGGTTTCTCTTCGTTTTTTCTAGGGACTTCTCATCAGGAAATGGTGAAGGAAAAGATCGTAGCCATGGACGATGAAAGTAGGACTATTAGTTTCAGTATCATGGATGGAGATCTCTTGAATAAGTTTCCAAAAGTTGATTACACAATGACTGTAACACCAATAGTTACACAAGGAAGTGAGCAAAGCTGCTTGGTGAAAATGTCCGCGAAGTATGAGAAAGAAAATGAAGATACCCCTCCTCCACATGAGTATATGGAGATGACAACTTGTATGAATCAAGCCATTGCTAGCTACCTAGCCAAGAAGACCTAATTTATGTACACAAGCTGGTTGTACTAATGATGCATCAATATTATTAGCTTAAACGTTATCTGCGAAATAAAACTCCAATCCATCCGTTTAATGCATGAGGTCGCTAATTTGCTTCGCTATTTGACCCGATAACTGAATTCACTTACACACAAAATTCAACAATTCTGGAAAATCTATTTATTTTTCTTTTGAGTGAAGAACTGTCTCCCAACCGAAAAGAATAGACCTTACATGAATATTTCTAAATGTAGGTTTCTCATGTAACCATAAAATAACAGTTTGCAAAAAAAAAAAAAAAAAAATCTAAAACAGGCTTAAAACCCCTTCCATTTTTCTCATTCCACAAATGCCAAATAATAGCATAATGAATCTTTTTTTTTTTTTTTGATCAATACAACAAAGAATATATTAATGGAGAAAGAATATTACATTGATAGTAGTAGAAGAGAATGGAAGAGGGAAAACCAAACCAATACTGCAACAGGCAGCATAAGCAATATGAAGCAGTATTTAATAGCTCTAAAGGTTAAAGGGAACCAAGTACCCCAACCAATAGAGTTAACCCACAAAGAGGAAAACCCACTAAAAACCAGGTCACTAGCTATTATCTCTATTCACTACAATCCCCTAGCTATAGTGCACATACTGGAAAGTAATGCCTCTGAAAGATATGGTTGTAGAGGTCCAATACATCAAGAGAGGCTTAATCTTCCAAACTAATGCTTCCTGCACGTATTCAGAGTCTTGGAAAATACACTTATTTCTTTGTTTCCACACTCCCCAAACAAAAGCAAAAGGTAGTAATTTCCAAAGAATCTTACCATTTTCAGTAAGCCCGCTAATCCATTGCTCTGTAAATAAATCAGTAGCATTCTCACTTATAACCCAATCCCTCTGAAATTATTTCATGAAAAACATCCAAACATCATGCATCATAGGGCACTGAGTAAACAGATGGTTGATAGTTTCTTCACTTGACTTGCAGAAAATGCATCTATTTGCTAACTGCCACCCTTTCTTAGTTAGATTATCATATGTTAAAATTGCTTTGTGATGTATTAACCACATAAAGAAAGAGACCTTTGTTGGAACAATTTGTTTCCATACTTGTGCAAACGGGAAAATAATACCTGAACTCTTTTCGAGACCTTGATAGCAAGATTTAACTGAAAAAAATTCATTCGTCTCCCATCTCAATCTTCTAGTATCTTCAAAATCACTTAAAATAACTCCTTCTAACTGAGAAGATAGTGATGCAGCCTCAATAATTTCAATGTCTGTGAGTCTTCTTTTAAAATCCAAGTTCCAACTGATTCCTACTTCCATGTTGTTTGTAACCATATCGCTAACCCATCTCCCTTTCTTTCTTGAGACTTCAAATATATTCGGATACTTATCTTTGAGCAACTCTTCCCCCAGCCATTTGTCCTCCCAGAAACGAGTTTTTCTCCCATTGCCAACCTGGTGCGCTATACCCAATTTAAATTTGTCGATTCTATTGCAGATCCCTATCCACAATCCTATTCCATACGGTTTGCTTAGTTTACTTAGCATCCCAGCCATTACTATCGTACCCAGCCTCAATTACCCTTCTCCACAATGCCTCGGGCTCATTTGAGAACCGCCACAGCCACTTGCACAACAAAGCATCATTCATCACAGATATATCTTTAATACCCAGACCTCCCTCTTGTTTTGTATTACATATTTTATGCCATGCCACCAAACACAGTTCTATTACTTTCATCTTTTACTCCCCATAGAAAAATTCTCATTGCCCTTTCAATTCTTTTCGCTATAGGAGGAGGAATAGCAAAATCCGACATCATGTAGACAGCAAGTGAACTCAGAACATGCATTATGAGTACCAATTTCCCTCCATAGGATAGATAAATTCTCTTTCAACCCTCTAATATTTTCTCTACTCTTTCAACCACTGGATCCAATATTTTATTGCATCTATACGACGACCCTGCTGGCATTCCAAGATACTTAAAAGGAAAATATTCAAGTGTACAACCAAGAGAGTCCTTTACCGTCTCATCTAGTGTGGTATCTCCAATACTTATTGTTGTACTTTTTGTAAGATTTATACTTAATCCCGACACCAACTCAAAGAAGGTCAGCATTGCTCTAATGGTGTGGATGCGTTGAGCCTCGTCTGCGCTAAAAAGTAATGTATCATCCGCAAAAAGCAAATGAGACACAATAGGTCCGTCCATTGAGACCTTAAAACCAGCTATCCGACCATTTTCTTCCGCTTTTGCGATCATCCGGCATAAGCCCTCCATAACCATGGTGAATAAGAATGGTGACAAGGGGTCTCCTTGCCTAAGGCCACGAGAGCTTCTAAACTTAGCACCTGGCACCCCATTGACCATGACTAAGAAGTGCGCATGTGAAATACAAGTTCGAATCCAGTTCCTCCACTTGAAACCAAACCCCAATCTCTCCATAACCTTTAGAAGAAAATTCCAATTTACGTTGTCGTACGCTTTCTCCACATCTAGCTTCAAGACCCAGCCTGCTTCTTTCCGCTTCACCTCTGTGTCCATACACTCATTAGAAAGTAAGATTCTATCAGTAATATGCCTCCCTGCAATGAAAGCACTCTTTGTGTCTGAGATTAGAAAAGGTAGAACTTTCTTTAGTCTTGTCGCCAGCGTCTTAGCTATGATCTTGTAAGTGGTATTAATCAAACTAATAGGCCTAAAATCCTTAACCTCCTCTACCGTTTCTTTTTTAGGAATTAGAGAAATGAAGGTGTTTTTTATTCTCCAGTCCAAAGAGCTTGTTTCCTCGAAATGCTTCACTACTTTCATAAAGTCTTCTCCTAATATCTTCCAAAATCTAGTGAACACCTCTATGGGGTACCCGTCAGGTCCTGACGCCTTATTGCACTCCATTTCCTTTATGGTACCTAATATTTCGTCCTCAGAAACTGGAGATTCCAACCTGATTTTATCGGTCGACGAGATAGTAGAAAACTGAACATCTTCCATGAAAGGTTTCTGAACAATGTTTTCTTTGTAAAGACCAACATAATATTGATCAACGTGACCCTTGATCACTTCGCTATCAACTTGTATCTCCCCATCAATAACCAAACAGCTAATAAATTTTTTTCTTTTCCTCTGGTTTGCGCTTCTATGAAAATACCCGGTGTTATGATCGCCCTCTTCCAACCACTTATCCTTCGCCTTACTTTTAAGCCTCAATGCCTCTAGTCTCGCCCATTTTTTAAATTCATTCTTGGAATTGATTCTATCAAAGCTATCCTCAAGTGTTGCTTCACGATCTACATCCTTCTGATCAATAACCTGTATATCATTCAAAATGTCATCCATTTTTCTCTTTGTACTACCAAAGTGGTTCAAATTCCACTTCTTCATATTTTCTTTAAGTAATTGAAGCTTCTTCCAGAAAATGTAACCAGGATTTCCAAAAACTTCATAACTTTCCCACCAAACCTTAATCAAGTCATAGAGAGAAGTATCTTCCATCCACATAATCTCAAACTTGAAAGGAAAATGACCACTAGCAATCCCATGGGTACTAAGTAATAACGGGCAATGATCAGAAGTAGGCCTAGGTCTCGCGGTTTTTGTAGTATCTGGAAACATCTCCTCCCACTTGTTGTTAATTAACATACGATCAAGTCTACAACAAATAGGGTCTTCTTGAAAATTCGACCAGGTATAATGGGCACCATACAGAGGAAGGTCAAACAGTTCACAATCAGAAATGAAATTAGAGAATTCCGCCATACCTCTATTAGCGACAATATCTCTGTTCTTCTCCTCGACATAGCGAATTGTATTGAAATCCCCAACTACACATCCCGGTATATCCCAGACTCCCAGAACACCAGCAATCTCCCTCCACAATTTCTTTCTTTGTACCATATCATTAGGTGCGTACACCCCCGTAACAAACCATTCAGTCCCATCCCTTCGAGATTTAAGCATGCAAGATAAAGTATACTGATCTTATAATGTATCTAATAATTCATACTCATCACCACACCACATGATACACAACCCTCCTGATGCCCCTTGTGATGGAACATAACAAAATTGGATTCCATTCTTGTTCCACAATTCTCTACAAAAACTTTCCGAAATAATTTCTACCTTCGTTTCTTGTAAAACTACCACATTGGGTTTGCTTCTCCATAATGCTTCATTAATGACAGTTATGTTGTAAAATACGCTAGGAAAGGCGAGGCGCCAAGCCCAGCGCCTAGCGCCTTTGGAGCCTAAGGCGCCCCAGGTGAGGGTTCTTTTTTTAGAAAAAACCACAATTAGGTATAATTTGGCGCCTGGGCGCCTTTTTTCGCCAGGCGCCAGCCTTGCGCCTAGTGAGCCTTTGGCGCTAGCCTTTTACAACATAGAATGACAGCTCTCTTGCTCGCATCCCCTTCCCCCTAATGTTCCAATTTACTATGTTTGCATTCATTTATAACAGTTCCTGCCCCCAATTACCACTCTTCTACCTGATTTAGAACTGCTAGGAACAAGGTTACTCATAGAACAAGCTAACATGTTTGTCTCGCGCTCCACTTTTGTAGCACTAGAATTGATTGGTGTACTGATAGTCGACTCCGAGCAGTCCTCCTCCAGGGTAGTTTTACCATTTTCACATTCATCTGTATCCATAAGTAGTAGTCTTGCCCCCTCCAAATCCCTCATCTCTTGCTGCCTCATCTATCTCTTCAATGATTTGTTGCTTTTTCTTCTTCCTGTTCAATCTTATTTGTTTAGTTTCCCCCAACTGACGATTTACAATTTCTTCTATTTCATTTTCTCCTTGTGCAATACCAAAAAGTGCCATAACTGATTGAAACACAAAAATCAATTGTTCTTTTGCTAATCGGTCTTCCTCACTCTCTATAATACTAATTTCTCTACAGTTTAGTTCTTGATTAATCTCACAATTACCTCACGTCATCCCAGTATCAGAGTCCCCACCATGATTAATCATATATGATTCATCATTTATAGCAGCTGGTTCCAATCGATTGAGTGGAGTAATCATCAGAGGCGCCTCTTCAACTTCAATTTCCGTAGCATCTTCGCTTAATTGAGTAGGTAGTTTATGAGATTGACCCTCAAGAACAGAAAAATGATTATGGATTATAATTTGAGAAGAGCACGGTGAGAAATGAAAACCAGAAAGAGGAGATTTTAGAAGAGACATGGTTTTGGGCATACCAAAAAATTACTGGGCATACTCAAGGTTCCGCTCAGAATTTTTTTTTTGCCTAGGTTTGCTAGGTTCGACTCACAAGTTGTGAGCCGAACCTAGACAAAATGTATGCCCGATAATTTTTTGGTTTGCCCAAAAACATCCCTCTTTTAGAATCCCTTTGAAGCCCTCGTTGAAAACTAGTCTTCTCTGGTTGTCCAGATTACGACAACGATTACTCTGTGTTACCCCTAGGCCCAAAAGCGAGTTGTTTTTGAACCATCTTTTGGGGACTACCCAAAAAAGTTGGGGGACTACCCATCAGTTTTTGTGGAGGATATTAGAAGTAATATTTGGTCACCCCTTATAAATTTTTTTCTAATACCCACTTTACCCTTGATGATAAACTTAGTTAGTGATTAATGATTAGTTAAAAACTGATTAGTGATTAGTTAAAAACTGATTAGGGATTAGGATTAGTGATTAGTGTTTTATAAGTTGGATTGTTTTGTTTTTAACATTTTTTTTTTGAGAGATAAGAAGAAGAAGGAAATAGGAAGAACAAGAGTATGATGTTTTGGGTACTCATGGATACTTCAAATTTAGTTAATGGTGCTTGAATTGGCCAAAACATTCCTAAAAATGAACAATTTACAAATTGATTTTCGTTTGGTTTACAAAGTTCGGCTACAACATTTGAAGAACAGGTTACCGAACTCATCTGCAAGTGTAGTTCGGTTAATGTTTCTAAAAACACAGGTAGCCGAACTCAGATTTAATGGAATTTTTAGTTTCAGAGAACAGTTCGGTTAGGATTTTTTTTTTACGACGTAACCGAACTAAAAGTTCGGCTGGGAAAAAAAAAATGAAAAAAGTTGCGACGTAACCGAACTCAATATATAGGTTTTCAGAGAAAAGTTCGGTTAGGAGAAAAAAATTGCTACGTAACCGAACTGAAGTTCGGTTAGGAAAAAATAATTGCGACGTAACCGAACTAAAGTTACCTTGGATAGCGCAATTGAAAATATTCCAACAAAAAATTTACCTTGAAAGTGAAATTCTTGCCGATAACTAATGTTTGTAATGTTTCAGGTGGATTATGCCCTTAAGTTTCCCTTTTATGCTCATATAGAACGCATAGAGAACAAGAGAAATGTGGAGCACTATAACTCAGATAACTTCAGCGTTCTTAAGACTTCATATAGGTACATTTCCTGCAGGATTGAAAAACAAACGATATGAACATTTGTCAAATAGACTTCATATAAGACTTCATATAAGACTTCATACTGGTTCGTCATCCAGTTCACTGCCCGTTTGAAACTATGTTAAATGACAAAGTCTTTTTCAGAGAACAGTTCGGTTCGGAAGAACAATTTACGACGTAACCGAACTAAACGTTCGGCTTGAAGAAAAAAAAATAAGTTGCGACGTAACCGAACGTTAGTTCGGTTAGGAAAAAACTATTCTATGTAACCGAACTGTTCTCTTCTCTTCTCACACATGGAAAATTGTTTGATCAAACCTTGTAGACCTTGGCAAGTTGAGAATTTTTCACATGGTCCAGTTTTCTTAGTTGCCTCTCTATCATATGGTACGACGTTACTCAACTTACAATGACATTTTCCCTCATATTTTGTTGCTCAAAGGTAGTTCGGTTAGGAAAGAAAAACTTGCGACGCAACCGAACTAAAGTTCGGTTATGGAAAAAAATTGTGACGTAACCGAACTTTTCTCTGAAAGAAAAACCTCCATTAAATGTTGAGTTCGGCTAGTTCGACAAAGTTTTTCGCATAATTCCTAACCGAACTTCTCTCTGCAACTTACATTTTCAACTCATTTTAATGATTACTTCTCATTTTTGCAACCAAAAAACGAATGACAAATAATGGGTTTGTTATAATTTTGATTTTGATTTGTTAATGATTTAAATTAAGATGTATATATAGAGGCTACTGGTGGTTCAAGGTGGTGGTTCAAGGTGGTCGGTGGTGGTGAGCGGCGGGGGTGATGTGAGGAGGTGGTTATAAATATAGGTGGTGAGGAGATGAGGTGGTAATATATATATAGGTTAAGGGTAAGTTAGTCATTTCCACTTTATGAGACACCCCTTATAATTTTTTGTGGATATTTGAAGTAATGGGTAGTCCCCCACTTTTTTTGGATAGTGCCCAAAAGATGGTTCTTGTTTTTAGTTGGTTTAGCGCCAAGCAGGCCCAGACCCAGTTCTTTTTTCCGCCAAACTTTACTAGCATGATGGTTTTCTCCCATTCCCAAATCTTGACTTCTCTTTTGCTTTTCACTTTTCCAGACTGTTTTCATCATTTTCTATTGAGATGTGGTATTACTCGCAATTATTGCCTTTATCAGAATGGGGGTGATTTGTTCCGACATAATCACCTCATTGTTTCCATGCGAGGCCCCCGTAACGGACTTTAAAATCGTTGCATCCAGTGGTGATTCATCTTCATCCGTTTGATTGTTCACCTCCTCCCCTTCCATTTTTTCCACCAAACTACTCGCAAACATCTTTGCATTTCTCTCTCAATTTACATTGAGACCAGCAAAATCTATTATTAGCGGCTCAATATATCAAGCAAACTACTACAACAGATTACGGCTGGCATGATAGAAAGCCGCGATGTTAGAAGAAATTGGAATACATCGGAACGAAATTGAACTAGAAACTTGTACTACTTCGTAACATTTTTTGTCCTTTAGTCATCCAAAAACCCAGTCGTATGCAGCCCCAATGGGATTCTAAAGAAAAGTCGAAGAGGTCCCTATGTAGAAAGGAATCCCATTGCAAAGCCCAAAATTGCTAATAGGGTACACCAAATTACTTAGGAATATACTACTTTACATATAAAACAAAATAACCATTTGCCTTGGGTTGGTACACCCGTAACCAAATTGACACCCCCCATTAACAGCCTTGGTAAAAGCTAACCACCTAAAAGACAAAAAGGGTGGTAAACTGAACACAACGATAAGATTAGTCATTTTCCTGCTAGTGGGAGCAATCGAACATTTGCCTTATTATTCATATTATTCACAAGCTTCAAAAAGAGGGGTTGGCAATCTTGTGCACTTAAAAAGAAAAAAGAAAAAGTTTTAGAGTAGAGACTCGTACGCATAAAAAAAAACAAGCTTGGTAAAGGGCGTCATGAATCGGTAGAGGGGCGTCAAACTAATAAGACAAAAAAGGTCATTAGAAATAAAATCAAGTGCCCCTTATCAATGAAAATATGTAAATGACTAATTAGCCCTTATTGTTAATAATCAAGATTAGTAATGATAATCAAGATTAGTGTTAATTATCAAGATTAGTTTTGATAATCAAGATTAGTGTATTATAACTCTAAAATCAGATTTTTAGAGTTATAAAAAAAAAAATTGAGGAGAAGAAAACTTATGTGATATTTGTGAAACCCTAGATTTTGATTCACTCAACCAAAATGAGTGATTCCAGTTAAAATTTGAGGTGGGTGAATCTCTATATGATAGAGAAAACAAGTACTAGTTCCATTAGCTTTTTGTTGCTTAAAATTCTCTAAAGTATGTAAAAAAATCAAAATTTTAAAAATTTCAGAAGAACATACGGTTGGTAATTAGCTGGTTACCAACCGTATATGTGAGATACGGTTGGTAACTTGTTACCAAACCAACCGTGAATCGTTCAATTTGGGAAAACCCGAAAATAATACCGATTTACGGTTGGTAATTAGCCAACCGTATATGTGAGATACGGTTGGTAACCAGTTAAACCAACCGTGAATCGGTTCAATTTGGGAAAACCGAAATAATACCGATTACGGTTGGTAAAATTTATTCTATTACAAACCGTAGGTTAATTACGGTTGGTAACTTTAATATCATCCTCAACCGTATGTAGATACGGTTGGTAACTAACTTTCGAAAATATGAGCCGACTGGGAAAAAACTAACATGCAAAATACGGGACAAAATCCGACCAAAATTCTCATAACCAAGAACATTTAGTAATATTTATTTAATTATTAAATTACCAAACATAACCAATTCTTACCAACCGTATGTGACCAAAATTCTCAGAACCAAGAACATACGGTTAGTATTTGATATTTATTTAATTGTTACGAACCGTAAAGCATAGATACGGTTCGTAACATAACCAATTCTAACCGTATAAAGAAAAAATGCAACATTCTAAAATTTGATTTTTAACCTAAAACTCCAATTTTTGATGGAGAATACACTTCAATTGAACACAAAAAAAATACTAAATGGGTTTTCGAATATAGACTTCAATCAACAATTATTAATGTTGCGAATCACCGATTAAACACGATGAAATTTTCGATCGATTTTAATGGAGCTTATGGTTAGAATGGAAATGGAGGAGAAGAGAAGATGAAGAAGAAGATGAATTGATTTTTTTTGAATCATTAGGCTTAAAAAAATTTGATTTGATTTTGGTTGATTTAAGGTGAAAAGGGTAATCTAGTCAATCTACACCCCTATAGGACACCCCCTAACCAATATGAGGGTCATTGCTATCACACTTGACGTCCCTCTACCGATTCATGACGCCCCTTTACCAAGCTTATAAAAAAAAAGAAGATGAGAATTGCTTCCCAGAAAGAAAATAAAATAAAATTGGATAGAATCTGCTTCCAAGAATAATAATAAAAAAAGAACATGGATAGAATCTGACCCATAAACGCCAACCACTAAATTTTGTCTATCAACGAGAGATACGAAATTTTATTAATTTTAAATGCCTTTACTAGCTTCTAATTTTTTAAAATTAATAATATGCCGATGCCAGGCCGACCACCACCACCACTTTGATGATCAGCATAGTATTTGCAATAACCGTACATAAGTAGACTAGGACTATAAGGAAAAGCTCGCTAGCTCTGTTCTTGGATCTCTTTGTTTCAAGAAGGTTATTGTAAAATTATCAATTTTTGGATTCGATAGTGAATCGACAGGGCAATTTGAGCTTAGCCTTTTTTTTTTTTCTTTTTTGGAGACTTGATCTCTTGGTTCCTGGAGCTTAATTTCCGTAGGAAGATATGGATGGCCCCGCGACTTTTTTTTTTTTTATCCCAAAAGAGGATTAAACCTCATGCCATAGATTGATCAGATTAACCTTTAGAGAACTGATGGTCATTTACGCTTACAAGATTATGCAATTTCTTAAATATAAATTGTTTAAAATAGCTAAAAGAGGTTCTCCTTTCCATGTGTTTTGTATAGCATTCATGTTACAGATAGTGGAGATGTCTGTAGCCTTCCTAATGTTATATCTAGAAGTTAATATAAAAGCATTTACTTTAAAGTTTATCAATGGATTTATTTGATAGTGGAAATCATTGCTAATTTTATATCTTCCTTCTCTTGCATTTGCGTATCTTCAGATCAGCAACTTTAAAGTTAGTGTTGAGTCACTTTGAAAGATAAATCTGTAACCACTCCATTCAATTGCCCATTGAAAGGAAGCTTCTGCACCTTTTTCTTCTAGTTGTTCTCTTGTTATACAGTCTGCATAGGATCCCCTAGCTTCAATTGTAGTACATGTGTAGTCAATAAGAGTGAGATCAATACCTGAAGAAGTCATGGGATTGTTCATTGATAGTGCTATATTTATTCTCAAACTCATGAAGGTGATCTCTTTATTTGGTTCTCTATTTATTATTTGGAGAACTTCATCATGCATAGGGTTATAATAAAGATTTTGTATGACATTATAAGAAGGGTTGTTCACATGCATGTAGCTATTTATAAATCTCAATATTTGTCTTGTTGTGTTTTCACTGTTTTGGTCTTTGCTCTCAAAAGTTGCCTCACACCTTGTTTCCAAATATGCCAAGAAATTAAACTATAGAATTCCGGCCAACCTAATATGCATCTATCTTTGTTTCCTACATTGAACCAGTTGTTTAACCATTCATGGAAAGTGGTACAATTTCCACTGATATAGTTTGAATCATGATTTAAATGCAACCAAACCTGTTTTGTGAAGTTACATTCAAGGAAAAGGTGAGTTAGAGTTTCTTCACCATTTTTTGCAGAGGCTACATTTTTTGTCGGTGTCCATCAAAATTGCAGCGATTCTCATTCCCATTGGAAGAATAGAATTTTTCTCTTTCCAAGTGAACACTTTGATAGATGGTGTTGTATTCATATTCCATATTTTCTTCGAATCCGAGGTCGAGTTATCAGTGCTATTGATAGAGTTATATAGAGAATGGACATAAAAATTACCTTGGTTGTTTAATCTCCATTTGGAAGTATCTTCTTCTTCTTGTATAGGTATATTTATTTGTAAAATCTTATCTACTGTTATTTGATCAAAACATACATTTAACTTACCTATATCCCACGTTCTATTTTCATTTATGAGATCATTTAACTTCTTTAAATTGTCAGTTCATGACTTGGTTTTGTGATTGTTGCTGTGGTATTTGGGATCCATTGGTCCTCCCATATATCCATCAATTTGCCATTTCCAATGATCCAATTGCAATTATGTTTTATCAGTTGGACCCCATTGTGGATGCCCTTCTAAACCCAACCGTCTCTTGGATTTGGTTTATATTTGGTATGCAAAATATCATGGTTTGGAAAATATTTAGCTTTCAATATAGTAGCACATAAGGATTGTGGACTTTTTTTAATCTCCATCCCATCTTGGCTATCATAGCTAAGTTAAAATTTTCAATATTCTGAACGCCCAACTCTCTCCCTTTGAGAAATTTTTTGATGGGGGCAAAAATCGATGGGGCCACGGGGGACGAATAGGAATCCAACATTTGTTCCCCTATTCCTTGTCGTTTTTAGCTAATTAAGGTTTTCAGTTTTTAAACCCAATTTACCCTTCCACAAATTTTGTATATTGATTGCCGGTGACTTCTCCTATATTAATGGTAATTATTGACGGAATATTGCCAAAAAAAAAGAAGGAAAGAGAATATACTTATCTGTTAATAGTGCAGCGTGATTATTGAATTAGGTAAATCTAAATGGCGTGAACAGAGAAACATGCCATAACGGCTTCAGATCGCCTGTCCCCTTCTTCTGTATCCCTTTGTGTCCCACCGGTTGTAATAGAACACGTGTCATTGAAATAACTATCTAGTTAATGCCGTTCTGAAAGCAGTGGCGTTAAGTATTATATCGTCTTCCTAACTTTTGGGATCCTTCATACAAATCTGATTGAACATTATGAAGATATCAAAGAGATTTAAAGATTTTTTTTTTCTTTCTTTGATTATCAGAATGTGGAAGAAATTCTTAAGGTTTAAAAAAAACTTCACTAATAATAAGACAGAGTTTAGCCTCCACAATAGACTTGGCTAAGGATTAAAGTCTGTAATACAGACACAAAAACATCGATTACATGTCGACTAATATGCGATTACGATTCTATGATTATTTATAAATTTAGAACAAAGAAGTTATCCTCCGATCTTTGTCAATTAGGAAAGTATGTAGCATGTTGAATAAAGATTGATATCGGAAGAAAGCATCGAAGGTTTGCAGAACCCAATTACATAACAGAGGGGTCCATGGAAGAAACTGTGCAGGATTTTTCAAGTTCAATCAAAGTGGTAAAAGGCAGAGAGAAAGAAACAATCACGGAGATACCACTATCCAATTGTGAGTAATTTTTTTGGAGATTGTACCCCTTTCTCCATTGTTAAACAAAATCAATCACAAGATGGGAAAATAAATACTTTCTCTGATTAGATAACCCTTCCATTTCTGAAAAACAACGGAGTTAATTTGACGAGAATTTTTAGTACAGCTGTTATGCTCTGATTGGTGGGACACGAGGGTATAGGGAAACTAGGGACAGGGAATCCGAAGACATGCAAAACATATGAAAAGTTAAAAAGAAAAAAAATTATGACGATTTTCGAATATTTTATGAGGTAAAATCGGTTTTGAAGATCTATGATACAAACTGTTAAAACCATCGCCAGTAGCAACTGTAGTCCTCTTCTGAATAGCAACTATAGTCCTCTTCCGAATCTTTTCTCTTGCCTCATCCTATGATTACAATTTAACTAGGTCTCCCATTAGTGATTTAAAAGATTTAATATAGGTTTATTAAATTAAAAGGATCAAAGATTTTTTATCCCACTGATCAACTTCCCCCGCGACAGATAGCAATACCTCAAAATTAATTGGACCGATTCCGTTCTTACATCCTCCAATCAACCAAGAAACAAACAGAACAAGGTTGTAAATCACTATTTTAAATTAAACATCAGTGTTTTATTCCTTTGATCATATCAGTATTTTAATCACTATATTAATCTCACCTATATTACTTGGATGAATGATTGATCACTCTATATAATCTTGCTCATTACCCCAAGTTTCGGAATAATCATCCCTCCTCCATCATTAGGTTAGAGCTTATTAAAGGTTAGTTATTATTTATAGATACTAATAAGATTTGATTTGATTAGATTTGGGGAAGGGTTTAAAATGTCAAAATGTTAATTTGTTAAAAACAGTAAGGAAAAGAGAGACAAATGTCAAATTTTTATTCGCCCCCATGCCCCCATCAAAAAATTTCTCCAACCCTTTGCACCGTACTAAGACTTTGCATCTGGTATTGAAATGTTTGTTTCTCCATTTATATTTAATTGGATTCTTCTAAACATCCTAAATGCATCGGTCATCGTCTTAAACTGTGCATCAGGCGAGGCATGCCCAAGGAGTTCACAATGTAGAAGGAGAAAAGGATTTCAGCGCATACAAAATCTGAAGAATTCTTTGATGCTCAACTTACTCCTCTTGGATGGGAGCAGGTAATTGTTTCATTTAATAACGGAATTCAGCAATTGGTTATATTTCAAATGTAAAACCTATATAATAGTCTCCATTAAAACACAATATGTTGATAACTTGCATAAGCATGTTCATGAATGTGGACTTGATAAGAAGGTTGAATTAGTCATCGTGTCTCCGTTACTAAGGTACTCAGTTTACTTGGTTTTTCTGTTTAAGATGCTTAGATTACTTAACATTTTATGGTGTATTACTGTGTTAGTATCTCCTAATTAGATTATGGCGCCTCTTTGGAATTGCATATCAGGACGTTGCAAACAGCTGTTGGATAATTTGGTCCTGGAGAAGACGCGGACGGTACGGATGTCACACCGCTAATGGTGGCAAAGGCAGGGAATAGTAAACGTTCTGAAATTTCAAGCTTGACTAGTCTACCGTTTGTAGCAGTGGAGCTTTGCCGAGAAGGCGAGAACAGTTGGTATGTCCTGCAACTTCAAGCTTGAATCGGCTTTAAACATATTGATGGAATTTCTTAGTCTCAATCTTTCATTCAACATTTGAACGATTGGTTTCTAAGTTGAAATTCTTACTAGAGGGTGTTCACCCATGTGATTGGAGGAGAAGTATATCCGAATACCGGACCATCTTTTCTGCAATCGATTTCTCACTGGCAAGTATCTGATGATGCTCTATATGATCTCGTTGACACATCGTTCACGTATAGCATAGACGTGATAGTAAATTTTGCGGCTGAATTAGCTTTGCAGTTAGTTTTCAACCGTTTTTTATGTGTTTTCTGCAGATAGAAGATGATGAGGATATTTTGTGGGAGGCTGATGTCAGAGAGTCAAGAAAAGCTGTTGCCACCAGCGGAATGGAATTTATCAATTGGTGATTTTTTTAATCCCCCTTTCAATTTGAAGATTGTTGAAACTTGCATAGTTAACATAGTAAAATCTGATAACTTATCTAGGTTGTGGACACGTTAAGAGAAAGAGATTGCAGTCGTCACCCATAGTGCTTTCCTGCTTCATACCCTCAGTGCATTTGGAGATGACTGCCATCTTACAATGCGGCAAGAAATCCGCAAACTGTAAGTGTTCGATTTCCTTATTATTTCTGTTAATGGATTTAACATGGGGAAAAGTACTATTTTCAGGACTCAGCCTCCTTGTTATGACAACTCGCATGTTGTTTGGGATATTTCAAGAATACAAGTTGCATTTTGGCCCCAAATTTTGCTTCTCAAGCCATTTCATTTTAGTTTTCTCATTGACAAATATGTAGTGTTTTATTCTCTTTGTTTACAGCTTTGCTAACTGCGAGCTTCGCTCTGTGGTGATCGTTGATAGTGGGTAAGCATGTTTGCTCCTCTGCTTTACTTTGTCTGGCTTATTACACAAGGGAAGAGACCTGTTGGCCCCCTTGTTTATTTTTCAAGTTGCTGAATCCCTTTTTTTCTCTTGAATTTGTAGTTTGATAGGGTCAGATACTTCAGTTACTAACTACCCTGGAAAGATTCCTAGCGGACTCGAATCTCGATCTTCCTAGTGATGCTGCACTCGACAAGCACCCAGCAGAGCAAGAAGCACAAAAATTCCTAAGCCTAGATTGGTTTTCTTGATTTGTGGACTTGCAATATTGTACTATTCTTCTTCTGAAGCAGGTTATTTTGGTTTATGTTTCAAGATATTTTTTTCCGCAGCCAATATATGAAATAATGAGTTGAGATGGCTACTTAGAGACCCAATACTCAATTAATTTCTTTGGGATAAACCTGTAGTCTTATACAAACACATTACTAGTGATGGTGTTTTATCATGTACCGTGTTTCTACAAAAATCAACTGATTCAAAAAGAGAGAATTAATAGTTACCATGGATTGGAAGGATGTCTTTGATAAAAGCATCAAGGTTGGTGTCGGATGAACCACCTTTTGCCAATGCTCTTCTACACATCTTCTTGAGTTCACTTGATCTTCTTCTCATCTCCTTAACATCATCTGCTGCTGCTTCATTTATGTTCATGAACTTCTTCACAATCATTTCAACTTCGTCCCTTTTAACCAACGCTTTTGCTCCAAACTCCTTTGTGACTTTCATTCCAACTTTTAAATCATCTACAATCAGTTTTCTGTTTGGAATTTGATCAAAAGATGTTGGAAATGTAAGCATGGGTACACCTGCATATATTGATTCCATTATCGAATTCCATCCACAATGCGTCCAAAATCCTCCAATCGAAGAATGGCCAAGCACCCTCAATTGATCACACCATTGCACTACTAATCCTAGATTGCTAGTACTTGTATCGTCTCCACCACCTTCCCTAGGGACACCTGAATTATGATGCCCATTACGTGAAACCAACAAATACCGAACCCCAATCTCAAGCAACCCAGCCAAGATCTCCTCCATTTGTTCTCCTGGAAATGATACAGTACTGCCAAATGCGATATACAAGACAGAACTTATAGGCTGGGAGTCTAGCCATTCTATGTAATGAGGTTTCTTGTTGTTTACATATTTAGTAGTACTTGATTCCACTTTCTTACCGTGATTGTGATGATCCTTCTCAATGATAGTGGTGGTGTTGGGTATTGAAGGGCCAATCGTATAAATGGGGAAGGGAAATATCGTCTTTAGAGTGTCAGTGACTTGAGGTTCAAGCTCGTAAAAGGTAGGAATAAGAAGACATTGGATTTTATCTAACATAGTGAAGGCTATCATTTCTGGGTTGTATTTTGGATCATTTCCTCGCGGAATCAAGGGCATGTCTGCTAATCGTGTTGGCGAAATTCCAGGAATGTAATCTATGACCTCATCGCAGCAATCTGTAGCACAAAATAAAGGACAATCTCGACATGGTTATTACTTTCTTGTGCCAGGATATTAATCTAATAAATGCTATGGTTATGTACCTGATATGTTAGCAAGGCTATGCCCATTCTTCGTTAGAAGGTCAGCATGACACAACACGAAGAACACAAATGATGATGTTGTCCAGAATGTAACCACTGGAATATTTTTTTGATTGCCGATCGAATATGCCCATGTCAAGTAGAAATCTGTTATGATACAACTCACTGGTTCAGATGTGTTCAGAACGGCCTCGAATGGAGCTTCCAATTCTGCAACTACGATTTCCAGAAAGCTCTCGAAGTCTAAGGTTAATGACCTTGAAAATTCTGAAGGAATCACGTTGGGAATTGATCGAAGAAGAATTTGAGGCGGCATTGGAGTTGATTCAAGTATGCCAAGCCACTCTTCGGTGACTACAAAGGTGATTTTGATGTTATCGCCTAATTTATGAGCTAAATGCTTGCAAAAATTCATCATTGGGTTGATAAGTCCTCTTCCTGGAAATGGAACTGCCACAATGTGGCATCTCGTCACTGATTTTGGTTCCTGGTTGAGTTCCTCCATTTGTCTCACAAGTCTAACACGTACTGCTGCCAAGGTGGATGGAGGCCGAAGAGAAAATGAACCTGATTGAAGGGCTAAACCGCAGCAAATTCACCAAATAAAATTACTTGTTAAGCAAAACAGATGGATTCTAAGAGGTCATGAAAAACGTCTAATGGCGGAGCAAAAGGTGCAACCAATGACCATCAAAGTGTCATTCACAAAACAAAAATAAAAAAAATGAAGATTACAAGCTACCAAGACCATTAATTGCAATTTGATCGTAGAAGAATGAAATTTTGCAGTAATACAGTACTAAAAAAAAAACAATCAAGCTACTAAAATTAGTAAAGAAAATAGAAAGAAACAATCAAACCTACTGAAGTTGCAGAGATTAGAATACTCGTTGAGATGGATCAATTGAGGTGATTCTTTGAGCTTCCAACTTGGGATGTGATTTCCACAAAATCTAGATAGAGATTGTTAGAGGTTAGATTGGAATGCTGAATAGATAATACTAACATCTGGATCTGGATACTTAAAACAAGTATTAAAGGTCCCAGCTAGCACACTACGTGTTATAATAAGTAACATGGTTTATTGGTTTCGAAAGTACTACCTTTCTTTTCCACTATTAAACTGACCTACTTTCGAGTAGGGATTCCCACACATTTTTATTATCACATTATATAACACGTTAAATGTTATATTTACGAATTAAAATTAAACTGTAGCGGATTTGAAGCTAATTATTTGTGTATATATTATAATTACATAGCTTTACTTTCCTACACAAAATAAGCGTATTCGGAGACGTATAAACAGATTTTTGGTTGGCCTATCCGGAGAAAAGAGGGGGCAGTGACGTCCTTTTCCGTTTTCTTAGTGGCGTGGGTATCGAACAAAGGTAGCTTTATTAAAGTATGAGACGATAACCTTTTAGTGGGAATCCAACAAAGTTACTTTCATTAAAGTGTGAGATAATAAGCGTGGTACTAACTTTGTTGAAACTACCTTGAATAAGAATCGAGTACCTTGAATAAGGAAGTTTCAACAAAAACGAGCATGATACTAGTAATTTGCGTCACTAATTAACATTCACTAAATAAAACAAATCACCAAAGTCCATTGAGGCCGACACGGAAGAAACCGGAATATATTGGAATGAAGAATTGGACAACAATGCTTAGCAAAGAATGATTGGGGACCGGGAGAACTAATTGGGGGCCATGATTTTTTTATACCCATACCCAGAATTTTAGGGGGCTTCCAAAATGAAGTTGAAAGTACTATTTTGCCCTTCCCTAAAATTAATTCTAAAATCCTATTAACCTTAAACCCACCTCACCATTTCATTCATCCCAACCGACCCTTCTTCTCTTCTTCTCCTCTCCCCCTCCCTCTATCAGTTCCTTCGTTAACGACCATTTATTAAAAAAAAATAAAAAAATTAGGATTTGAATCGTAGAAATTGATTTCTCAGAATGGGAGTCGTTAATCATCCTGTTTGAATGTCTAAAGATTTTTCATCTTTGCTTAACGATTTTTCATCTTTGGTTAACGATATTTGATCTGCATATTGGCTTTTGGAGAAATCGTCAACCATTAGGGTTGCGGAGAAAACGATTCCTGCTATAGTAAATTTTTTTGTAGGTTAGGGTCGTCATTAAGCTTGCGACACCACTCTGTTCAAATAAATGAATGAGTCGTCCATATAATAGGGAAAATATGCTTGAATCGTTAAAATCATTGTTTGGGGTCGTTAATGTTTTATTAGGGTCGTTAACATTTCTTCATTTGAACATAGGGTCGTTAAAATCATTGTTGGGGATCGTTAATGTTTTATTAGGGTCGTTAACGATTTTTCAAAGTTAATGACGACCCTTACAAAGCTTAATGTAACGACCCTAAGAAATTTAATGACGACCCATACTGCTATAGAATGAATTAACAGGGAGACAGTGGGGAAGAGAATAGGACCAGTCCAAAAGTGGTTGCTACCCATGGTGAAAGGACGAGGCTCTGCCGAAAGATTAAGAAGACATTAGGAGGAAGCAAAAAGGAAAACTGAAAAACAAAGGCCAATGAAAACCATGAGAGTCGGAGACTTAAAAACGAACAGGAATAGAAAAAAAGATCATGTAAATTGTTTCATAAAAATGCATAATAAGAAAAAGAAATAAAAAGTTAGGAGAGTGGATTCAGTTCATCGAGAAGCAGACGGAGAAGGCTTTAAACTAATCGTGGAAGCATGGGTATTTCAAAGGGTTGATTTAGAAGCTACTCATTCATGGCGGATGGAGAATTTTTTGGTGAAAGTTAATGACGACCCTTACTTGAAAACAAAGTTAATGTAACGACCCTTTTTCAAATTTTAAATGACGACCAAAGCTTTGTTAGGCTAACGACTCTTGTTTAAATTTTAAATGACCCTAACGACCCTTAGAGTATTAGTGACAGTGAGTAAAAGGTTTTTGAGTCGTTGGGTTATAAATATATTTAGTGAACGACTCTAAACGACCTACAAATGGAGTCGTCAATATTTTCAAAAATGTTTGACGATTTTTCATAACTGTAGATTGGGGTCGTCAGTTTGTTCAAACTTGAATGACGATTTTTCATAACTGCAGATTAGAGTCGTTTCTTTACTTGACTAATAGCTAACGACTCTTAAGGGTCGTCCTATTAGTATACTCCCGACCTAACGACTCTCACACAGAGATTTTGCATAGTGACCATGAATCGACAACTTGGAGCACCATTCATGCGATTTGAAGAGTATAGGAAGTTTACCTGATTGTTTAGAGCTCTGGGTTCTTCATTTTGAGTATTGGTTCCATCATTTTGAGCAAAAGGATCTTCATTTGCAACCATTTTAACCTAAATTTCCCCCCAAAACTCACTTTCTTCCTCTCTATCCAACCATTTTTTTTTCTTCTATAAAATCAGTTTTTACCCAAAAACTGATTTAATCTAACTTAAAAGATTAACAGCTAATCTAACTTAATCTACTAAATTAACATTAATTATTTTAGGGGGTAATTTAGGCATTTTGAAAAAAATTGATAGGGGTAGCACCAAAGTGCTATTGGGAGACCAACTGGTCAGGCCCCCAAATCATTCCTTGATGCTTAGGCTACCGCGGATGGAATACCGCCAAAAATCCCGCACCTCATTAAAAAAATTAGTGGGACCCATATGCCCACCCCCTCCCAACTCCAGTGGGTCCCAGGGCTCTCTCACGCGGGATTTTCTGCGGTGAAAATCCCTGTCAACATAGCATCGTTCAGAATTGGAAGACCCTTGTAGAAAATGGGTGGGGTATAAGCAAGGGTGGATCCGAGATTTCTAAGCTGGCGGTGCAAAAATTACTCCACGGTTGCAAAAGAAAATTTAGAAGAGGTAAAGAAGTAAAATCAGGCTTGTAGATACCAAATTTTTTCAATTAGGCCTTAAATTAGGCTTTGGAGGTAGCTGGAAAGGAGTGCAAGTGCACAACCTAGTCCTCTGGAGTCATTTTTTGTTAAATTTTATGACCTAAAGTTTGTGTCGTTTTTATGGATCACTGAGAATATTTTATTATAGTTCATAATTTAGATCATAAAACAAATTTAGGACTACGATATGTATGTGCACTAGGTAAAGTCCAACGATTTTAAAATATTTTTAATATATTCTTCTGATTTGTATAGTTGTAATTAGATTTTAAAGTTAAAATTCTGTAGCTGTATTACGTCTATTTTATTTTCATGTCAAACACTAAATATATATTGAACTGCATGTAATTCTGATACATCATATTACAAGTTACAACTCCATGTAATTGGCAAGGTTTGAATGAAAACACAGAGTTCTCCACTATAATAAAAATTGATCAAATGCTGAAGTTACTACTGAGCGGTCAAGGGATGGCCGTTGGCATCCTATGCTTGGGCCTCTCAGCCATTTTATGCCGTTAATGGCTACTTTCTAGGGTTTTTATACAATGGTCTTGTATCCACTCAATTCCTATACAAGTCTATTTCATATTCTCAACCTCACTCTTTCTTTTACAATTCAACTTTCATTATTTATCAAACTTGTAGGTTTGGTTTTGACATAATTTAACGCATGCTCAATCAGACCTTTCTTTTTTTATCTTCTGATCCGGAGATGGAAATGAATATGGATCGGTATAATAAAGAGCAATAAAAGTAGTTACAAATAACACCAAATTGCATGATGGTCACGTGAGGATAGGCATGAGAGTAGCAGTAGACTGCAAAGGGAATACATATGACTACCTTTCCAGAGCCACAACAAGTATTTACAAGAAGAAGAAAATTGTGGAAATTGAATAATTATCCCTACTTTTAATGGACCTTCACAAATATCCTTCAAGAACTTTAAAAATATCCTTAATGTCATAATTGAAATTTTTTGAAAAAACACAAATTTTATAATTCCACCATTAACCTTTTTTATCGTTTTTTTTTTCTTCCTTTATATTATAATCTCGAAAGTTCAGAGAGAGACAAAAATCCCCCACCGTCGCTTGCACCGCTGTTAACACCTTCACCAGCTCATTACCTCCATCAACTTTGTCATCGACTCGCAACACCGTCCACCATCTCTATAATTCTTTTTATCGGCTCCATAACTATATCTTATATTTCCACCAAATCCACCACCAATAAAGACACCACCACCACCTTCTAAACAACTGTATTAGATCGATTTGCACCTGATTCAACCATAAAAGTTAAGTCTCGTGACGAATCAAAGGGAAACTAATATCTATAATCTAATCCGGAGCATCAAAAACGTTAGATTCGCGTCGATTTTCAACTGAATTTTGCATGATTCCATTTCCAAACCCTAACTTCGGATTTCATTTTTCTTCAAATCAATGATTGATTCAGGTAATTGATATCTTCTTATTCATCAATTTGTTATTCTCATTTGTATTGACTCATAAAAGTATAAATCAATAGTTTTTTTTTACTCGATTTTTATTATGCTGGTGTGTGGTGGTGGTGGTGGGTGGTCGGTGTTGTGTTTGTTTTGTTGCAGCAATGAACAGAACTACAGATACAGTGGACCTGACGACTCTGATTTGGTGAGCAACCAAGATTTTTCAGTTACTACTATTGTATTTGTCTTTCATGGTTGGAAGGAACTCTGGGTGGCGGGATTCATGTAAGAAAGTATTGATGGTGTTAGGGTTGCAATATTAGTGAAGGAGGTAGTGGAGGTGATTGCAATATTAGTGTTGTTATGGAGGTGGTGATGGTGGCAGCATCAGTGCTATGATAATAGCAATGTTTTATTGTCAAACTTGCTTAAGGTGGTTCTGCAGTAGGAACCAGATTGACAAAGAAAGTCATCAAATGTCTTAGCTCAAAAAATGATTGTTACAGTAAGTAATTTAATGTTGACTGATTGTAAATACTTATGCAACATACTTCATTTCCCACAACATGGTGATAATCTTTCAAACTAATCTTGCTGGTAATGAGACAATTTTATTTGTAAGAGGAGGACTTGTTTTACTAAACCTGCTGGTGTCATTGATTATTTTCTATGTTACATCTATTTATAAGCCTTATTGAAATGTAGTTTCTGATATCTCTTGCATGAAATAGTGGATATACATATAGATTGTGGTGGATGACCCCACTAGTTATGGTGTGGATATTTGATTGGGAGAGATGATAAAATCTTTCAAATATTGCATGAAAATGTTACCCTGATGATAGAATCTTTCAAATATGCATGAAAATGTTGCCCTCGGACCCAATGTAAGAGATAGGGAGGGATCATGTTTTGGGTGTTGCACCCATTTTTCATTTTTTAGCGATGCATTCATTGTAAGTAAAACCTCTTCTTTTATGGCATTTTCTTTTTGTTAATGTTCGATAATAAACGAGAGTAATAATTTCATTTGCTTGAATAATGTGAATTGACCTGCAGAAATATTGAAGTAGCTATATTTTTTGTTTTGTATAGTGGTGTAAGCACGATTGTGTTTATCGTGGTTATAATGATGATTTTCTATGTCGATTTTTGAATTTTTCGTGATGTTTGTTTGCTTCATTTTCTTACGAAGCCGTCCAAATTCATTAAAATTTGTGCACATTGCGAAATTTTCATGATTTTCTATGTAGAAATTTTGTTTATGAAACTACAAGTGCTAATCATTTGTTATTTTGTTAGTGGCAGTGTTGGTATGAGTTGTTGTTACAGAGATTGAAGCATGTTTCTGAATGAAATATGGTGGTTATCTGGGTTGAAGCAGGCAGTGATATTGGATCAACTATGGTTGTTGATCCATATATTTTGGATCAACAATGGATAAACATCCATTGTTGATTCAACTGAGATTGGTTTTAAAACTGGTCTTGGAGATATTGGTGTTTATGAAGCTACATGTAATGAAATATGGTGGTTATATGGGTTAAAGAAGGCAGTGATATTGGATCAACTATGGTTGTTGATCCATATATTTTGGATCAACTATGGTTGTTGATCCATCTATATGGGATCAACTACTGTTGTTGATCCTTTGAACTCATGTTTTGTTGTTTAAATCATGTAAATTTGTTCTAATGTTGAACTTGTGGTGCAATGGAAGCATGACTGACTCCATGTCAGATGATGCGTGTTCGACTCACGCCAAGTTCACTCCATTTTACACGGATAAACTATCATTATTGATCCAATTTTACATGGATCAACTTCCATTGTTGATCCACTAAAATTGGATCAACTTCTACTGTTGATCCTTTTTTCTTGGATAAACTAGATAAACTTCTACTGTTGATGGTTTTGTTGGTGGATCTGAAACTGCAGCTGATGAAGTGCTAGCATTTTTCCATCAGCATGGATAAACATTCATTGTTGATCCAACTACAATGGATAAATTTCTACTATTGATCCAACTGCAATGGATAAACATCCATTGTTTGATCCAACTGAAATGGATCAACTACTTTTTGTTGATACAAAAAAATTTGAACCAGTGGCGGCGTCGGTGATGGTGGTGGCGGCGGTGGCGGTGGTGACGCTGGGGGTGGTGGCGGCGGTGGTGACGGCGGCGGCGACGAATTTGTGGTGGTGGCGGTAACAAACTAGTGGTGGTGTAATGGTGGCGGTGAAGGAGTGGTGGTGGAATATTGGTGGTGGTGGCGGTTGGTAGGTGGTGGTGGTGGAATGGTAGTTGAATGTTGGTGGTGGTGGTGCTAGTGGTGGTGGTGAAGTTGTAGAATTTTGTTGTATTTTGAAATAAAGAAAAATATTATATGAGTGAGGGTATTAAGGTAATCTAATATTAAATGGATAAGGTTATAAAAAAGGAGGGACATATTTATTGTTGCATAAGGATATATTTGTAGGGAGTTAAAAATAGGGACATATAATTAATGTACCCAAGAAAATTTCAAGTACGAAATTTTACCATCGGAAATTAATGCATAAATCATTTTATTTCTAGCCGCGTGTGCTATGATCAAAATATTTCCCCTTAAAGGTCTTGACAGAATAAGTTCTCACGTTGAACGGTGATGGGACCGTCGCTTTCTATTGGTTGAAATAGGTCTTTTCTAAGGTAAAAGCTATGGTGAGGATACTTGGCATAACTCTATTGGTCAGAATATTAAAAATAGGGTTACACTTTGTTTACATCAAGTATCTAACCGTCCGTTATTAACGCCGTCAACAAAGAGGAAGGTGGACAATACTTCTGTGAGAGTTTTAATCTAATTAATTTTTTTACTTTGTGTTTACACCAAATATTTAACTATACGTTACTAACATCGTCTAAGGTGGACAATACTTTCGTCGTAAAGTTTGTCATGGAAAAAGAAAACTTAACTTACCGTGTTTAAAATTTTATGGAAGTCCATACTCAATTTGGAAATCGAGTACCTGATATATTAGGATTTTTTTTCCAAATTAATACATTAAGGGGAAAAAAACCCCACACATTTCACACATATTCTCTCCGAAAATAAAAGAAAAAAATAAATAAAATTCCTATATTTTTTCCACCTATTTAATGCATTCGTTCCGTCACACCAAATTAAAAATGCATCGCCACGGGACGGGGCGAGCCTCGTGCACACCTAAACCACCCCAGCAAAAAAGTATTAAATTGAAAAACTCATAATCTCCTCCCTTAAAGGCCTTGACAAAATAAGCTTCCATGTTGAACGGTGATGAAACCCTCACTTCCTATTGGCTGAAATGAGCCTTTTCTAATGTAGAAGCTATAGTGAGGACACTTGGCGAATCTCTATTCGTCGGAATAATAAAAACTTGGGTTACACTTTTTTTACATCAAGTACTTAGCCGGTCTTTAGTAGCGCCATCTACAAAAAGTTATGTGGACAACACTTCCGTCGGAGTTTATCTCCCCCCTAAAAAGCCTTGAAAAATAAAGCTCTCACGTTTAACGGTGATGAAACCCTCGATTCCTATTGGCCGAAATAAACATTTTCTAATGCAGGCTATGGTGAGACACTTGGCATAAATCTATTGGTTGTAATAATTAAATTTTGGTTACAATTTGTTTACATCAAATACTTAAATGTTTGTTAGTAACGGTGCATACCAAAAATTTGGTGGACAATACTTATGTCGTAATTTGAGCTTAAATAATTTTGTTACACCGTGTTAACACCAAAGCTTAACTGTACATTACTAACACCTTCAAAAATGGACGACACTTGCATTCGTCAGAAAAAAAGAAATAAAAAAACGTAAAACTCTTTATAGGCCTGTTAATTAAGGAAATCCATTTAATTCAGGAAATTGTGTTACAAAGAAATTAAGGAAATCCATTTAATTAAGGAAATCAGGCTACATAGGAAATTGGTATACTTAATTGTTATGATGTTGGTATGGAAATCGCCACGGGACAGGATGTAGCCCCACGCACACCAAGTAAAAAGGAAAAAATATATAAAATCTGCACATATTCTCCACCTATTTAATGTATTTGCCCCGCCACACCAAATCAAAAATACATCACCACGGGGCGAAGCGCCGCGCGCCAAATCAAAAATGCATTGCCATGGGGCGAGGCGAAGTCCCGCGCATACCAAGTTAAAATAAAAAAATATGACCGGTGCGTATCACGGGCACAAATCTAATATCTAATTAATTTCATTACACCAAATACTTAATTGTACGTTAGTAACACCGTCACAGGTGGAGAATACTTCCGTCAAGTCCAGAATATTTATTGGGTTTTTATTTATCTAATATTTTCCCTAAAATTTATGTATTCTTATATTTTCCTTAAATTTAATATATGTGGAAAAAGCGGGGGTCTAACAACCACACCCAATATTTCGCTTAGCAATTTGTATGGACTAACTCCACTATACTTTCAAGAGAATCAACTAGACAGTTAGACTCAATCTTAATAAAAGTATATCCAAGAGTTATATCTTTATTTCTCAAATCAATCTTAAGAAAAGTATATCCAAGAGTTATATCCCTAAATTTATGTATTCTTATATTTTCCTTAAATTTAATATATGTTGAAAAAGCATAGGTCTAACAACCACACCCAATATTTTGCTTAGCAATTTGTATGGACTAGCTCCAATATACTTCCAAGAGAATCAACTAGACAGTCAGACTCAATCTTAAGAAGAGTATATCCAAGAGTTATATCTCTATTTCTCAAATCAATCTGCAATCAAACAAATAGGAATTTGCGAGCCTGATTGAATATAAGAAGTAACTTGGATGGTATCGAAAACCAATATCCAAATGTCAATCAATTTAATCAACAATCCAAATATCGGATTCACAATTGATTGAACTTACGCACAACCTGTGATATTTCAATTATATAGAAAATATAATGCGGTAAAGAAATAACAAAGACACCAAAAATTTTGTTAACGAGGAAACCGCAAATGCAGAAAAACCCCGGGACCTAGTCCAGATTTGAACACCACACTGTATTAAGCCGATAGAGACAATAGCCTACTAGAAGTTAACTTCGGTTTGGAATGTAATTGATCCCTAACGAATCTCACACTGATCAAGGTACAGTCGCGTTCCTTACGCCTCTGAATCCCAACAGGACTCTGCGCACTTCATTTCCTTAGTTGATCTCACCCACAATTAAGAGTTGCGACTACCCAAAGTTGAAGACTTGATAAACCAATCTGTCTCACATAGAAAAGTCGATTGAATATATAAATCTGTCTCCCACAGAAATACCTAGAGGTTTTTGTTCCATCTTTTGATAAATCAAGGTGAACAGGAACCAATTGATATTAATTCTTGACTTATATTCCCGAAGAACAACCTAGAAATTCAATCACCTCACAATAATATTAATCGTATGTTAGCGAAATAAGATATTGTGGAATCACAAACGATGAAACGAAGATGTTTGTGACTACTTTTTATCTTGCCTATCGGATAATAAATCTCGAGAAAATATTAGAGAATATAGTACTCAATAAGATAGAAAACAGCAAGATCAGAACACTCAACTACATAGAAAATAGTTGGGTCTGGCTTCACAGGGTTTCATGAAAAACCTAAGGTTAAAGGAGAATCGACTCTAGCCGCAACTAGTATCACACATGAGGTGTGGGGATTAGGTTTCCCAATTGCTAGATTTCTCCTTTATATAGTCTTTAAATCAAGGTTTGTAATTAATGTTTCCTTGGTAATTAACAAAGCATTCAATATTCAACGTTAGATGAAAACCTAATTATACTCAAGCTAATATCTTTCAACCGTTAAATCGAACTTAGCTTATTACATATACAAATGAAAAGTGACTTCATTTAGATATCGGTAACCGTACCTAAACGTGTACACCTTGTTAGCTCAACAATAGCTAACCGAAGTTAGCCATATGAACACTTTCATATCAACCATATTCATCTTAACCATAACTAGTTCAAATAACTCAAATGAAACTAGTTCTAGAGTTGTTCAATTGTTTATATTCTCATAAAAGTATATAAGACACAATTGAAGCAAAATCAATTTTGATTTACTCGAATAGTTCATGAACATTATAGCCACGGGTTGCAAAATATTATTGCATTCCTTATTATATAAATTTATTTGTTCATGAACAAACCGATTTTAGAAGATAACCTACTCAAGTATGCAAACGGGTAAGCATACCTAAGTGGCCAAACCAAGTTTGGGTTCGCTAGTATGCGAACGGGTACGCATACCTTCCAAAACAGTTAAATTTTCGGAACTTGAAACTCACGCCAGTACGCATACCGGTATGCATACTAAGTTCCCGGACTTCCATAACCAACCAGTATGCATACGGGTATGCATACCATGGTTCCCGGACTTGGACAACACATATGCAAGTACGTATACTGTGTTATATCCAATCATGGTTATTTGTTCTAAACTCTCATTTCAATCATTGAAACATTCTCGGAAGACGACAATAGCTGTCTCACATAAACTATTAGCTTCAAAGCAATTTTCAAGTGATTGAATGATCAATACGAAGTATTCCGAGTCTACATCAAATGACTATCTCACACAAATATTGTAAGATGTTATAAGGAGATTTTCACATGATTATCTTTTGACTTTCGTCAAGAATATAAGATGAACTTGGTTAAAGCGAAAGCTTACCAACACATATTTCTAGAAATATGTAAACGAGTTAAACTCAGCTCGAAATATCAAATTTGTATGATCAAAATCTATATAGCTATATGACTTTTGTCTCAAATAGGAGATAGAGTAGATAGACTTTTGAGTGATAGATGATTTCATGTCTCCACACACCTTTTGTTGATGAAGTTTCACCAGATCCCCCTAGTAGTTCCAAGTCTTTAATCGATAAACGCCGTGAAGTCTAATGCTCAACTACACTTACTATCCTAATCCGAGACTTAGCTATAAGTAGACTAGAAATTAAGACTTATAATTTTGGCAACTAAACTTGACAACAAGCTTGAGTAGCAACTCTTGCGAGTTCGACCGAGCAGTGCTCTAACAATCTCCCCCTTTGTCAATTTTAGCGAAAAAACTATCAATACATATGGATTAAAAAAAAAAACTTTGTAGATTCTCATCCAAATGCTTAATTTCCTTGGTTCTTCAGCATTCCAATTACTCCTGTGATTGTGAACGTGTTCAACTCAACATCATAGATGTTGAAGATCCGTAGCTATAACAATGATAAAATAGTAGATCTCAATCATTGTTATACAGTGTCATAGTATCATTACATAGCATCAAAGTCCAATTGTATCACAACTTTGACAACAATACTATGGTGATATGTATCACTCCCCCTTAGTCAATACTTCATATCACATGAAAACCACTCCCCCTTACATAATGATTTGTCAAACATATGTATCTATAGTGTGAACTACACATTAATTCTCCAATCTTGCTACTTGAACATCTTAATAACAATTGGTTGACTGCGAGGTTGACATGGCAATGTGTGCGTCGGAGAGAAGCATATGTTACTGTTAACACGTCATCTTAATTAAAAATAAAATAATAAAATAAGTCAAAAGTTGGATTTACGAGAAGGAAGAGTGGAGGTTAGATTTTCTAGAAATATACATCTTATGCTTTTGTGCATCTTCGTATCAAGATTTAGAAACGGAAAATCTCAGACTAATTGTTCATCTTCGTTGCAAGATTGTTCATTTTGTTTTTGTTAATTTTTTCGTAGTTTCTAAAGAGAAGTAATATGTTTTTTTTTCACTTCTGATATAAAATCTTAGACTATTTATTATCAAGTATCAAAAATAAATGAACAATCTCTTAAAAAAATTTAGAAACTGAAAAATAAATAAATGGAGTTTTCAGTTTGACTCAAAATTGACAATCCCACTTTTCTCTATCTCTACGGATACTTTACTTAATCAATCAAATATTCCGATTGGGATTTTGTTTTCATGTAAGGGTTAATTAACGTAGTTTCTTCTTATTGATTTTGATTTGATTTTTAAGCATGGTACCATATCAATGAAGATGAATGAGTTGAAGTGGTTAGCCATTAATGGCGATGGAATCTGGCAGCAAAAGAGAAACCGATCAAAAGATGAAAGAATGCTTGGTTGTTTATGATGTTAAATTTTGTTTATCTTTCCGTAGGAACTAGGAAGAATTTCCGTTCACTGTTCAATCAACTGCTATGTTATCTGATCAGATCTGTTCGAATAAAAACTATGACGATCGAAAAAGAAAAAAACCTGCACAACAATAACTAATAAGTATCTCTCATTGTACTTACTTTTTTTTAAATGACATGGGAAAGCTAGAACAACCTCTTTCCGCCACCTTAGTGGCCACATCAAAAAATGCTGTCACTCAGTTGTTAATCGGCTGGTCATATAGCATTTTCGTTAATTCTCCCCTTTTTTGTCAATATAAATTAGCAAAGGTACGAAAACTAGTGGGATCATAATGAATTCTCATAGATATACTTCATGACTTAAAAGAGAACATATCAACTTTGTTTCGATAATTTCACATAGTTGAAACTTAGTGTATTCAACAAGGAGTTTATAAAGATACAAGAAAACTCCTACAATATTCCACAACCGCACTCCCCACAAAAATTTGATAATTAAGCACAAATTCAATTAAGAACTCTCCCCTATTAAATGTCATTCCCTAAAGAACAACTAGAGTGACCTTACTTTTACAAGAAAAGAATGATTTCCTTGGACATTAACAAATTACATGAAACATGAATTTGTATCCATAAAACTTAATTAAATTAACCACAAGAGAACCCATGATTAATTTAATCGTAAATGCTCAACATAAGAGAACTTACAGTGCCACATAATACTTTCACATAGAAGTGGATCAGGTAAAGACCAATACTGCAGAATATTCAAAGATTCGTTCTATTTTTGTATCAATATTTGCATAAAGACATATAATGCACTTAATCTTTGCAATCAAAAGTTTATCCTGTCACTTGTTTTATGTAATGCTACTTAATGTATTGATGTCATTGTATTTTTGTTTTTATTTTGGTAATTATAATCGTTGTAGTATATTACAAATTTATAAAGATTTCATTTTTGGTGTCATGGCCCAGTACAATGATTTTTATTTTTTTGAAATACATAATTTGTCATATTCGAAAATCTAGAATTTTACAATAATCCATAGAAACCTCCTTGTTTCGTGGTTGTTAATTAATAAAATTCCCCATTAATTGGAATTTATTTATGTAAATCTATAAAAATGGAAACAAAATATTATTATTGACGACAAAAATTATGGTGAAAAATAAGGTAAGAAAATTCTCGATTAATTGAATTTTCATTTATGTGGATTATAAAATTGGAAACAAAATATTATTGACCCCAAAAATTATGGTCAAAAATATGGCAATTAGCTAAATGATAATAACGGCAACGATCTACCAAATTGGAAACAAAGTATTATTAATCGCAAAAATTACGACAAAAAATATGACAATTAACTAAAGTATGTTAGCAGATTTAACTGTTTAGATACTAGCCTACTGGAAATACTAATGGACGTAAAAGTTAAGCCACTAAAACAGTAGTTGTATATGTTTTAGTCTTATGTATGTAAACCGTTAAACAACTAGGCAAAAATTTGTGGCTTAAGTAATTGAGCAAATAAAACAGCTACCACAATAGCAAGTGGTTTTATGTTTTAGGCCACTAGGAAAACTTCTAGATGCAAAATCAACCAAACAACTGACGAAAAATTAGTTGTGTTAATGTTTTCGCTAATAGCATGACAACTACACAAATTAGTAGTCTTATTTATTAGGTGATGACTGTTTGTCAACTACCCAGATTAGTACCTTAAGACGTGTCTCCCAACTAACTATTGCGAACTTGTTGCCTTAAACATAAGTCAACATCCCCTTCCGCCACTAAGGTTTGGCAACTAACATTAATTGCAAAAAGTTATTGGCAACTAAATATTGGAATACGCCACTACCATTGGTCAAGTAGCATTTGATCAGTTTTTTTGTAGTGATACTTAATCTTTGCAATCAAAAGTTTACCCTATCTTCATCAATATTTGCATAAATATATAATAAGCTTAACTTTTGACATATATGGGACAATCATAGTTCACGGACGCAAACACACATATCCCATAAATTTTTTACAATGTATAAAACCAATAAAGATTAATACTGCAAAATCATCTTCCAAATAAACTTTAAACTTTAAATAAATAAATATAAAAACATTGCAAGATGAAAATCGTTGGCAGTAGCTACGTGTACTCGCAATAATGGCTATTCCAAATCCTAGTTATCCATCTTAACACAAGAATAAATTCTCATAAGAAGTTTCTTAGAAAAAATAAAAATCAACAAGATAAAGACAAAAAAAATAAAAAAACTCTTAAACCATCAAAACCAATCATGAACTAGAATCAAAGAGTTCTTCTGGAACCCTCACAAGTCTTGAGACCTTTGAGCTTGTGATTGACAGCATCCACTGCTTTTTCAGAGAGGATACCCTCATTGAGAATATCTTTAAAATGTGTCTTCACAAGAAGAACAAGGTCAGAGTTAACCATTTTCAACTCAGTTCTTAACACATCGAGACCTTTCATAGTATCATCGAGCTGCAGTTTTGCTTCCTCAAAGTATTTAATAAAATCGTGAACCACTTCGGCATAAACCATATCCACATGCTTTACATCTTGATGAGAATATGCATAGTAGCATGAGACATCATCATGATCTTCAGGATTTTGATATTTGATATCATCAACATCTACTTGGGTTCTTTTCTTCTTCCCTTTGGATCTGAAACCAATACCTTTATCAAGAAAACCTCTTGCAAAATCACAAGTGCGAGAAGGTGATGACATTCTTGACTAGAATAAAATAGCCTAGAGTACGTGAACGTGACTCAATAGGTTTGGTATTAAAATGGTTTCCTAGGGAAGGATTTTAGGGTTTCTAAAAATTGGTTCGTGACAAGTCAATATCGATACTCGTACGAAAACCAATATGGTCCCCATAACAAAACTTGAAAACTGTAACAAATCTCGTAATAAGGTAAAAGGAATATAACATAATTTTGCTATGTGAAAATTTTCTTTTACAATTTTTGGCTTGATAAATTTTATAATCTCACAGGAGAAAAATTTAGAGCACAAGAGTAGCAGAAAACTGATAAGCACGTAAGTGCGACGCATTTTCACCCATAACTACATTAGCTGGGACTCATTTTATCACTAATAAACTTGTTTGTAGGTGTTTTTGTGAAGTAAACATTTTTGGAAGAGTCAGCTCGAAAAACTACTAAAGGCACCCAGAAAAATTACTTGGAGCACCCCTAGAGGACAGCTGCTAAATGGACCCCTGTTTTGGATAAGGGGAACCTAAATTACAAAGGGGCACCTTCTTTACAATTTGCACCCAGGGCGCCAACTGCTATTCGCACCCCTGGTATGGATAAGGGGCACTTTCTTCTACCTTCTGAATTCACGAATTGGCGGGAAAATGAAACCAGTTACAGGCAGAGTTGGGTTTTATTTTTTGGATGTGTTCGAGAGAGACTCAATCACGGATTTGTATTACTTTGGGCCTGTTAAGGATATAGAGGCTTGGTATAGGCATTTGATTTGACCAAAATTGTCTAGATCATTGGTTTGATTTTAAATAGGGGATAAAGATATATACGGAGTTTCTGGATGATTTTTGGATGAGATTCTACGTGACTGGTTCTTGGATTTGGATTAGGTTCGATTGATTGGAATGGTAAGTCCTTTAGATTCTAAATATCAGGGATTTGAAGAGACAACAAAGTACAGTAATATCTCGGATATTCTTATGTCCCGTGTTTACTGTGTGACTTACGAAAGCTGGTGTGAGTTGACTGAATCAAGGGATGAGGTAGCAACGTGTAGGAGATAAAAAAAAAAGTTAAACACCAAACATATGTGTGAAAGAGTTATAGAATGAAAATATTCTCGTACAACAACAGGAAAGGAAAGAAAATTATTCACGAGTTTTTGGCCGAGATTTTTGTTGGAAATTTACTGGGCTGCAATGGAGATGAAAAACAGAAACAGATTGTGGTTGTACTCTAAAACTTTCAAGGCTCTGGATGATTTCTTTTAGACAAATATTTCTACCCTCCCAACGAATTGGCGATTGCAACAGTATGTGAAATACTGCCTTCATGATACAATGAAAGCCCTACAACCGGAAATTGGATTCAAGGTTTGCACCCCTTGACCCAATCAAGAACACATGTAAAACAGATTCTGATGATGCTTTGTTTAAGAAAGAAAACAGAAGAGATTTTAGAATGAATTGAAAACGACTCTGGGAGATGCTACTTATAGGTTTTTTCACGTCTGTTGGAAACAGACAAGTTTCTCTTCACGAAACGTCAGGTCCCTTCATCAACAGACATTAATGGTGTCTGTTGGATTTAGAATTTTCTGGACCCCCTTCGCAGCGCAATTGAAAATATTCCAACAATTTTATGGTGCTTCTATTTATTTAAAGGGTGCTTGGGGGGTCAGAGAAGGATTATGGAGTGATAGGGGAGTGAACAGAGGATAAAGGATGGAGAAAAGTCAAGTTGCAGAGATGAACCAATTCAGCTGGTGAAGAAGAACACGAAGAACATAAGACGCTTTAAGGCAGTCGTAAAGCTACAGTGAAAACGACAACTTTGTTTTATCTTTCTCTGTAACAGTTGAGTTTCTAACAAATATAACTGTTATAAACCCAGTTTTTACCATTTTATCTAATTTTCATCATTTGTAAACACTTTGAGCAATGAAAAATTATTTTGAGAGTGTCTACCACATGAGGAGCTAGACCCATACACTGGGTCGACGGAGGAATCCGAATTTCATACATGGGTAAAATTATTTTATTCTCTATATGACTTTTGCACTAATTAAAATAGAATTATGATTTTGATTAATTAGTTGTCATTTCATTTGATGGGTCATGCTTGCTTAGATGTCTCATAATTAGGATTTACAACTAATATTTTGAGAATCTACCTTGGAAAAAATAAGAGTATGTGTTTTTATTTATTGAGCTATAATTGCTAAAGGATAAATAATTGAACCTTATGATATGAATTTGGTGAAATCCTAGTCCCAGTAGCTCTCGCTTTTGTTTATTATTTTCATTAAATCTTTAAATTTAATCTTCACAAGTATTAGAGTTCGAATCTTATTTACTACGACTTTGAAATCAGATTAATTTTTGGCGTCGCCAACGCGGACTTGTGTTTAGATGTGTTTTTGGGTTTTATTTTTATTATTTTTGTTCTATTTAATGCATTTTGGTATTTTTGTTTGCTTTCAGACTCGGAGCTGAGCTAAAGAAAAAGAGACGAAGTGCTAAAAAGATAAGCAAAGCCAAAGAAGGAAAGAAAAGAGAAATCCAAAAGGAGTGAAGAAGAAGATTTTTGTATATAGTTATTTTATTTTTTAGATTTTATTTTTATTTTTAGAAATTATAATTAGGATTTTATTTTTATTTTTAGAAATTATAATTAGGATTTTATTTTTGTAATCTTTTATTTTTGGACGCTTTAGAACTTTAAATTTTGGACATTGGACTTTATTTTTAAAAACCTAACGAAGGGTTAGTTTAAATAAAACTGCTGCAGGGAAGGATGACAGTTATGATACTGTCTCGGCCCCTCGGGTTCGTACACTGACATAGGAGTTGGTGGCCTGAGTTGACTTCAACGGTTCATTTCCCGTCTGCTACGAGAGGTTAGACTTTATCCACCCACGAATCCCCTGTCAGTGGGTTTTATTTTGTGTTGAGAATGTCAAATTGGTATTACAATAGCCAATACAACTAATATCCAACTGAAAAAAATGGACATTACTACTTTGACCATAGTGTGAATATTTTTTGGGAACATCAACCTTTTGAAGGTTATGGCTCATACCATGGTGAGCCCAATTACTATTTGCACACCCACAGGTCGTACGAGCAAAACAATCCTCATATTTCTCTAGAAGAGTCTCTCAAGAGTTTCAATGAGTCAACTCAGAATTTTCACTAATTTATGAAAGAGACTTATAATATTCCGCTTCCAGAAGAGTCCGTAGAGCAGTCAACTAAGATGTCTCTAGAAGAGTCCCTCAAGCGATTTACTGAGAGTACAAATATATAGAATTATGGAAACATTTGCTCAAGATAGTCTTAATTTCCAATATAGTGTTCCCAATACCACCCTTGAAAATAATGATAGTTTTTATTCATATAATCAAGATGATGAGGATAGAATTGGAGACACTACTTTAGATGAGTTTCAATCATTTTCATATTATTACGATAATTATGACAAGAATAGTGTTGATGAATCTGAAATATGTAGGCACAGTAATCAGGATGTATGGTCCAAAACGGAAGTCTTTTGGTTTTCCCTTTTCATGTATATAAAGGATAATATATCCATGTAACAGAGAGAACTCTTATCAATGTAATCCTTCTCTTTCTATTCCTCTTCCTTTTTACCTTATTATTTACTGAAACACAATATCAAGCACGAGCTCTTCCATGCCGCTAAAGATTTTTTTTTTTTTTTTTTGGGTTCTTATCGGTCGATATCTCGTAAGTTTGCAAATCGAAGCTTAGGTCGTCAGTGATTAGGGATTTATCGATCTACTAGATTTTGTTCTCATCAATCAGATGGAATCCTATTAGAAAAGAGGAGAAGGATAATTTTGTTTTCATCAATCGGTTGTAATCCTATTAGAAAAGAGGACAAAGATAATTTTGTTCTCATCAATCGGTTGTAATCCTATTAGAAAAGAGGACAAAAGGAATTTGTCCGTGTCTCATCTGGTAAAAGAGGAGATTCACAAGGAATCCAGTCTATTTACGTTACGTTCCGAGAAAATTATGTAAAAAAGATCCTGTATAAGCTAATTCCGGTTCGATCCAACCCGGTCCACTCCAATTCAGGTTCGATCCAACCCGGTCCATACCAATTCCGGTTCGAGCCAACCAGTCCACACCAGTTCCGGTTCGAGCCACTCCAGTCCTGTTCTTACCGTGTGGTTCCGATTGGTTTTAGGACGCGCGCGAACAATGCGGTTCCGTTCCGGTTTCGCCTATATACCGCGGGAACCAAAAATCGAGGTATGTGACTATAATTAATTATAATGTGGGTTTTTATGTTGAGTACTTGCAAGGATTGTTTATTTATTTTTAGAACATGCCTAGTCTTGTTTATTTTTGTTTTAAGATAAGTCCACATCAACGGTCAGTTTAAATTATGATTGTTGACCTCGATCATTAAGAATTTTGGTCTTAATGCTATTTTGTTCTCTTGAATATTATATTGTCTATAGTTGAATGGTGTCTTTTATTCAATTGGTTGTACTTACTCGATTCCAATTTATTTATTTGGGGTTTAGAAGTACTTAGACCATTACTGCGTATTTGATATTGTCTCCCCAAATTTGAATGTCCCGTGGAATGTGATCCACTTGCTCGACTATTAAAGACTCGGTATTTTCAAAAGAGTTGCAAATAAAATCACATGTATTCCATTTTTTTGTGGAAGAACTAACAAAAGATGATATGAGTCTGAAAATTTCCATTCCTCTACTTCATCCATGATACTCACGAACCAATATGTTGAAGTATGACAACAAGAAAACTATTTTTAGTAATCTATTCAACCTAAAGTAATTGGTTGACATGTGTGGTGAGCTTCTCTTGGCATGTTGAGATAAAGAAATTTCTCAAATTAAGCTAAATGTAGAAAAATTGTAAACGGAAAGAACCCCGAAGTAATGAGGGTTAGACGTATTGACTCATATAAAACATGTGAAAAGGGACATATATATCATGAGACAAAGATATATTTTTTTCCCCTGTAGTAATGACACCAAAGTACATGTGTCAACTGAATATGGGATGAAGCTAAGATGTAATTCTAGCTCTCACCAAAGAGTTGGGAATGAATCTTCTTACCGGTGTTGGTACAAGAAATGTAATGCAGGTATCATAGTAGAAACCAATTTTCACAATCAACTTTATTGGCAACAAGAACTTTGCCTGGCTAATTGACTATCTTATTCAGTTGAACTAGATCCAATGTCTGCACTTATGGAATGAAAACACGAGACATAAATTCTCTAAAGCACTTGACATATATTGGGTGAAACGTAATATATATTCACTCTAAAGTACTAGAGTTGAATCCCACTTTTGTTACGTAATAAGGCCACACCACTTATTAAAACTCTCAAGACCCAAATGTCTAACTGATAGTTTTTTTTCTTCCACTAACTTAAGGAATATAACTAGTTGTTGAACTAATTCCTTATAATGTAACTATGATGATTGGATCATCAACCGAAGTACTTCTCAAAAATTTATTGGAAAGATGGAACAAAGACTAAAAGTCGCATAAGCTCTGTATGTACGTAATAAGGGCTAATCACACCTTGTTAAGTGCAAAGGGTGTTCATGCGTGAACTATTACCTACCTTTTTGGAAACTTACAATGAGAATGGAGTTGATTGCATCTATAAATTATTTCTAATGAATGTGGAAGGAAACATATTCTTAGAAAATTAATTTGTCAATCTAGTGAATTGAAAATCACTGGAACTTGAATTACTGAATCCATATTAACCCCAACAATGAACTGATTGAGATTCATAAAGACTTTGACATAACCATAAGGCACATTGGATGTGAAACGATGTTCCGTTTTTAAAGTACTAACGCAGGCATCACTTCATTTGAGTGTACAAGATAATGAACTAATAGAATGCAAAGTTACGACATCTATCACAGTCAGTGATTTCTAAAGTTATTAGATTTGCACCGCCTATCTCCATTATGCTTTAGAGTAACAAAGCACGCCACTCATCTTACAAATTCTTTCTTTAGTAAAACATGATTGAGACCACCCTATTTTACTTAGATGCAATTCGTAAATAATTCACTCTACAAAGAAATAAAGTGTTGTTAGTAAACATATATCCATGCAGAACGCGGACCGTTCAAGTGATTTATGGCTTTGGTGGATGATTCGACGCATTGAATCATTTATTGCTTTAACAAATGATGTGTTTAATTTTTTGTAAAACTCACAGCATATATAACATAATGCAAAGTGCATAGGCTCACCACCCTTGCTAATGCTAGAGAATTTGCATCAAAAGGACTTGATGAATATTGGATATGCTAAATAAGATCAATATAGAGCATCATATACCCAATGGTCTCGCAAAATCTACCATCAAAAGTTAAAGATGATCTATAAGGAATAGGTTATGTGTACCAAATGCCTTTTATTTCCATGGGGATATGCAATATTACACACATCTTTACTTAATTCGTTTTAGAACCCAATATTAGTCAACCTTTTCTGCGTACCAGTTGGTAATTGGATTTAAGCCTGACATTCGTGTTCTTATGCATTTTTGGTTGCACTACGACTCCACATTGTACTATGATGGGTCTTCAAAATTGTTAAGTAATTATGTTGGAAATGAGTCCCAAATAAGTATCCCCATTTTAAACCTTTTGGCAGGAGATCTTTACCGCTAGATTTGCGGGTTATCACTTTAATGAGATAGTCTTCCCATCGTTAGGGGGAGATAAGAAAAAATATTTTCTAAGGGAACGACAAGAATTGTCTTGGAGTGTTCCCACTATGTCTCATATTGATTCTTGTGCTCCAAAAATGTAAATGTGAATTGATAAAGAATAATCGATTTTTAGAATATACACTGATGTCGCTAAAGTGATGAGATCACACATACCAGCTGAAAACCTACCTGCAAGGTTACAAATACTCAATAAGGAATATACACCATAGACTAAGGTATTGCAACTACACTCAGTGGAAGTGTGGTTAAGGCCGTGGCTCCATAAAGAAATTTGGAGAGACCACTTTGTTCGATCAATCCTAACCTACAAAGGAATTAGGTGAGTAAGGCAAACTTATTTATATCATCAGAAATCATCTCATAAAATTGTTTTTGAATATGTCCATGAATCGAAATGGAGGATGCTCCGAAGTTTAATGATTCCAGAGTACAATGACATCCCAAGTGGATTATGAGAATGCGCATGAGTTAATGGAAATATCATGCGAGCATATTGATGATTAATTTCATATACACTTGCTTAAGGAAATAGATCAAGATGAGATCGAACCAAGCTCCTTGTTGCATAATGTCAACGAAGAGCATATTTTTCCTATAAAATCCAGGTAGAACTTGGTTCTTTGAAAAATATACATGTATTTGGTGTGGTAGTGCTAGCCAACCAAGTGTAAATCCTATTGGACATACAAGATTAATTTGTCACAAAGAATAATGAGAAGAAAGCAACCTTAATGTATAAAGTATCAAGAGATACCAGATATTTACAAAGTACTTGATAGCCTTTTGTTTCCCAAATTAATTGACTCTAAACCATAGAGTGCATTTACAGTTAGATAGAGCGCTCACTTATATATTAAAGAAATCATGTGAATGTGGTATACCGTATACCCGTCTAAGTGACTATTTGATTTGGAGGGGATAGAAAAGTAAGTTATTTTTCCTTGCATATTCACAAGAAAGTTCCTAATTTGGATTGTAGATATATATGTCAATGGTACATGCATGATGGGTACTCTTGATGTAATAAGAGACCTTAAAATCTAGTTGAAATCCTAATTTGAGATGAATAATATGGGGAAAGCTCAACCGAATATTGAGCTCGTGGTATATTATGCCACCAGTTTGCATATGTCTAAAGTTATTAGGCAATTTAACAAAGACATGCATCCTGATAGCACTCCCATGATTAGTCGAGGTTCAAATGTAAGTAAGAGACCGGTTCGTCTAAAGGAAGATGACGAAGATGTGTTGGGAGATGAAATTCCCATATCTAAGTACAATAGACGCATTTTTGTACGTAGTATAATAATGTACTCGATTAAGTTTTACATTCTCAGGGAACTTGTTAGCTAGATATAGATCAGCGCCAACACAACGTCATTGGAATGATATAATGAATGTAATCATGTACTTAAAAGTAACCATTGACATAAATTTGTTTTATCCCTGCAAAAACATTAAAAGGAATGCTAATGAAATTTCAATCCAAAAGTTGTTGATTATGAAAGAACAATAATCTCTTGTCCAACGAAAGTAATCAGGGGGAGATATGGTAGACTATTTTTTAAGTCATTATCAATATTCAGTTTTCAAAGTACATGACAAAAGGAACTATCTGGAACAACTCTGAAAGTAATCAAGGAGAGATGCCGACATCAGGGGGAGGATCCAAGGATATGATAACTATATATTTTACTTCAAAATTGAAGTTGTGTTGTACTCTTTTTCCCTTTGATCGATAATATTTTTTCCTAAAGGGTTTTGTTACTCGATAAGGTTTTTAGCGAGACAATACTGAAAACATCAAGTATGTTAAATGTTGAAGACATAAAGATCGTGTTGATATTACTGAAAATATTTGGATCAAAAAAATAAAACGCAATAGTCCGTTAAGAAACGTAACATTCAGAACCAACAACAAGGTCTTATAAACATTCAAGTCACCAAAGTAAATTGTGGTAAACTCCTTTTGACTGCATTAGACTAATGAAACTTGTTTGAAATCAATGGGAGAATCTAATGGTGTGTTGAACTATTTTCCTTCACCGAGGTTGCTTTTTCCCACAGGGTTTTGTTACTCGGAAAGGTTTTTAATGAGATAACAACAAAGACTGGGAATGTAATTTCCCTGTTAAGGCTATTGTATTTCCCACGAGGATTTTCTTCCTTAAGAGTTGTCAAGCAACTAGTCAACTTCAACGGAGCAAAGTGATCATCTGCAGTGGATCACATTTACTTGCATCTGTCATGTTGTACTATTTTCCATTCGTCAAGGTTTTATCCCACTGGGTTTTCCTTTTCAAGGTTTTAATGAGGCAACATATTCGAGTCCAACTATTTTCTAAGTTTTATTAATATTGTACTCATTTTTTTTTAGTTCACGTTTTGTCCCTCTGGGTTTTCCTGACGAAGTTTTAACAAGCCAATTAACTTAGGCTCATCGGTCTTTGAAAATCGTATTGCATTGATGAACTATATGTAAAGTACGACACAACATGGAAGTACTACATGTGAAGAGTTGTACCAAGGTTTTCTCCCACAAGGTTTTTCCTTTTCAAAGTCTTTATAAGGCAATTGATTTCAGCACAAGTCATCAAGGAGAGGACGACATTTGAAGAACTACATTCGAAGTACTATATTTGAAGCATTGTATATGAAGTTTTATTGAACCACACAAGGGGGATTGTTAAAGGGCCCGTGCCCATGGATGTGCGGTCCAAAACCGAAGTCTTTTGGTTTTCCCATCTCCATGTATATAAAGGATAATATATCCATGTAACAGAGAGAACTCTTATCAACGAAATCCTTATCTTTCTCTACCTCTTCCTTTTTACCTTATTATTTACTAAAACAAATAATGGCTTCTCAAGTATTAAGTAGAAACTCCTCCTTGTGTGGGAGTGTAGAGGCTAAAAACGGAGGCACGTATAACAAAAAAAATCCTGCATGCTTCTGACCAAGTTCTTGTGGGGTGGTGGGTCAATTACCTCCATGTCACTAGTCGGGGGAATCAGGGGATCTTCCATTTTCATTGTAAAATAACACTTGGTCTGTAAGATATCAATAGTTCTAGGTTGACCGTGAGAAATACTGGGAGAATTCCCGTGGCACTAATAGATGGTGGGTCCCACCCACCCCAAAAGTTAGCAGGGGGTCCGATCCTATTGGTGCTACTTCCACGAGAATTCTCCCTCGCGGTCATAATATCATTTTCAGTAAGATATTAGCTAAAAACAGTGACTTCACAACAGTACTATAAACCAAAAGGCAGACAAAAATCATGGAGACAGTATTTTTATGGGAAGTGATATAGATACAATTAAGGGTGTAAACGGATACATACGAATGCGGATAGGGCACTATCCGCATCCGAATCTGAAAATACCATATACTATCCGAATTCGATTCGAAATCCGAACGGATATAGTAATTTTCACTTCGAATTCGTATCTGAATTTCTACCCGGATATGGGATAATTATCCGATCCGTAATCATAAGAAAAAATAATAATAAAATATTTTAATTTTGCTCAAGAATAATGTTTGCATAATAAAAATTCATTAGAATTAAAAGAATTATTTATGTTTTTTAATAAATTTTAACAAAATGTTGTAGTATAAAGGAAAAAAAAATAGATATGATCTACACTTTCATATGTTTAAAATATATATATATATATTCATACATAAATTTCGGATGCGAATACCTCTATATCCGAATTCGTATCCGATTACTTACATTTTGGGATAAAAATATCCGAATATCCGAATTCGAAAACTATTTTCGAATAATATTTGATATTTTGAATGCGAATTCGAACAAATACGGGAGTTTTCGGACATCCATTGACACCCTTAGCTACATTGAGGATAATCCCGTCATAAACATATTTTTAGTGGGCCCATCAGGAGAAAATATGGAGTTGTGAAAGGGTGGAGTACACGCCCTTTTAGTTTCAGTCAAAAACAGGAGACATGAATCGGGAAAGTAGGAAATACCAATTATCCCTAATAATAATATACAATTAGAGTGAGTTTGGTCCAGTTGACCTAATCAACTTTCTGTTTGGTCCTTTTTTAAAATATATATTATTGTTTGGTCCTAGAAATAATGGTTTGGTCCTAGGGTGACGTCACGGATGATGTAATTGTCAGTTTGTAGTGGCAGAAATACCCTTTGGGACCACATATATATACAAAAAATCAGTAGAAAATATCTCATTATCAGGTTTATTTTTTCTCTCCTCTCTATTTTCAGACTTAATTTCTCTCCTATCCATTTTTTTGTTTTTCTTCTGCTGCAAAGAAACAATGAAGATTTGTGTTTTTTCCTAGGGTTTTGATTTCCAGAGATGATGAAAAGGATGAATCATATAAAGATGATGAAAATGACGACGATGAAGATGATGTTGAAGATGATGAACTCTGTTTGAAGATGCTGCTGTTGTTTTGATGATGAAGACGATGGTGTTTTGAATATTTTGTTGCTTAGTATGATGATGAAGAAGAAAACAATGGAGAAATCTAATATAATCTTGAATCTTCAGCTTGAATCTCTGTTCTTGATTTTTTTTCGTCTTCTTCATCGTTTTGATATTTGTTTCTCATGTTGAAGATGAAGATGATGATCTTTTGTTTACTGCTCATGTTGAAGATCTTGATTTTTTGATGTTTTTCGTGTAGTTGATGATCTTTGTTTAATACTCGTGTTTAAAGATAAAGTTCTGCTGCTGTTGAAGATGAAGACGATGAAGTTCATCGAACATAATGAACCTGCTGCTTAGTTTTTGATAGGTGTTCACTTGGACGAATGAACTCTGATTTCATATAGGCTATTACTAGGAGTTCATTAGAAAGAATAAAATCTGTTTTCATATAGGTTTTTATCAGGAGTTCATCTGAAAGAATGAGCTCTCTTGTTTTTTGTGTGTGTTTATTTGAAAGAATGAACTTTTTTTTCATATAGGTTTTATTAGTTGTTCATTAGAAAGAATGAACTCTGTTTTCATATAGGTTATTATGAGGAGTTCATTTGAAAGAATGAACTCTGACTTTAATAACGAAATGTTTGTAGAATTTAATGAAGTATAATGAAGTTCATAGAATATAATGAAGTGTACAGTTTTCATGAAACAAAATGAACTCAAATCTACAAAAAGCCCGATAGTTCATCACAGAATGAACTGCAACAAAAAATAAATAGGAATTAACATAAAAGGGTATTTTGGTTCATTTAATATTTTTATAGACCAAACAGAAAGCGTGTTTTCACGCTGGATCAAACCGTTGTGGTCCCCAATATAAATGGACCAAACGATTATTTCCCAATCGGGAATTCCTTCGGCTCAATCATTTCGTGTTCTTAGTGGCGTAGTGGGAATCCAACAAAGTCGGTTTTATTAAAGTATGAGACGATAAATTTTTGGAGGGAATCCAGCGAAAGTTTTTTTTTTTTTTTTTTTTAGAGTGTGGGATAATACGCGTGGTACTGATTACAACCGTTGTGCAATTTTCATCGGTTGATATATGGACAAATTTGTCGATATGAGCCCTCTTGGGAGAATCAAGTACCTTGACCAAGGAGTTTCCATAAAAACGAGCAATCGAGCATGATTTTGCTTCTCTAATTCACATTGACTAAATAAAACTTAGACCTAAAACAAATCACCGAAGTCCATTGAGGCCGACTCGGAAGAAACCAGAATATATTGGAATGAAAAATTGGAAGACCCTCCTAGAAATTTGGTGTTGGGGTAAGCAGGGATGGAGCCGAGATTTCTAAAATCAGGGCGTAAAAACTACTCCAGGTTGCAAAAAATATTTAGAGGTGCAAAGAAGTAAAATTAGGCTTTTAGATAATAAATTCTTTTTAATTGGGTCTTAAATTAGGCTTTGGAGCCAGCTGAGCAGAGGGTGCAGGTGCACACCCTAACAATGGGCTGGCTCCCCATGGGGTAAGTTTTTCTTAAATTTTGCGAGGTAAAGTTTGTGCCATTTTTACCTGGCGTCTTTAGGGGCGACTCCAACAGAATTAAGGGCGACACAAAACGACAAAAAATGTCATAATCGGTAGGTTATTTCACAATCGGTAGATAACTTTCGGGGCGTTTTTTAATGGCCAAACTACCTTTACAATCGGAAGTTAATCCACAATCGGGAGTCAATTTAGTTTCTTTAACTTCCGAATATAAAGTATCCCAAAATAAAATCCTCTATCCATAATCGGTAGTCAAGATAGTTCATATAACTATCGAATATAGAGTAGCCCCAAAATCAGATTTTGCAATTTTTTTTTTAAATTTTGGTTGAGCCTATAATCGGTAAGGAAGGAAGAGTTATCATGACTTCCGATTATACAGTGGGTCTCTTTGCAAATATCCTACCAAAATTTGTAGTCAAGATAGTTCATATAACTACCGAATATAGAGTAACCCCAAAATCAGATTTTGCAAAAATATGATTTTTTTTTGAATTTTGGTTGAGCCTATAATCGGTAAGAAAGGAAGAGTTATCATGACTTCCGATTATATAGTAGAACCCTTTGCCGAAATCTTATCATATCCGGTAGTCAACATAGTTCATATAACTACCGAATATAGAGTAGCCCCAAAATCAAATTTTGCAAATTTTTTTTTTTTTTTTTTTTTTTTTTTTTAATTTTGGTTGATCCCATAGGTAGTAAATGAAGTTATACTGACTTCCGATTATCCTGTCTCTCTTTGGAAATATCCAACCATATTTCGGTAGTAAAAAGAGTTCATATAACTACCAAATATAGAGGTGCCCCAAAATGAGATTTTGAAAAAATCCTCTAGTTTTCTAATTTGGTTGAGCCTATAATCGGTAGTAAAAATAGTTCATATAACTACCGAATATAGAGTTGCCCCAAAATGAGATTTTGCAAAAATCCTCTATTTTTCTAATTTGGTTGAGCCTATAATCAGTAGTAAAAATAGTTCATATAACTACTGAGTATAGAGTTGCCCCAAAATGAGATTTTGCAAAAATACTCTATTTTCTAATTTGGTTGAGCCTATAATCGGTAGTAAAAATAGATTTTTGTTATTGGGAAAGCTGATTTGTTCAGGGGTGAAAGCTAAACTTATTTGACTATGATATATTACTTTTGACTTTGATTCATTAAGGGGTAGGAGTAAAAAAGACTTTTGTTAGAGGGAGAGCAAAATATGATCCGAGGAAATCGAAAATCATAGTCAACTCATTAACTAGGGCCAAATCAATATAATATTTTGACTCGGTCTAAAACGCTAACTAGCCACACTAATTCTTCAAGCGTGTTTAGGCACAAGTTTCCTTCTTCCCCTTGTTTTCTTCCATGAAAAGAAATCATTAACCTTAGAAATTATTTTTGATGAGAGTTTTAACCTGACTAAATACCTATTAAATCAATTTCCTCATTTGCAATATAGTATTTTGAGTGGAAAAAGGATTTTTACTACCTAACAATGTTTCCAACAGATTCCAATAAATCTAGCATCACGACACGAGACTTCTAACTCAAAAACATTTATGGATAAACAGATTATTAAAAGAGATAAATCCCTCTTATGCTAAGAACAGGGGGAAAATGTAGCTATCCAATTAAGCAACTCCACATATATGCAATGTAAAATGTATAGTCTGAGAAGCTCATCGGAAAGAGCGAATTGTTATTCTTTAGCAACTTTAGGGTGAAAATTCTAGGGTTCATATCTGTTCGTAAGAAAGAAGAAGACAATAAAAAAAATGTTTTACCAAATCGTCCGAAGAATTTGTGTAATATTAAGGGTACTTTGGACCGATTTTTAAAATTATATTGAGTAGGTCCGAGTTAACGAATCGACTACGATTTTCTCTCTCCTCGGATCACTTTTTGCTCTCCTTTTAACAAAAATCGTAAAAAAATTGTCTTTCCCCTTGAGAAAACGCAGAAGTTTACATTTTCCCCTCACCTTAACCTAATCGTATGTATATCTTAGCTATTGTATAAACATGATTAATAATCTAAACCACTTTTATAATTAAACATTGTCGCTCTTACCTGCACAAAGCTTCCACCGAAAAATACATGAACCAAAACATAAGAAATAAATGTTCTGCATTCGTAAAGAAGCACCACCGGCTAATATTCTAATCGGCGATACACCCAGAAGTCCCTTGTGATTTTTCTGAAGCTTGCATCAAAATAAAATAAAAATTATTTCTGTGAAGCATCGGGACAAACAGCTACCTCCAACTCCCATATTTCTTTCCATCATAAATTCACAAATCACAGTGCAACAAGATAGTGGGAATCCATAAATTTCTCGAGAAATTAGTTTCAAATGATGGGAAAAAAATATATATTTAAGTACAAACCCCATATTGAGAATCATCAGGATTAAGAGTGATCGTGATTTTTGGTAATACTAAGAAGCTCTTGAGCATCTTTGATAGAGAAACTACTATCTATAATAATGTCATAATTAACGCAGAACTATTATTAGGGTTTAACTTAGCAGAGATGACCAAATGTTAAGCAGCTTTTGCTTTATTTTCTTCTTTTTTATTGTTCTCCCATATGGATAGTGCATGTTTGTGTGTAACTGATACATTTCTATGTAACCCTATCGTTTCTCCCTCCATAAAGTTTTCACAAGATCAGCGAATTGAAGTTGTTCTAAGATGCTGTGTCTTCTTCTGTTTGTTATGATGGTAAATTGGTAATGGTACTGGAAAAACTGAATAGCTTTATTTTAAATGTAATTGATACCTAATTTTGTGTTTATTTGTGACTGGTGTAAGTAATCTGACATGCCGTGCAATAATTCACTCATGACACCTTTGACACATTTTATCAAATACACACAAGGCATTAGTGAAGCTGCTGGTCAGTTCCATATGTGTAATGTCAAAGGGTAATGTAGTAATTCAAAATAATATGAGAAAGTCAACTTTAGTAAATATTTCCCCCTATACAGATCTCAATAATATTAGCTTTCCCCTTAAAATGCTTCCCCCCTAAATAAATCAGCTTTTCCTATAACAAAAATCTAAAAATAGTTCATATAACTATCGAATATAAAGTTGCCCCAAAATGAGATTTTGCAAAAATCCTCTATTTTTCTAATTTGGTTGAGCCTATAATCGGTAATAAAAATAGTTCATATAACTACCGAATATAGAGTTTCTCCAAAAATGAGATTTTGCATGCGGTAGTTAAAAAAACCCTAAACTACCGATTATGGAGGGGCATATAAATATTTTAAACATATTTTGTCTTTTGTGTCGCACATAATTTTGTTGGAGTCGTCCCTAAAAACCCCAAGCATTTCTATGGGTCACTGTGAATATTTTATTGTTGTTCATAATTTAGATGATAAAACAAATTTAGGCCTACCACGTCTATGTGCTGAGTGCATTAGGTAAAGTTCAACGATTTTTAAAATATTTTTAATACATTCTTTTGTTTTTAGTTATAAGTTTTATTTTTATTTTTATTTGTCATTAGATTTATTAGAATTTTATTTTTATTTTTATTTGTCATTAGATTTATTAGAATTCGATAGCTGTATTAAGTCTATTTTATTTTCATGCCAAACATTAAATATTGAACTACACGTAATTTTAATACATGAAAATTACAACTGCATATGGAATTGACAATGTGATGCATTGTTAATACTGGCTTGCCATCCGAACCCTTCGAGAAGCCATTTGAATGAAAACACAGTTTTCCACTATAATAAAAATCGATCAAAAGGTCAAGTTACTACCGAGTGATCAAGGAATGGCCGTTGGCGTCCTAAGCTTGGCCTCTTAGCCATTTTACGCCGTTAATGGCTACTACTTTCTTGGGTTTTTATACAATGGTCTTGTATCCCGATCCTATATAAGTCTCTTTCATATCCTCACATATCTCTTATACAAATCAACTTTCACAAATTCTTTATCTAACTCGTAGGTTTGGTTTTGTCTTAATTTAACGCATGCTCAATCAAGCCCTTTTTTTGATCTTTTGATCTGAGATAGAAATGAATATAGATCGGTATAACAAAGAACAATAAAAGTAGTTACAAATAACACCCAACTGCATCATGGGTCACATGAGGATAGGCATGAGAGAAGCACTAGACCACAAAGGGCATTTATATGACTACCTTTCCAGAGCCAGAACAAGATTCAAGTAGGGAAATTTTACCTCCGGAAATCAATGCATAAATCATTTTATTTCTTACCATGTGTACCACGATCAAAATGCTTAAAAAAGTAGGAGTAGTAAAGATGTAGCTAGCACCTCTGTGGTACAATACCTAACATGGTTTCCCAAGTATTATATTGAAACAACCTAGCAAGTTAAATTGAAAAACTCATAATGAACTACTTCTCTTGATGAAACGAACTTCGATATAACGAATCTTATTATCCACCTGAGCTAACTTTTCGATAATAAAAAAATAAATAGGGCCTGTTATACGGTTGCAGGGCTGCCCCTAAATGGCTAAACGGAGACGAGTATAAAAAGTAGAGACAGAGAGAACTAAAGAATCAAATAAAGTTTGAGAGTGATGAATGATCATGGATATTAGAGAGGGTATTTTTCTTAAGGGATATTTTGATTTAGGTGCCCATAAAATGGTATGTCTTTGCGTTTGGTGCCTAACTTTGTCCAACTTTGAGTTAGGTGCCCAGTGGGTCACAGTGAACGTATTGACTGTGGTTGACTGTTACCCATTGAGCACCTAACTCAAATTTGGACAAAGTTAGGCACCAAACGCAAAGGCATACCATTTTATGGGCACCTAAGTCAAAATATCCCGTGTGTGGGATGCTGGAAGAAGCCATGTTGAAGTGTGTATATCTTTTTGATGAACAGTTAGAATTAAGTGAATTTTGGACTTGTTGTTTCTCTATATGTAAGCAACTTACTGTAAAAATTTCATTAATTTCTGATAAGTTGAGGTACCCCAAAGTGTGGTATAATCGTAACTATCTCGTGTGGGGATATTTTGACTTAGGTGCCCATAAAATGGTACGCCTTTGCGTTTGGTGCCTAACTTTGTCCAACTTTGAGTTAGGTGCCCAGTGGGTAACAGTCAACGTATTGACTGTGTTTGACTGGGACCCATTGGGTACCTAACTCAAAGTTAGACAAAGTTAGGCACCAAACGCAAAGATGTACCATTTTATGGGCACCTAAGTCAAAATATCCCTTTTCTTAATGGGAATCGAACACTTACTTTTATTAAAGTGTGTTTTTCATGATAATATAGATTCGCTACAAATTGCAACACTGGAATAGGTTTTTCTATTTAAGGCCCTCCCTAAGTTTCTGAGATCACAGACTTGTAAGCTAGTTACTTATTTCCTATCATACACTATTTACTACTGCATACCAATGGCTCAAATTCACAGACTGCATGCTGAAGTAGAGTTGAAAAACTGCACAGCAGACCAATTTTATGGTTTTCTTAAGAATGAAATGACCACTCTGCCGCAGGTTATTCCTCATATATTCAAGAGTTTCCAAATTCTTGCTGGAGATGGAAAGAGTGAGGGCACCATAAGGCTCTCGAAAGTTGCAATGGGTAAGTACTGATATTTAGCTACGAATTGTGATCAAAATGTTTAACAGCAATGAATCTAGAGTTATACTTCAAGGGGGGATTGATCGCCGCAAAATAATTTAGGGACAAGTTACCTCATAGATTTATGATTATCACTGAATTTAGTGTTGTGCTGTCAGCAATTAGCCTAGGTGATTATGATCTCATTATTTGAACACACCTTGTTATCCGTTGTTGTTTAGGGACTTGTCATGTGGAGATGGTGAAAGATAAGATTGAAGCTATTGATGATGAAAGTAGGACTGTTAGTTTCAGTGTTGTCGATGGAGATGTCTTGCGTATGTACCCAAAGTTTGAGTACACGTTGACGGTAACTCCACTGGTTACACAAGGAAGTGACCAAAGCTGCTTACTGAAACTGTCCGTGGAGTATGAGAAAGAAAACGAAGATGTCCCTCATCCACATCAGTATGTAGAGTTCGCAACTTCTGCCAATAAAGCCATTGCTAGCCACCTTGCCAACAAGGCCTAATTTATGTACACAAGCTGGATGTACTAATGATGTTCAAATATTATTAGCTTAAAACGTGATCTGCATAAATAAGACTTCAGTACTCGATATGTTTAATGCATGATCCCCGCTAATTTTGCTTCACTAATTAACATTGATAACCGACTTCACTGATCAAAATGAAACTTAAACAAATCATTATATTAGGCTCAGTAGGTCAAATGCAATTTCTTGCAATTGCAAAGAGTTCATTGCAATTGCAGGGATTAATTGTTGATCATTGATATCAAACTTTCGCAGAAGTAGGACATAAACTATGTGCCGGAGATTAAAGAAAAGGACACGAATGAAGAGCCGGTATTCTCTGCGATCCAAACTAAAAGATAAAACAATCGTAAAAATATGATTCTAGCACCCTATGGTGACCATGTACTCACGTTTTTTTTTTATAAATAGGAAAGATGCTTAATAAACCTGGTAGGCAACACTTCCATGAAATTGACAAATCATATTCGATTTGAATAGATTTTTTTTTCTATATAATGCCCTCCTTGAATCAGTGGTATCACACACTAAGCCAGGTACTCATTTCCCATCATTTTTTTTTTTTTGGATCAATAAAGCAAGAAATTTATTAAAGAACGAAGAGAACAATACAAACAACCACTGCCAAAAGGCAAGAACAAAACAAACAAACAACAACAACCCCTACAAAGAAGAGTACATTAGTGAGGAGTAACGAAAAATTGGTTCCATCCGGCAATAACTAGAGAAGTGTCGATGCCTTTGAAACAAGCAGTACCTTTAGACCAAAGGAAAGCACTAATTTTAATTTCCTTAATGATATCCTGAATTTTGAAGGCCTTATTCGAGAAGACGAGAGCATTTCTTCCCTTCCACACACCCCACAAGCCTTCGCCAAAGTTGCTTACCTGTTTCAGGAAAATTAGAGCATTTCCACCTTGTAAGAAAATCCAAAACAGTACTTGGCATAGAAAAGCGTATCTTCGCTTCATCAAAGAAGTACTTCCAAACTCTAACCACCTCCGGACAGTGAAGTAAAATATGTGCATAGTAATGGCTCTATTTCACAGACGAGTTGAAAAACTGCTCAGCTGATCAATTTTATAGTTTTATTAAGAATGGTTTTCTCCATGGACGATGAAAGTAGGACTCTTACTCTCCGTATGATCGGTGGAAATATCTTGCATATGTATCCGAAGTTTGATTATACATTGACTGTAACTCCAATAGTTACACAAACAGTTGAACAAAGGCAAACTTGCTTAGTGAAAATGTCTGTGGAATATGAGAAAGAAAATGAAGATGTCCCTCCTCCACATGAGTATACGGAGATGGCGATTTCTATGAATAAATCAATTGCTCGTCACCTTGCCAAGAAGGCCTAATATATGTACCCATGCTGGCTGTGAACTAATGATGCATAAATGTTATTAGCTTAAACGTGGTCAGCATAAATAAAAGGGAATATTGGGGATATGCCCCAAAAACGATTGTCATCTTGGGGATGTGCCCCGGGAATCCAATTTTGGGGAATATGTCCCAGCCGTTTAAAATTCTATCCAAAACCGTTAAGTAATCAATATTCGCACACACTTGGGATCACATATGCGAATTAAAAGACAGATATACGATATATTAACACCTTTACAAGGTTCAGGAACATATTTAGACGAAAAAATCTCCAAAAATTTAGAGAGAAAGTTCATACACATTTACGATAAATATTTAACGGTTCCTTGACGGAAGCCGTTACTTTGGGGCATATTCCCAAAATCTGGAATCCTGAGGCATATCCCCAAGATGACAGTTGATTTTGGGGCATAGTCCCCAGTTTCCCTAAATAAAACTTCCATCCATCCGTTTAATGCATGATGCTAATTTGTTGGGAAAAATACGGTGTAGTCCAAAATCCCATCCAAGTATACTAGTTAGTCCTAGGGCTGTCAATGGGTACCCGTTACCCGGAACCGGACCCGCTAAATCGGGTCCGGTTCTGGGTCCTAAAGTTGGACCCATTAGCAACTTAGGACCCGACGGGTAATTACCCGATTGGACCCGAATGTTAACGGGTCCAAACGGGTAATACCCGTCGGGTACCCGTGGGTAACTGGTACCCGTTTATTTAAGCTTTTGATCATTTTTTTAACAAAATTATAGGTATTTTTGCTAGTTTCGGCTTTGAATTTTGTTGATTTTTGATTTTTTTTCTTACATTTAATATTTATTTAGTAAATTAGTAAAGAAATAATAATAAGTTTTTATAAAAATAATTTATATTCAAGTGAAAAAGAGAAAAAGAGAAAGAAATTAATAGTTTAATAGTTTTTTTAATACCCAACGGGTACCCGGACCCGACGGGTATCCGGGACTTTAAACGGGTCCGGTTCTGGGCCAACACATTATGGAACCGGACCCGGAACCGTTAGGACCCAGAACCGATGCTGATATGACGGGTCCGATTCTGGGCTATGTACTACCCGGGAGGACCCGGACCCGTTGACAGCCCTAGTTATTCCTGACCCATTCAACTAGGTACAGATTAGTCCTTTTTTATGGAAAGTACACAAATAACCTTCATGATTTACAATTTAGTCCAAATATTTATTGTTTAGTCCAAAGTGACTCATGATGATGTCAGCAATTTTAAATAATTTTAAAATAAATAAAAAAACGGATTATCTCCCAAATTGCACATCCAAAATTCACAAACTTTATATATTTGGAAAGCTTTTTTCGAGACCTACAAAAAGAGTACCCATATGACTACATATTTTTAATTTTTTGTTTTTCTAATTTACACTGGTGTACATTTATGTACACATCTGCGAAATTCAATATCAATGATAGCCAGACTGCCACTCTAATCTATACAGACTAAAATAAATATCAACCACGTCAAGCTCTAGTTAGATAATAGCCGGATTTGCAGAGGTTGGTTAGCAGTCAACCTGTATCGAGGATAAAACGATAAAACATAAGAAACCGCGTGTTGAAAAAGAAGGGATTAATCTTTCACCAACAACCATATAAGAAACAAAGCAAGAAAACAAGTAAAAAAGTTAGTCAGTTACTGACTTAAAGAGACACAATCTATTTGGGTCTATAGAACAGTCCACGCATACAGAATACCTGCGTACAAGTATTACAATCTACAAAAAAATAACAAAGTAGAGCATTTATTCAAACAAAACAATCCCTGCATTCATCACAGAGAATTTCAATGTAGAAAATATGCACACATCTACCAAAATGTGACTGAATGCTCACCATGGTTCAGAATAACATACATAACCTTCTCCGACATGGTTGATACCCTACATATTACAAACACATAAATAAAAACATATATGTTGTTCATTAAGGTGTACATGCTATATAAACAAAAACATATATTATTGTACAGACATGTACGCCTTTACAGAAATCCTAGCAAATCCAACGTCCATACAGCTAAACATGACATACATTCATGAGAATGAACAATAGTGTACAACTATGTACACATCTATAAAATTCCAGAAAAAGGATACTACACTTAATGATAAAAATCTATGCAGTTGTTGCATAAGCTTATCAAGTCAATCTGTGCAGCATAAGCCTTTATATAGTGCATCAGTAGGCATCTATGCATCATAAGCTTATCAATTCAAACTTTTTCCCATGTGCACAAATTTGTACATCCAAGTTACTTATGCAAGAATAAGCTTATGAAGTCATTTTTTCACATGTGCACCAGATTGTACACCCTGGTAACAGTTTATGTGAACCTGCTCGCTCTATACTACATTGATATTCAAGCATTCCAATCTTCCTAGAAAGAATATCACACTATATCAATCTATAGTAGTTGAAAGTAACGGATGATATACCTCTTTGGTAATGAACTGAATGAAAGTGAAACCTCGTGGCTCTCCTCGTTTTGGACCACGAGTGTGCCATAAAAATTCTCTTACGTACCTGAAATTGAAACACTAATGCACCAATCGAACCAACATCAACTGAGTCGTTGGAGTTTAAACCGTTCATTATCACCTCCATGTAAGATTTCTTTGACATTCTAATAAATGCTTCATCTGTAAGATGGGAATTCATCTACTACTCATTTTAGAGAATTAATCATTTACACACAATCACAAAGACCAAAAGTCCAAACCCGGAAACAAAAACAATTGTTCATTAGAATTTGATAAATAGTCCTAGTATGGGTTATTATATACACATATAATTTATGTCACTTGTGTACAACAATGTACACTTGTATTATAGGTGTACTAATATGTACACATGTAATTTCTGTAACATGTGTACAACAATGTACGCTTATACTTCAGTACAACAATGTACTCTTATACTTCATCTGTCCAAGCTAACTGTTATATTGGAAGCCTTATTTATGATTGGAAATAAGAAACGCCAAGACATTCTACAAAGCAGATATGTATTCAACTGAGATCGAAAATGAAAACATATGCAATTCAAATTTGTTTGATGGGTAATAGAAACTAAGGTGCATCGATCTCCAATTTGAAGTCTAATTTTGGATCATAATCATATATTAAAAACCAGATCAAGGTCTTCATAAATTCAAAAACTATGGTGGACTTCAAAAGGAATCAATATGTGCACAACTATGTACACATTAGAAATCAGGTGTACAACTATGTACACATTAACAATCAACATGTGAACAACAATGTACAACTATGTACACATTAGCAATCATCAGGTGTACAACAATGTACACGTTAAAAATCAATATGAACTTACCGTAGTGGATACAGTTGCGAAAATAAAATCTTGAATCCCGTCACTGACAACCTTATGCTCGTTGTCTGAAGGCCTCCAAAGAGAGGAGATCTTGTCACTACGAAATATCTCTGGTGTGCCCACCAAAAAAATAAAAAAAGATTGTATTAGCAATTGAACCAAGTATGTACATGTCGATAGGAGATTATGCAACATGTATTAATGAATGTTGATGTTTCTGATCTGCATTTAGTGCAGTCTCTAAAAGAAAGTGGCTAAAAGTTCAAGCACAAACTCAAGGTCTCTTACCTGATTCCAAGACGAAATATTATAAATGTCATCTCCAAGAAAATGGTGACAATAATCAAGTTCACCTTCCCAACCGCCCAAGTCTTGAAGCACCCACCGGAAGAAACATGCTGTCTTTCAATCTCATTAAGTTAAATTTCAACGGAACTCAAAAGTTAAACACGACAAATGATGAATGAACTTGAATACTTATTCGCCAATAAAAATATTCCTCTTACAAGTTCAAATTATATGGTCCACAATTATACATTAATGGGATAAAACAGAAGAGTATTGTTAGTAGAAAACTTAGCCCATTAATCTGCTATGAAGTGCTACCCACGAAGTCAAGTCCAACATATGTGTAAGGAAATCAAAGAGATATGATCTAGTCATCTAGGAATATTAGAAATCAACTATTATCATTACAAAATAGGAAGACCTAAACATTTTGAATGCCGAACACATTAACTTTAAGTGAGGCAAATACAAATTTTGTACATGTTTATTTATAAACCATCAATAGGCAACACAACGAGGAAATAAAAATGGCGGGAACTGTATACTTGTCGGTGGGTCCAGGCATGATAATTTTTTGCATCTGGAAATAGTATTTTCTTGGTGAACTCAAGCTCTTAGTAGCTTCAGTTACCAATTTCTTGGCAACCGATAGCCTATAGTGCCTACATAAACCTTCGATGTTTCATTAACTTTATCCAAACAATTAACTTTATTCCTACCAAACTCGGTTTATGTTAATCTAACTCAGAAGTTCAAAATCAAATTCATAATTCAAGTTCAAAATCAAATCATAACAGAGTATACTAGAGTACAAATATGTACACTTTTGAAAACCTAACTCTAGCATCCATACCCTCAGGATAGAACATCAATTTATCACAAAGCATACTAGTATGCAAATATATATACCCTAGTTATTTAGGCAAGCTTAAGATGTTCTTTTTCATGTTTTTGGTGTTGAAATCACCCTAGATCAAAAAATATTTTAGGTAGTCATACTAAAGAAGTTCTCAAGAATGAAATATATGGCTTAAGGATGTTCAAAAGAGAGAACAAATTAGAACCAAACAATAAACCAAGATCTCAACATATGTGTACAACTATGTATATATTAGTACTTTCCCTAATTTCTTAGACTTCAAAATGAATAACATGTGTACAAATATGTACAACTAAATAATTAACATATGTACAAATATGTACACATTAATAATTTAAAAACCAAATGTGCACAAACTAGTGAAGCAAACATCCCAACATTTTATGGTCCTTCTGTACATACAAATTAATGTTCATAGACAGAAAGTAGAAGCCATTCTCATGTCGTAAGATATGGTAACCATTCAAGCACCCTTTTATTTTAAATGGGTCTTAGAGTTATTATCTACACAGATGGAATCAAGACTACTAATCTAAGATGATTTTCTTAAGATCTGACATATTTTTCATTAATCTTAACAAAGAAATAATCAAGAACCCTTCTACGGAATTCAATATATCACATAGGATCTTAAACAAAATCTTATTAAAAAAAAGGTAATACATTGACATTAGACCACTCTAAATCAAGCAAAAGCCCATACCGAAAAAAAAAGGGTTCCACACTTAAAATCTGAAACCCCCAAATGAGAAAGGAAAAAAAAACTGACCTTGACCAGAAGAGTCCTAAATCTGAGCTTTGATGACTATAAATCAACTTTCAAACTCTGAGTGACCTGTTCTTATATGTTTCCTTCTCGTTACTTTGGCCACTAACATTTCAAAATCTTCTTGTGTTACAACCAAAACTTCAGAAACTAAAACAAGAAACAAAGCAAAAAATGGGAGAGTATTAGCGTTATTAAGCAACCAAACATGATAACCTAACGAAGTTCTTGATTCAGTAGTACCAAAACTTCAGAAACTAAAACAAGAAACAAAGCAAAAAATGGGAGAGTATTAGCGTTATTAAGCAACCAAACATGATAACCTAACGAAGTTCTTGATTCAGTAGTACCAAGAAAATATTTTAAAATAAACTTTAAATGAAGTAAGGTCAATTTCTTAGAATCAAAACAGGTGTACAACTATGTACACGTTAACAATCACTAGGTGTACAACTATGTACTCCTATACTTTGACGAGAACGTGCAAACACCCACCACCACATTTTAATCAAATATAATGCCACGTTTTATTTTCCACATGCTCCATCACCTACAACACATACTTTGTCTATAAGCTACATAACACATGGACTCGATGTAAAAAAAAATGTAATGCTTATAAAGGGAATCAAGAAATGTGGATTCTTCACATTGGGCTTTACATAATGAAAAAAATTGTGAAAGTGGTTCACATCATGCTCTTAACTTTCATGGAAACCCTCTGAATGGGCAAACAACATAGCATGTCAGAGGATATAAAATTTGTAACAATAATGTTGGAAACAAAAGATACCAAATTTAAAGATTTTTAATTTCTTTGCTCTAGTATTGAAAAACTATTGTTTTGGGGGTACATGGAAAAACTAATGACCTCAACAATGATTCACGGGATCAATCAACACAAGACAATTATACGGTAAAGACCCACAAATAATGAGTATAGAGTCAGAGGTCTGGGAGTGCAACACGCATGATGATATGAGTCATAGCTACTAATTTAATCAATCTAATTTATTTACTTATTAATTTAATTACAAACTACTTACATTGATTATTCAGTTAAACATGGAATGTCTCTGTTGAAGAACAAGGTTACTGTATGCTGTTGTTGAGTAGTAGTCTTCTGAGTAGCCGTTACGAATCACATGACTCCTCTCTCTACTCCTGAGATTCTTGTAATTATCTTTGTGATTTTCATTTTAGAGTTTCAAAAAACTGAAAATCAACAGTAAACAAATTCAGACTAGAAACTTTTATCTCGATAATTAGATACGAAATTAATAGCATGATAAATGGTTTAATTTGGTATAGATACAAAGACCAAACCTCATGTACATCACTGTTATTGTGTTCGCAAGAATGACGGCATTGGCGAAATGAGTCCAATTTCTACCTACTGAAATTCTAAACAAACGGTCGCTGGAGGGTAACCAGAAGAACTGGTATTTCCATTTACAAGCTAATTTTTAGGAACCATATTTAGAACACGAAAAAACAGTTTTGGCATGTACTGATCAGAGAATTCGGCAGAGACAACAAAATAATAGTATTAGATAGTAATGGATACTATGTAACGCCATCTACAGTTGAAATTTTAAGTTTGCTAACCATATTATATGATGACCCATTTGCAAGTTTGACAGACACTTATAGACGCATTATCATTTATTTTTTTTACCAATTAGTTAACAACTCACGATCCCCAAAATATGATTCCAAGATGGATTACTCATGAATTCATTCTTTTAAGTTTTAATGCATTCAAAATAACTAGGACTATAATCTTTAGATAAACAAGCTGTACGTGATGAATATCTTTAATTCATTTGTGCACGGATTGCTTGATAAAATGAAATGAAGAGAAATTAATGGCAAAAAGTTTTAACATATTTACATGAAGTAATTAAGAAATCGAGAATGAAACTTACAGTGTATTCATTGGAATCCTGTTGGTGGATTTGTGAGGCGACTTTAAGATGAGATACAACAGAGCTTAATTTGGAGAATTGCTTTGAGTATTGACGAAAATGCGAGAAATCATCTGATTCTTCATCACCATACGGACAATCTTCAGAACAAGAGAATTTATAGTCAGATTAAATCATTAGGTTTTCGATTCGTCGTTGATTCGGAATTGAAGAATTCCACTTGAACATTACAATAATCTCTCGATAATTCTGAGTATGTTGACGTCTCCGACGCCCTAATTTTAGCTTCTTTTACTCCAGCGATTTGAAATTGATCTTTCAATCCCGAAGAAAATTTAACAAACGAAATCTCTGAAACAATATCTCCTTGAATTTCCACCGATATTTTGTTATCGCTCAAAATCACTCTCTCCAATTCGAAATCTGAGATCTAAAATAAAGAGAACTCGTTCATATCTATGACTCTCCCGTAAGGAAGGGTAATTCTGGTACCCAATTTTCCTGAATCGGTATGAGTTTGGATTAACTCGATAAAATTGTGGTCCAAACTGTCAAGACGGTGTTTTTTTTGGACTAATGAGTACTAGGCTTGAGGAGCATGGACTAGGGTGTAAAGAGCCCAACAAATTTGGGATTAAACGTTAATTTCTACTAATTTGTTTCACCTAACTGGCACTTAATAACCGAATCCATTCATTTTAATAACCGGGTCCATTGAAATCCGATATATTGGAATAAAATTGAACTAGAAACGAGCCACAAGAGATGGTTCTGGTTCCGCAAAGATTGTGACTTGTTAATTAGCACAACTTTGGCATTCTTTGGGGCTAAAAAAAAATTATTTCCCAAGGGTAAGGGGTATTTCTTAAGGCACCTTGATCGACATATATCAGCCAAACAAAAGTTGATAAGAAAAAATCGTTCGACATATAACGGCACAGATCAGATGACCAATTAGATGAAATCGATAACTTATCCCAAAGCTCAACTTAAAAAACACCCATAACCATAAAACTAAAAGATGATAAACACAATTTGGAAGGCTGCTAATGGGGACCGGATTCCGGGATGTACTAAGTTTCAAATAAAATAAAACACTTTTTTATATAAAATAAAATAATTTTTGGGTTGGGCTTGGATCTCTTGGTACACCCCAGAATTCGGTCATCTCCCCTTCTTTAAAAGGCTAAGTCATATGAGCTCTCACGTCGCACGGTGAGTGTGACACCCTTCTCAAATTAAATTAGATAAAAACTTTCAAACATAGTAATTCTGGAGAGGACAAGTGATGGGACTCTATTGGTCGGAGCATTAAAATTTGAATTACACTCCGTTTACACACAATATTTAAATGACCGTTAGTAACACCGTTAGTGAAAACGTGGGTATACAACACTTATGTGAGTATTTACAGCTAACTAATAATTACACTTAGTTTACACCAAATACTTAACTTAACGTTATTCACAACTGTTAAGTGCACAGCACATCCGTGAAGAAACTTAACGCTTTCTAAACCTAACACACATGTGAAAATATAAACACTAGCTAAACCTTCGAATTCCTTCCATTATCTTGTTCTCTCTGTTCTTTTTTTTGATCGGCTCTTCTCTGTCTATTCTACTAGGTGTTGCGCAACCAGACAACTTTGATAACAGACTAACTTTTGTTTTCTCAATTTTTATTCAGGGAAAAGATGATTAAAAAGAGAAGTCGCGTATATCACATGAAAAATCAAGCAAACGAAACTCTCCCTCACGCTTACCAGACATTTGTGGTTCTCTCCGTTTGACAAAGACTCGCCTATTATTTAGGTTTGATTATATTTATACTCTGATTTCATCTAACCGAGTTTTAATCATCAACTGATGTTAACTAGGTTCACTGATCGTGGATAGATTAGTTGTCTTTCTTTTTCTTTGTATACCCTAAATTATCAGTAACCGTTTTTTTTTTTTTTTTTGTAGGCGTGGGTTATCAAATCCAATCATATAGAGAATAGGGTTTTCATTTTTTTTATTCTGATTTTATTCTCTAATCCATAGATTCACTATCACTGTTAATTGCATTAGGAATTTCATCGGTGTTTGCTGAATTTTGTTTGTGTATTAGACTATTAGTTGTTTGACGAAAAAATAATGTTTTTGTTGGACATTACATTGATTTCTTGCTCATATACTAATGTTTCTTCTTTTCTTAATCCATCATTTGCCTACCGCAGAAGTGTTGTTAAGGACTACAACAAGAAAGAAACTCATACCCTCAAACTCTTAAAATTTTCTGGCTCCAGAAAGTGGGTGAATTGATCGTTTAGTGTAGCAAGCATTTTCCTTATAGCCGTATCTTAAAAGAATATCAGTACATTTACGCGGATTTACTTATTACACTTCTTTAGATTTTTCTTAATGCTCATCTGTTCTCTATGTAGTTGTTGGTTTTTCGCTTTATTACACTTCTTTAGTTGTTGGAACAATATAGATAGAAACTCATAATAATGGACTAATGGAGTTGATGTTAACCGTGATTGCAGGATGTGACTGGAAGAAGGAAACAGACATAAGCAATAGATGTATAAATTCTTTATACTCTTGACAGAATAGGAACCACATGGCCACTACTCAATTTTTTATTTTGGCAGTACCTGTTTGATGGCCAGGGTTAGAATTGGATTTGAACTGGGAAGATTATATAGAGGTCTAATGGCGAATAGAAGAAAAGGTATACCATTGATAGATATACATACTAAATCACATCCAATTCATCCCATTCAATTTATATATATGTGTGACTGACAACAATTGAAATTGTATTTATTGCAGTGCTATCTGCAGTTGGTGGCATCAAGCGGTCGGCAAAATCTCTTGATCAAGGTAGATTTGCGTTGGAAATCTGGTCCGCATCTTTTATGAAGAGAATGAATTGACCCTTTTCATTTAACTGCATTTTTTCTTGAGTATTTTTCTTTTTTTCTTTTAATGTTTAGATGCCATTGCCGTCCTCTGGATTTCCGTAGTAATCTTGCTTCTTCTGTTCTCTGCACAACGGTACGGTAAAGATAAAATTGGCAGCACGTTTGCTCCAATCATCCTTATATGGTTTGCTTTAATCAGTATCATTGGTATCTACAATTTACTCAAGCATGAATGCATGATGTGACTGTATTACATGCATTTAATCCAATGTACATAATACTCTATTTCCAACGAAATGGCAAGATCATGGATATCTCTTGGCGGGGTTGTGCTCTGCATTACAAGTATTATTTTTTTTCTTAACTGATTTGATAAGTATGAACGTGATATCAAACAGGGACTGAAGCCATGTTTGCTGATCTCGGTCATTTCTCCGTCCTAGCAATTCAAGTGCGTTTTACGTGATCTTCAAAGAATCTATAAAGAAAATTAATTTAAAAGGATGGATAATGAGCTAATAATCACTTTTCTTTACCATGGAATTGCAGATCAGTTTCTCCGGGGTTGTTTTTCCTGCACTATTTACGTGTTACATTGGCCAAGCTGCATACCTCTCCAAATTCCCGACGGATGTTAATGATACTTTTTACAAGTCAATTCCAAGTAAGTCGATATAAACTGCAGTCATGGTATTAGTTCTTGCACACAGTCTTGGAAACAATTGTCTAATGACTCATGCCGTCTTTCTTCGGCTAACTTGGATGGGTCTTTGGAGAGCTGCAGTCCGTGGTGCAACCTATGTTTTCATGCAGGTTCACAAGCTTACCAAAGACATGGTCTAGATGCTAAGGAATGGTTGTATATCACGACCCTTACGAAAGGAGCATTAGAGACAAAAGCAAAGGTGGGACGATCTCTTGTCATTGATGCATGAACTGTTAAAAATATAAAAATGTATCAAGGATGGGGAAGTCAGCGATTGTCTTGAGATACCCCCATAGGACTATGTAAATCTCAAATATTTCTAACTGTTTTAATATAATTTTATGTGATTAACTGTAATTTTTGTATTTAGGATAATCTTTTTTTTTTTGATCGGAAGGAGAGAAAATTTATTAGACAAAAGAAATTACAGAAAAGGCTACAAGAAGTAGCAGACAAAAAAGCAACAGACAATAAAGCAATAAAAAAAAACAAAACTACTTGAAACAATAGCAGAGAACAAGAAACTGCTAAGAAAAAATTGCATCCCAATTGTCCCCTGCAGAAACGGTGATATGACCAAAAGCTGACGCCCAAACTATTTAGGATAATCACCGGTCTCCAATGGGAAGTAATGGAATAATGAAGAAAAAATTGACATACCAATGGTTAAGAGCAAAAGGTGACAAATGTGTTGGGTTACCTAAGAAAATTAGCAAGGTATATAGATACCTCTGGGTTAGTACTGACTACTGATGCAATACAGAGTAGAATAATTACTTAATGACAACAATCATTTGTACTTCAGCTTAGCAGAAGTAGAATACTTATCTTTCGAAAAGCTAAACTTGGGAGATGACAACGTACCCTTGAAAATTAGAATTGTGGAATTATGTAAATTGATTCACATTCAATTCATTTCCTAATTTAGAATCAGTTCTTCCTTCCCTTTTTGCACTTTTCACGCCTAGAGAGTTTTTCTTCATTGTTGTTGTGTATGGAGTAGTGATCATTACTTTTATACAATGACAATAAAAGCCTAGACTTACTTACATTTTTTCTGTTCATGTTTTTTACTTGAGTTGATAATTTGAACAAACACAAATTTATTTATTTGTTTAATACTCTATTAAGTATTTAACTTCAAGCCTACTATTAATTTTGAGATTTAATAGTTTTAATTATGAAGTTAGAATTTAATTTGTTTATAATTTTAACATAAGCACAAGCAATTACAATGAAGTCTAGGAATGGCAGCAGAGACTTGGATGGGGAGAGCGTTATAAACCATTCCTAAAATCACAATACATTGAAATCACAATTCATTTAAGATGGTCTATTTGATAGGCATAAAAAAAACTATCAAAAATCCTAAGGGACGGGGGCGAGCCGAAGCCGAGCCACACCAAATCAAAAATCCTAAACGACGGGGTGAGGCGAAGCCGACACCTAACAAAAATGTATCGCGACGAGGCAGGAAGAAGCCCCACAAAACCTAATAAAAAATATGCGACGGTGCAGGGCGAAGCCACATCACACTAAATTAAAAATATGGTAAAAAAATAATGATGGATGGTTTTCAGATACGCCCGGTGCGTAGCATGGGTACAAAATCTAGTCCCATTAACAATTTTGACAATTTGTTAGAGCAAGTGGGGAGTATTCCCTTTCATTATACGAGGGGGATTACTGCATGAAACCAATATACAGTAGTTTTCCTGCCGTACATAGGGGATGGCGCGTGTCCTTGCTAATTAGGTTAAACAAGATTTTACATATAATCGCTTTGGATATACCATGACTTGACTACTTGATCTTTATCTATTCTAGTGATCAATATCTTCACCAGGTGGTCCTTCTAGATTAGATATGGTGGTAGGTCAGCCACATATCCGCACGCCAACAATATATGTAAAAGGATTTGAGCGCTGAATCTAGACGAAATAAACAAGACTGCTAATCGGGAGTATTAATTTACTGGGAAATAAAACATTTTATACCCTTGGAATTGTACACCCCAACCGAATAGGAACCCCATTAGCAGCCATGGAGATTAAAAATCCTTCTTTTTTTATTGTCAAAATTGGTTGGTAAAAAGATCACTATGAATTGAAGCTGGGACACTTTGTCGATCTTTTTGACTGATAATTAGTTTTGGCCGGCTTTGTTGAAGTTTTTGCCACCATATCTATGACCAGCCAACCATCCTTTAAATTAACCAACTACAACACATGTCCTCATCCACAATCAACGAATGAAAAAACAGATCCCCATCCATAATCAATGAAAATAAGCATATTCGCTTACGGTTTTTTCTTCTCAATCATATTATATTATGCACTAATTTTTACCATGCAATTTTCCTCATTCTTGTCGCGTTCTCTGAACATTTAACTATAAATACGTGCATCCAACTTCATAAGGAAACACACAATTTCAAGAAACCTAAATAAAAAAGCCAAGGAAGAAAAATTCTCATTTTGCTTCCTATTTTCAAAAGGCAGTCCATTAAGCTCCTTCACTCAACAATGGCATCTAGTAAGAGCTCACTCTCCATGCTATTCATGGCTTTAGTCCTCGTGGCTGTAGTAACTGAATTGGCAAATGCAAGTTCGATAACTATGTATCGTTTAGGAGGTTGCGGTGGAGAAACCCGAACATATAGTAGATGTGGATGCTCAAACCTTTTATATATGGGTGGTTATCAATTTCGTTACACTGGTCAGAGTGCTAGAATGTATAACACGGGGAATTGTCTCGGTGGTAGCGTTTTTACTCTCAACGGCAATGCCCGTCAGTGCAGTGGCGTTGGATGGAGGAGCATGTTTATCCAGTGTTAAGTAAATTCTACCGTGAATGTCTCTGCTATATACGAGACACACTGTCTAAGAAATGGGCCTTGCAATATGCTTATGTATCGTAATGATAGCTATATCACTACGTGCTTCCAAGTAATAAGTTATAAAATAAAGTAAGGCCATTTGATTACGTGCTTCCTAAAAGTTTTATAAGTTATAAATAAAATTGGCCCGTGCTTTAGTGACAAACTTCAGTTTGTTGTTATTGCACGCAGACCGTTGCTTTCTTAATGTATTCGATGTTTGTCCTATAAAAGTCTGTCTATATTTTATTTATTTTTGGCAGAGAAGGTTATATTAAAGAAGAAAAAACCTTACACAAGACAAAGTGGATTACTCATTCATGAGAGTCTCCCAATTGCTCCAAATCAAGCTAGGACTAACAAACTTAAAGGTATCCGAATCACAAGACCAAGTAAAAACAAGTTGTTTGACAAGATCAATAATCTTCGTCGCCTCCTTCTTCCTAGCCCCAAAAACTCTCCCATTCCGTTCTTTCCATAATCTCCAACAAATAGCATAATGGATAATCCTCCACACTAATTTACCTCTTCCTTGTAAGACGTTTGTCGACCAAGCTTCAAACACTTCAAATAAGGTCTTCGGAATTGGCCACGAAATTTTGAATGCCTTGATGAAGTAGTTCCATATCTCAAAAGAGTAAGAACAATGCAAGAACATGTGATCCGTTGATTCTCTAACAGTATTGCAGAATACACACAAATCACTGTCTATCTCTACTCCTCTATGCCTTAACATGTCTCTAGTTGGTAGTTAATTGTGAAAAGAAGCCCAAATAATAAAACTTACCTTGTGAGGAATGTTGTTCTTCCATAGGTGCTTCGCAAAGTTACACGAATCCAGCTGCCCAACGAGAGCCTCATAGCACTTACTAGTGTTAAAGCTATCCAATATAGACATAACATCTTAATTTTCCCCTAAAACTGGAATACGAACATCACGCCTAAGCAGGTCCCATTCAAGCTTCTCATTAGCATTCAACAATCTCTTAAAATCATTCTTCCAACCATTATTATCAATCATCTCTGCTATCGAAGTATCCTTATCCTTCACAACTTTAAAAACCTCAGGTAATAGGTCTTGCAAACTACCTCCATCAAGCCATCTATCCTTCCAAAATCGGATACCCTTACCGTCATTAACTGTAAATCGAACCATATTCTGAACTGTAGGGACCATGTTGACCACATTCTTCCACATGCTTCTACATTGAGGTTTAGAGTCCACATCCGGCATTAACAAATCATTTTTCCTCTTAAACTTCTCTCGCACAATCTTCTTCCATAGACCATTCTTGTTTTTAGAGTACCTCCAAATCCATTTAACCAACAACGCATGGTTAGTTTTTCTCAGATTCCTCACTCCTAAGCCACCTTTATCTTTAGGAAAACAAATCTTTGACCAACCAACCCAAACTAGCTTCCTTTGTCCTTCCACCTCTCCCCATAAAAAATTAATCATGATTTTGACCATTCGTTTTTCCACACTGACCGGCAAATGAAATAAGGACAAGTAATATATTGGAAGACTTGCCAGACAACTCTTGATAAGAACAAGTCTACCTGCTTTATTGAGTTTCTTTTTCTTCCAAGTTGCCAGCTTTTTCTCCATCCTAACCAAGAGATAATCCCAAACTGAGGTACTACGCCAGTGAGCCCCTATAGGCATACCGAGATAAGTAAAAGGTAGCTTTTCCGACTTGCAACCAAGCTCCCTGGTAAAAACATCAATAACATCATCCGCTCCCACACTAATCATAGTGGATTTTTCCAAATTCAACTTCAAACCCGTAATCGTCTCAAAAACAGACAGAATAATTAAGAGTCTCCTTACTTCTTCCACAGTTGCATCAATAAAAATCAATGTATCGTCTGCAAACTGCAAGTGAGAAATAATAGTACCGTGATCCACGACCTGAAAGCCTGATAATTGTCCTCTAACCACTGAGTCATTGATAAGTTTAGAAAGTACCTCAACCACGAGTAAAAACAAATATGGAGACAGAGAATCTCCTTGCCTTAAACCCTTGCCGGGTTTGAATTTCTCTGTTGAACTACCATTCACAAGAACAGATAAATGCGAAGTAGTGACACACCATCTAATCCAAGAAATCCATTTATCACCAAATTCATGTTTTTGTAAAATTGTAAAAAGAGCTTCCCAATTGACATGGTCAAAAGCCTTCTCCATATCAATTTTACAAAGAATCCCCGGTTTCCTTGCCTTCAACCTGCTGTCCACACATTCATTCGAGATGAGCACTCCATCAAGGATTTGTTTATCGTGAATAAAAGCTCCTTGAAAATCAGAGATAATGTCGGGCATCACCTTCTTCAATCTAACGGCAAGCAACTTAGAAATAATCTTGTAAACACTACCTATAAGACTTAACGGTCTAAAGTCTTTCGGCGTACAAGAGTCTTCTTTTTTCGGAATTAAAGTGATAAAAGAACAATTGAACCTCCAATCAATAGAACCATACCCGTGAAAGTCTTGAATTAGATTCATAAAATCCTCCTTCAAAACAGCCCAACAACACTTAAAGAATTCAGCCGTAAATCCGTCTGGACCAGGCGCCTTGTTGCAACCCATCTGCTTGACAACCCCCCAAACCTCTTCCTCAAAGAACTCCCTCTCCAGCCACGTCTTGTCTGACTCTTTAATTGTAGGAAAGAAAAGATTTTCCATACCCGAATTCAACTCATTATGCTGTGAGAATAAATTAATGTAGAAATTTCTTAGTTCCTCCTTTATAACATTTTGATCAAAACTATCAACCCCTCCTACTTGTAGTTTAGCTATTGTATTTCTCTTTCTCCTTGCACTTGCGATGCTATGAAAATATTTAGTATTCGAGTCTCCCCATCTAAAATCATTCTGCTTTGCCCGCAAATGCCATTTACGAGCCTCCATTGCCTCAATGCTCCTCAGTTGCAGTTTACAACGAATTCTCTCTTCTAACTGACCTTGTTGTAAAGCCCCCATTTCCTCTAGAATATTCAAGTCATGAATCCTACCTGTCAGAACATTTTTGTCCCTTGCAACAGACCCAAACTCCTGAATTCTCCAAGGCTTAATCAAATGCTTCAAATTTTGTAACTTGAGAAAGAAAGTTGTGCTTGCAGTACCCCGAAAAGACATAGCTTCCCACCATTGTTGCACATTCTTCACGAAATCCTTATGTTCAGTCCAAACTCTGTCTAACTTAAAATACGGCTTTGAAGACAATGCTGGTTCGGATAACATCAAAATTGGATTATGATCTGAAATTGTTCTCGTCAATACTATTTGAAGAGTGTTTGGAAAAGCTTCCTCAAAATCATGGCTGAAAAGAAATCTATCCAACCTGCAAAGAAGGGGGTTAGAGTGATTATTAGACCAAGTAAATGATCCTCCAATCAAAGGTTGATCAATCAATTCCTGTTCCAAGATGTAATTGTTTAACAATGCATTATTTCGACTGTCGCCAACACCACGGTTTCTCTCCACTTCTGATCTTACAGCATTCATATCACCCGCAATACACAATGGACCAGACCACCACCCTCTTGCCTCCGCCATATCATCCCAAAATTCCGTACGAAGATTATAGTCACAAGGACTGTACACATTCGTCAGTGCCCACTGAAAACCATTTATCCTAGTAGAGAAAATAGTAGTAATATTATTGTACCCAATTCTTTCATCCAGCTTCTCAAATCTACTCCCATCCCATATACACAATAATCCACCGCTACTTCCAACCGATGGAATATAGTTCCAACTAAAGTTTTCATCATACCACAGTTGACTTACAAAGCTATCAGTAATATTCTGCAATTTAGTTTCTTGTAATAAACAGATTGCAGTTCTCTGTGAACCAATGAGATTTTTAACTGAGATTTGCTTGTCAAAATCATTCATGCCTCTTATGTTCAATCATAATATCTTAAAATCCATTTAAGATAACTTCTTCCCTTGCTACCCTGATATCTTCCACGGTGTTGTCTCCGTCTTCTCCACCGTTCAATGAGGTCGCCTCCCGTTCATTTTCCGATGCTATATCCTCCTCCATTGCGTCCCTGACACCAATGTTACCGTGAGATACCGCTTCGTCTTGAGTATGAAAACGTTGTCTATAGCTCGTCACCAGGTTAGTCATGTTTCGTTACAGCGTTTCTCTCTGTGCTTGGCTAATGTTCCCGCAGCTGCACGCGACCTGTACAAAAGATTCCACTGTTTTCTCAATCACATTATCTTCCTCCACCTCGTGATTCTGTTGTGCCTCCTCTAGATTCTCAATTCTCAACGTCTGTCTATATATTTGATACTGGGTTTTATGTCGGTTCAACATATTTCACTCATTATGGTTTCTCAATTCTCAGTACATAAACCTGATCCAGTAACCGGTAAACCAGCTTTCATGTTGCATCACTAACTTAGTGAATGTATACATGGATTGATTCCCACATACCCATCATGATTTCTAAACCAAATCCATATACCGCAATCACTCATTAATTAGACATGATTTTTAATGAAACTTAGTGTTCCATTAGATTGGAGAGTGTATTTTTCACTTAAGGTCACTAGCGGAGCATATCGCAGATCTTGATTTACGTAGTATACTGTTTGGTGATCGTTAAAGGTGGACGGGACGTCTACTTAGTTATACCTTGGCCACTGCCGGATGCTGTGGAGCATCTACCCGAAGCTTGGGAATGGAATGTTCTGAGAGGGAGGTTTAAAGAGAGATCTGGAGCGTCATTCACTGCGCCATTGTTTGGAATACTTGGAAGGAAAAGAACAATAAGGTTAAGTCTACTTGGGAGATTATTACTTTAGTTAAGCAGACTGTGGTATTTTGGTTTTGTGATAGAGACACCTTCAGATTCATTGATAGCTCACTATGTTCTCAATAACTGGGAGACTTCTATTATACATATTTAATGGGCTTTGCATTTTTCTTTAATATAACCTTCTATCTTTTTCTTTAAAAAAAAAGAAGAAGGTTTCAAATCCTGGCGTCTTCCTAATCCAATAACTAATTACTATCCTTAATTTAGATTATTTTCTTAATTCAGGATATACTTAATAATACGCGATTAGATCTGAAGTTGTGATGAATCTAATCTATAATAACTAGCTTTCAAGATCTCATATTCTGGTCTATAGTTCATTTACAACCAAAGCAACTAGCAAAGGTTTCAAAGTAAACCTACAGGTTAATTAAGATCTATCCTCATCAGTTTTTCCGGCCGATAGAAGAAAGAAAAACGTCACCAAGGACCCAATAGAAAAGAGAAAACCGTCATCAAGGACATCAAAGTCTTACAAGGGGTAGTCAAACAAGATTTCTATGGACTTTCATAGATTTTTAATTTGAGTGACTTCTAGAGATTCTCTGAAAATCTAGAGATTTCTAGTGATTCTCTGAGAGAATTTTAGAGAGTCTTTGTGACTTGTGGATACAAAAAATGAGATTTGCAGGGACAAAAAAATGAGACTTGTAGAAAGTTTATGTGATTTGTAGAGACAAAATTGTATAATATCCCATGATTAATTTACATACAGTAATAATAAAAGTACCGTGACCACCTAATGAAATATGTGTCCATTGTCAAATAAATCGCACTGATGTCCTATGCCTAAATTTTCACTCACTTTATTCTGGTCGTCCCACATTTTATTTTCTATGCGGAGAAAAAAATCATAACTTCTAAAATATATATTTTAAAATCACAAAGACTCACATACCCAATTTTAAAATATATATTCTCCAATTTAAAAAATCACATTATTCTACATTTTGTCTTGATTACCCCTTTCCAAGTGGCCCTCAAGTGTAATAAGGCACAAGGAGATAAAAAAATGTTTCACTCCCAAAACCAAAAAATCTCCAAATTTCCAAGTCTCTAGAAATATCACCTCTTGAGGAGAGATTTCTACCATGCCTATTTTCAAGAAAAAGTCTCTCCAAATCTCTGAAAACAACAAATCAATGACTTTCAATTCTCCTTCGAATAACAGGAGCGTTGGAGTAACTCTTATGAAATCCTAATCCAATAACACGGAGTTTCAGAGAATTTAAATGACTTAAAAAAAGTCTCTAACCAATAACAAGAGATATTAAGAGACTCTCCAAAAGTCTCTATGGACTAACAGTAGATTTGCGAACTCCCCAGAACTCATTCAAAATCTTATTTAACTAACCCATGTTAGCTTAATTATGGTCTATCCTCGTCAGCTTTTCCAGCCGATAGAAGAAAGAAAAACGTCACTAAGGACCCGATAGAAAGAAAAAGGCCACCACGGACATCAAAAAGGTTTCTAGAAGAATGTCATTGTTTTTTATTGTTTTTTTTTTTTTACAGTGACCAACATTGAAATTGAATCCCCAACCTATAGTATAGATTGGGAGTCCAACCCCTATCCATCTGGGCTAATACCGGTTGGTTAGATTGTGATATTCATACGTACTAGACTACTAATATTACCAAACAGTTATACACTTATAATTGTATATCTCTGACCCCAGACGAAAAAAATATTTGAAACCGATTACGATTTCACAACTTCTCCATCACCATGCTTTTCTTCTTCCATCTGCTTAGCATCTTCTTGGCCATGGCCAGTTAGAAACCGATTGAATAAGTAACTCGGGTCGGGATTGAATACTAGGAATTACTAGCTAATCCAAAAAACCTGACCCAGTTAACTGGCTAATCCAGTGCCAAAATTAATTTATCCGTTGGTCCAAAAACATGTTTTTGGACCAGAATATTTATTCTCTAGTCCAGACACGTGAGATTCCCACAAATCCGACATTCCAATATACCTATTATACCCTTATGCAACTGTATGTACTGTAGAAATCAAAAACCGCCTTTGTTTCTTTCCTCTTTTTTTTCTTCATCTCAAATCAAGTCGATCGCTTCTCTGCTGCTACATTTTTGTGTTTCTTCGTTTCAATTTGGTTTTTTCTCAGCTTCGAACTAGGTTCATCTCAGATTCGAACAAGGTATTTCAATTCGACAATACTTTTAATCATCTTCCTCTGCTGCTGTTCTTGAAATCATGATCAATAATTAGTTCTATTCAGATCAATGTATTGTATGTGATGTGCATTGTTATCTTTCTTTGATGATTTTAGTTTTGTGATGATTTACATTGTTTAATTCATTTTACGTCGTTCGATTTACATTGTGATTTTTATGTATCTCAATTAGGTATCTCAGATTCGAATTAGGTTAATCTCAGATTCGAACAAGGTATGTTATGTAATCACCTTTTTCTCTGCTGCTATTCTGTTTTAATTTCTTTGTAATCTGATATAGGTTTGATATCAAATCTGATATAGATTACTTTCATTCTACAGATTGTGTAGTAATTTTGTATTCTCTTTTTTGATATAGCTGCAGTTTGTCTGTTTATATTATCATGATTTTCAAAATATATAGAACATAGTTACTCATAGGCACAATACATATTGATATGTTGTTCAATATATGTTATCTATTCTACATGTTACATAGCAATACGTACTGCATATAGCCTGCTCTCTTAGTATGTATCGTGTAATACAGTAGATGCCAATACATATCAGTATGTATAATTCCTAGATTATTCATAGGCACGATACATATCGGTATGTTGTAAAATATATGTTATCTATTCTACATGTTGCATACCAATACGTACTGCAAATATAGCCTGCTCTCTTAGTATGTATCGTGCAATACAGTAGATGCCAATAAATATCAGTATGTATAATTCCTAGATTATTCATAGGCACGATACATATTGGTATGTTGTAAAATATATGTTATCTATTCTACATGTTGCATACCAATACGTACTGCATATAGCATGCTCTCTTAGTATGTATTGTGAAATACAGTAGATGCCAATACATATCAGTATGTAGAATAGATATCCATTCAAAGACTTACTCTCATGTATACCATAAGCAATACCATTTTGCGTATCCAATTACATCGTTTTCAACTTTAGAGGATTTGAAATTTTGCATCTGTAATATGTGGAGCTGGTTGAATCCAGCAACTATTCTGGTTAACTATATCCAGAATCAAGCAATAGTTCCTATTCTTGCTGACGTAACGCTCCAGAGCATTGTTGCATTACATTCTGCAAAGCAATCGGCTTTCTTTGATTTGCAGGTGGATGTAATTTCAGCTGGCGCATCTAGTTCTTCTAGGCGTATGGAAGTCGACAGTAACGCAGACTTAGTTGTCAGTGCAAAAATCCGTTATTTGAAAGATGGTAAAGATGTCCCAAAAGCGTTTTTCTCAGATGGTTGGGATAATATTTTTGATGATACAGAACAATTATTCTATGGTGGTGTTGATGCCGTTCGTGTAGCATGCCAAAAATACTTCATGAAAACTGGATATGAGATAATTAAGAAGAAGAATGACCTTGAGAGATTCACCTCCGTATGCAGCATGGAAGGTTGTTCATGGAAGCTTCACGCAACTGCCATTGGTAATTCTATTGATATTTTTAAGATAAAGGAATACGAGGGAAGGCACACCTGTGGCGGTGGTTATATGTTGAAAAATCCAAGAGTTATAAAGAAATTCATGAACAGTCTAATTCATGAGTATGTCAGGCACAACCCTCGCATAACACCAGCAGAGATCATAGATTATATCAAAGTTGGTGGAGGGATCGACATTCAGTACCACCACGCATATCATCAAATTGAGTTGTCGCATAAAAAGATTTTTGGTAATGATGTCAAGTCTTACACTGATCTTGCTGGGTGGGTGAATGCTGTTAGGACAACAAACCCCGGGTCATTTATTGATTTCGACTTCAATGATGCTACAAAAAGATTCAACGGAATTTTTGTTTGCTTTGGAGCTTGTAGAGAGGGATATAAACTATGTCGACCCATGATATTTTGTGATTGTACATTTCTCACTGGAACCTTTAAAGGAGGTCTCATGGCAGCAACATGTCTTAATGGCAATCAAGGTAACTGGGTTTTTTATTCATATGTTTTTTTGTTTGTTGAGGAAAATCATATATATAGTTTTTGAGGAACAATATATTGTGTACATATTCATATAATACATATAGTTAATGATACATATTCATATACTAATACATACTTACCTTACTGAGTACAAGGTTAACCATACTCAGTTACCCTTTATTAGTGGAACCATCTTCCACTACATACTGATATGTAGTGGTGTATTCATAGTACTTATATTACATGTCAGTTACCCTTATTAGTGGAACCATCTTCCACTACATAGTGATATGTAATACTACAATACTGATTGTGATGTAACCATCTTTTCCACTACATGCTGATATGATTCACCATCTACGGGGGTCGAAGGGGCAGCGCTCCCTCGTATCAACAACATGTAATATCTATACACTGGTATTACATGTACTAGAAGATGGTTGTATGGTATATAGGTATCTAGTGGAAGATGGGTGTATGGTATATCTAATGGTTGTGTCAACCAGTTGCTTAACATAACTAGTAATTCCTTTTTACAGGTTTTTATCCCCTCGCGTTTGGTTTAGTAAATGGCGAAAGTAATATCAACTGGGAATGGTTTTTCAAGAATCTGAAGGAGGCTTTGAATGATGATCGCCCAATCACTTTTATGATTGACCGAGGTGAAGGGTTGGTTAAATATATTCCCAAAGTATTCCCTAATTCTTGTCAAAGATATTGCTACTTTCACTTGGACAAAAACTTACCTATCGCAAAGTCTGACGATAAGTATAAAGAAGTGACTGATGCTTTCCGAAAGGCGACATATGCTCTTCACTAGTACAATAAAGGGTTTTAGTCTCGGTTGTCACTGTCACGGTTTTGTGTCTAAACGTGACCAAAAGTTGGTTTGTCACGGTGATTTGAAACTCGGAGACCATCAATCATATTGAAACGACAAGGTTGAGAATATTAATCGAAGTTTTCTTATTGAAAAGCTTGATTACAAAACGTGGTCCTTTTTTGACTAAATACTAGATTCCACCAAACAAATTTTGGTTAGCTAATTACACCAAAATAATATCTTTCCTAACTACCCAATACAAAACCATAAATACAATATATTTACAAATATATGTCGTATCTTCATTACCCCCCCTCAAGTTGGAGCATGGAGATCACGAATGCCCAACTTGCGAAGTAGCAACTCAAACTGAGGACGTCCAAGAGCTTTGGTGAAAATGTCTGCAAGCTGGGCGGTTGTGCGAACATGGGAAGTAGTAATAGCACCGGACTGAATTTGATCACGTACATAATGGCAATCAATCTCAATATGTTTGGTGCGCTCATGAAAAACAAGATTAGCCGCAATATGAAGAGAAGATTGACTATCACAGTAAAGGCGCATAGGTTGAGAATGAAACACACCTAGAGATTTCAATAACGCCTTTAGCCACGTGAGCTCACTACAAGTATGAGCCAAGGAACGGTATTCGGCCTCTGCAGAAGAACGGGATAATGTGTGTTGCTTCTTCGTCTTCCAAGATATAGGTGAGCCTCCCAAAAAAATAAAGTAACCAGTAAGAGAACGACGACTAAGAGGGCAGGAGGCCCAATCAGAGTCACAATAAGCAGTAAGTTGAAGAGCACTATCCTTGCGTAATACAATCCCTTGACCCGGATGGCCCTTTAGATAACGAAGAACTCGTAGAGCAGCTTCCCAATGAGATACCCGAGGAGACTGCATAAATTGAGCCAATACATGTACCGAGTAACACAATTCAGGACGCGTAATGGTCAAATAAATCAAACGTCCGACAAGCCGACGATACTGGGATGAATCGGAATAGAAAGGTCCATCATCTAAAGCTAGACGATGATGCTGATCAATGGGTGAAGAGGCTGGTTTGGCTCCAAGAAGTCCAGTCTCAGACAAGATATCCAAGGTGTATTTCCGTTGGGATAAAAACAGACCATTATGTCCTCGAGACATTTCAATACCAAGAAAATACTTGAGATTTCCCAAATCTTTCATATGAAAGCAGTTGCTTAAATATGCTTTAAAAGCAGTAATAGCAGCGGAATCATTCCCAGCAATAATTAAATCATCCACATAGACAAGTACATGAATGGAATTCTCACCTCGCCGTAGGGTAAAAAAAGAATAATCAGCATAAGACTGTACAAACCCAAAAGTCTTAAGGGCACCTGCAAGCTTAGCAAACCAATTACGAGGAGCTTGACGAAGACCATATAAAGATTTATGGAGTCGACACACTTTACCAGGTGAATTAGTCGAGTACCCTGGAGGAAGTTTCATATATACTTCCTCATCAAGATCCCCATGTAGAAAAGCATTGTGAACATCCATTTGATGTAACTCCCAATCACGAGCAACTGCAACTGCTAAAAAAGTTCTGACAGACACCATTTTAGCAACGGGAGCAAAAGTTTCATGATAATCCACCCCTTCTACTTGTCTATTTCCAAGAACAACCAAATGAGCTTTATACCGCTCGACACTACCGTCTGAATTATATTTAATTTTGTAAACCCATTTACAACCAATTGCCTTCTTTCCTGGCGGCAGTAATAGAAAGCGTACCATTTTTATCAAGAGCATTAATTTCCTTAGACATAGCTACACGCCAACAAGGAAGACGAACCGCCTCCGCATAACTGGTAGGCTCTTTAAGAGTAGTGATCGCCGCCAAAAAATGAGTATGATTAGCGGAAAAATTTGCACATGAAACATAATTAGTTATAGGATAAGGCGTACCTGAGGACGTTGACGAGTGCGGAATGGAGGAACCGGGGTCTATTACTTCAGTAGTATTGCAAACATAATCTCTTAATCGAGTATTAGGAACGCGGGACCGAGCACTTCGCCGAACGGAAGTGCCACAAATAGCTTCATGATTTTCAGATATTACAATTTCTGACTGCATGTGGTCAGATGTCCGAGCATTATCAGGTGATACCCGGCCTGACACACCTTGTAAACTTACATCAGATGAGACAAAAGCATTCAAATCTTCATTATTTAATGAATTCTCAACATCATATAAGACAAAGGAATCACCCACCCCATTAAGGGAAGAAGTACCAGTAGGTCCAACATTTTCTGCATGTCCATCTAACGTGGTCTGCAACTGGGAAGTAGGTGAAACTGAATTATTTCGACGTTTTCGAATTATTTCGACACGGTTTGTGACTGTGCAGGTGAGGCTGAATTGTCTCTTGAAGATACGTCAGCGGTGACTATTGGACTTCTCCGCATATTGCATGTGTCTGTCCGTGTGGTACCATCACCACCTGTGACTGTTGGACTTCTCTCCAGATTTTCTGTGTATGACAACATTAATCCTCTCTGTTCTGCCGAGTCCGCCAACCCATCATTCAACTCATTTTGGCAATCTTGGTTATTACCATCTAATAAAACAGGTGTATATGGAAATTTGTTTTTCAAGAATACTACGTCACGAGACACAAAAAATTGTTTTGTTTCCAAATCAAACAACCGCCAACCCTTTTTTCCAAAAGGATAACCAACAAATATGCAACGTCGACTTCATGGATTAAACTTATTGCGATCACGAGGGACAATACTTGCATAACATAAACATCCAAATACTCGAATATGAGTATAAATAGGTGGTTTTCTATGTAACATTTCATAAGGAGTTTTCCCGTTGAGCAAGGTAGTAGGCGTGCGATTAATAATATAAGCAGCGGTTAAAATACACTCACCCCAAAACCGAAGAGGTAAATTTGCTTGAAATCGCAAAGCACGCCCCACATTCAATATATGACGATGTTTGCATTCCACTCGCCCATTTTGTTGTGGTGTATCCACACATGAAGTTTGAAATTCAATTCCTTGTTCAGAAAAAAATGGAATCAATGGACGAAATTCAGTACCGTTATCACTGCGAACCTTTTTAACATGTCTATCAAATTGTGTCTTAGCCATAGCACAAAAACTCTGAAATTTTTTCACCACCTCAGTTTTATGTGCCATCAAATAAACCCAAACACAGCGAGAATGATCATCCACAATAGTAAGAAAATAGTGTGCACCACAAGAAGACGAAGTATGATACGCACCCCATACATCACAATGAACTAAACTGAAGATGTCATCTGCTTTACTCTCACTAATAAGGAAACTAGCACGAGTTTGTTTAGCTCTAAAACAAGTATCACATGGTTCATTGAGAAACTTCTGACAATCAGCTTTATTCATCCCAGGAAGCAAAGAAATAATCTTATTAGAAGGATGACCTAAGCGTTGATGCCATAAGTAATAATCTTCACCAGTAGTAACTCGATTTGCCATAATCTGCGCTCCACTGTGGAAGATATAGACCCCATCTCGTTCCTCACCCACACCAATCAGCGTCCTCGTAGTGCGGTCCTGTATCACACACAACTTATCAGTCAAGGTGACTATACATTTCATATCTTTAATTAAACATGCTAACGAAATCAAGTTACAGTGAAGATCAGGAACATATAAAACACGATATAATCTCATATTGTCTCCAAAAACCACAGTGCCTTCATATGGAGCAATTGTGTATGTGCCGTTCGGAAGTTTTACGGAAGTAAACCCTATTTGATATGTTTTACATAAAAACTCCTTGCTTCCCGTCATATGTCTTGACGCCCCTGTATCAAGTATCCACTTACTAGAAATCTTTTTCTCCGTACCATCCTTATTCGAAGAATTAAGCATATTCACAATAGCTTCCCACTGTGCATCAGTGAGAGTATTAGCAAGTGGCAATCGATCTTGTGATGAAAGATAACTTCCACTTGAATTCGCATCAATTTTCATAAGTGTTGTATTAACAACAATTTGTCCATCTTCTTCACAATTACTGCTATTCAATTTCACCGGAGAACTCATCGTACCCGTAAAATCGGAAGAATGTAATATGGTGAAATGAATTAATTTTAAATTATTTCGATTCTGGCTCTGTTGCCATGAAACGACAAGGTTGAGAATATTAATCGAAGTTTTCTTATTGAAAAGCTTGATTACAAAACGTGGATCCTTTTTTGACTAAATACTAGATTCCACCAAACAAATTTTGGTTAGCTAATTACACCAAAATAATATCTTTCCTAACTACCCAATACAAAACCATAAATACAATATATTTACAAATATATGTCGTATCTTCATTACATATCTTTAGTCCCGGGGTTGATATTTGCCGGGTCAATAAATCCGTAGACATTAGATGGACTCGGTTTTCTATATAAACATGTCCCAATCATCAAATGTATTATATTAGAAATTGGTCAGGTCCTAACACGTGATTATCTTTTACATCTAGAGACGTATCTTCATCTTGATATATGACTCAGGATTTAGAGTCTACGGTTTCCATTTGATTGAAATTTAGAGAAGGGAAGATTTTTGAGGGGAGGAGCCGACGTTTTAGCCTCGTAAAACAACTACCGTTTCTAAACCTATGTTCTAGTCAAATTTCAATTAAGAAACAAAACCCATCCTCCCCTTTTATCAATCCCTAATTTATCCATTTAGCTAATTCTGCTGAAGATTTTATTGATCGATGAGATCTCACGGAGATTTTTTTATTGGACAAGGCTTACATTAAATCGTGTTTGATGCAACTGTTTAGTACCCGCGCTTACAATATACCCATTTCAAATTTACCGCCAATTTTGGTTTCCCACGATCAACACTACTCCACTCCCTATTTTCTCTCCTTTATTTCCTTGTTTCTAACCGCATCAGTTTTGAAAAGATTACGTGAAGCCAACTGCAAGTTGTTTTCTCTATGACTCTATCTGATATTAATCAAGCAAAATCCTTCCATTTCCTTGAAACTAATATATCTGAAGCAAAATCCTTCCATTTCCCTGAAAGGTGAAACCGCAAACCGCTGATTACTAGGTATTCTCCTACTAAACTCAAAGCTTTCTCTTATATTTGTTTTGGGTCATTCTCCGAATTCAGTATCTTATACCACTATGATCAATGGGTTGGCGAATTGGGTTATGCATACAAGGTGCCTGTTGAAATGTCAAATAACGGGATACTGCCTGATTCTCACACTTAAAGTATTTTACAAAGAAAAGATTATGTGTTGTCTTTACCTGTGGTTTTACGTTTCTTTATCTGTTTTATTTTATATTTGTTGCGTCATCTATTTCCTTTTAGTTGCTTTTCTAGGATTTGTTTAAGTTAACTAAGGTGATAGTGCTATCAGGTGTTAGGGAGACCTCTGCATTGTCCACAAATAAAGAAGAGAAGGAAGACAGGTCTGTTGTGCATACTCTAAGCTTATGTTCAGTTATCAATTGCACCGTCTTGGCAATAATACCTTATTAACTCGAATTACCAGTGGAATTTTGATGGTAGATAAGGTTTTCCTCTAACTACATAAAAAGTGTTTATCAATTCTGTCATCTTCCATGGGTATTCCACTTTTCTTAGTGTTTTGTTATTGATTTTTGATTGTACAGTATTCAATCATTGTTTGTTGTTTAGTGCGGTACGCAGTAGCACTCTTTCTTCTAAGTTTGTGGTTTTACTATACCATCTAGTTTTGTTAACTTTTGATTTCTGGCTTCTCCACAAGGCACACACACTTCCAACCATTTTCATGAATGAAGTTGGTAGTACTAGATCTGCTCGTATGGAATTTGGAAATCATAATGGTGATGATGATCTGTGAAGTTATCAGATAGGCCATTAACCACTGAGTAACCGTGCATAAATGACTTTATATGGATAAAATGTTGCTAGATAAGATCAGAATCCATGGTGCTGGTACTAGGTTCTAAAATCTAGTTTGCTTTCGGACATTTGATCTATGTGTATATAATTGCACGTAATAGACATGTGATGTTGACCTTTTCTTTCTGCAAGGTACATAAGCATCAAGAATCAAGGGCAACATGTGCTAGTAAGCCAGCTAGGGGTATACCAACCTTTGGTAAGTCCATTTTTCTTTTCTTTTACCTATCCATTTTCTATGTTGGATATATATTCATGTGCGATTAAAATTTTAAAATCCTTCGGAAAACAGGTTAACCAAAACTACTTTGTGCGAGGTAAAGAAAAGCAACAAAGATATTTTCAGTTAACGACAAGTTTTTTCTTGATGAAAATCTACCGTTTCTTCCTACGTCTTACTGTACTATGTAACAGTTTTTACTCAGCAGGTCTAGACCTTTTCCCATGAAAACTACTGATACAGAAAACCATAAGAACTACTATCTACTCTTATGACATTTCTTTGGCTATACACCTTGCAGAGCTGATATTTGGTCATTTGGGATAAAATGTTTTAAAGTTGGCCCATGGTCATCCTCCCTTCTCTAAGTACCCTCCGATAAAGGTAAACCAGTTTTCTGAATGTTTTTGTATAATTATTTCAGTATTTCGAAAAAGCTTTTGACTTGTGTGTGTCTTGGTGTCTTTGTTGAATGTACTGCATCAAAATACTAGTGTAGATCAACTTCATCATTACGGCTGTAATTCCCTTTCATTGAGTTGATTGTATCCACCAACCTGTGACCAGAGAACAAAAAACACAGTCAACTTGCGTACTCAAGTATGATGTTGGGTAGAACTTAAACAAAATAGCCATAAAACTTAAACAAAATAGAGTCAAAATATGTTTGGTACTTCCTCAGGTGATTGGAGCTGCAGTACTTATGAACGGATGGCTATCTAATTTAGACCTACAACTGTTATCTACAATGAAAAGCTGCTGGGTTATATTCTGATCATCAAGTTTATAAGCTGAACTTATGACAAATTGTTTCCTTTATTTTGTCGTGGCTGTAGTGTTTGATCTAAAAATTTGATAAAACAATGACACCAATTTGGCTACATTTCAGGAACTTCTGGAAAACTGTATGCAGAGAGGCAAAATTCCATTCAATTCCAGGCGTACCAAGCAGCTAATGCTGATGCCACACATACGATGTCAGCCATTTAAATGCACTAAGAGACAACGCACTAAGTATATTCGCGTAGAGGTATTTCATTGATCTGTTCCTATGATCTCAATGAGTTTCTCTTTGGATAATAAACCGCACCTGTGAAGCTATGATCACTTCAGTGAATGCTCTCAGTAAAACTGACATGGAAGTGCCAGGCATTCTGTTGGGAGTGAATGTGTGCACAATTGTCACCACTTACATGATTAGATTTCCATTGGGTAATAGTCATTATAAGTACTATCATTGTAAATAGGGATTTCTTTCTTGTTAACAGTAAGCTATATTGTTTATGGAATTTTTATATAAAGATAATGTTGTCCGACTTATAATTAATAAGAATTCAATTTATCATTAGTTACTTATTGTTAGTTATTCTTTTGAAGATTTTTCTGGGAGCAATATTAATCTTAAAAACTGTGCACAGCTTCTTAATATCCCTTCATGAAGATTCTTGGTTTGGACACAGTGAGTTTTACAATCCGTGACCACTACACAGATTGGTCACGGAGAAGAAATGTACTCCGAGACCATTGAGCAAGTTTGGACACGGTGAATCCAAATATTCCGTGTCTAAACAACAAACTTGTCACGGGTGAAATAAAGTTACGTGACTAAAGAAATATACTGGTCACGGTGAAATACCGTGACCAAATGACATACTTTTGGCCTCGCAGCCTTTGGACACGGTTTGCTAGAAAATGAAATACCGTGACCATAGATATTTGGTCACGGTAAATTACCGTGACGAAAAGCCATTTTTCTACTAGTGCTTTGTCCTGCAACATACGAGGAAGCTCTTCAATAAATGGTTAATTTGGGAAGGCCTTGGGTTGCTGACTACTACCGCAACATTCCCAAGGAAAAGTTGTCAAGTGCATTCTTCCAGGCCTGTAGTTATGGTCAGACTTCTTCCAGCGTTGTTGAATCGTTCAATAACTGTATTATGCGCGAGAAGAAGTTGCTTGCTGCTGCGTTTGTTGACTCGATCAGGTTTGTATCAGTTCCCCTAGTCACAGTACAAGCTTATATGTAGTTTTAATAATTTATTAGTTTTCTTTCTGTAACAGTATTAGTATATATGTATTGTTAATCTATGTATAATGTATTATAATAGACTTTTTTGCTATTCCCTTTGTCATGTAGGCTACGTATGATGGAAATGATGTCATAACGTCGTGAGGAGAGTGTCTTGATGAACCCAGAACTGCTAACCCCTGTGTATCAATCCTTGCTTGAACTACACATTCAAATTGGCCGTCCCTGGAAAGTTATCCAGTCAGATGCTAAGCGATATGAAGTTCATTCTCCAAGGTTAGCATTTTACCCCTAATATCCATCATATGAATTTAAGTAGCATGTTCAAATATAACATATGAATATGTACTATGTATAACATATTCATATGTACATATGAATATACATATCAGTATCTTTTAAATGTGTACATATCAATATACATATTAAAAGAAAACATATGAATATGTACTGTGTGTATATATCCGTAGATATGTACTATGTATAACATATGAATGTGTATTGTGCATAAAATATTCATATGTACTGTGTATATATTTACATGATATGCTTGTACTTGCCAAAGATAATATGGTGTTTTTTGTGTGTGCAGGTCTCATATGGTGGATCTAGGGAGAAAAACTTGTACTTGACAACGATGGCGCGTTTATGGTTTTCCATGATCGCACGCTTCTGCAGCTATTACTAAATCTGGAGGAAGAATGCTTGATTACGTCGAGGATTACTTAAAAGTTACCACTTTCCGTCAGCTATATTCAATAGCTATTAGACCCGTTCCTAACTACGACATGTATGTGTCTTTAATCAGTACATTTTCATATTGTTTTTTGAGGAACAATATACCGTGTACATATATGATATGTAGTTATGATACTGTTTTTTTTAATCTCATAGGCCTGATGAGTATCACGTAGACGATATTGTTCTCCCACAAGAAGTAATTAGGGCTCCACCAGGCAGGAAGAAATGGAAATGTATTAAGTCAGCTCATGAGATTAGTAGAAAATCTGTCAAATGTTCAAACTGTAATTTGAAGACTCATCACAACAAGGCAACATGCAATGTTATCCGTCAGTATGAACTTTCTAAAGAATGATTTTGTGTCAGGTATGTGTTGCAGTTAGATCCATATTAAATATGTGTCTTGGGGTAGGATGATACAATACAATGAATTTTAAACTAATTAGTGTTCTGATTTCTCTTTTTCTTTTATCACAGGCTTGAACGTGCAGCAGAATGTGATACCGATGACGTCGCCATTATTCTTTAGTCCACAATTCTTTCCTCTATCCCTTGTTTCTACTCTATTGTTTTCTTTTTAATATGTCACTATTGTCGTTAACTTAACCGAAAATATTACGATTTTGTTGTTGTTTCTTAGAACATCTTTTGGTTTTTGAAACATTATAAGACTATCAAAAATGTAGTTATATTGATCTTTCGACATAATGAAATATGTTTCTAAGTCTACCAAAATGACAGTATCTATTACATGTCGGTATTCTAGTGTAAGCATCTTCCACTACATACGGATATGTAGTGGTTGTAGTTTAACCATACTGAGGTTGTAACAAGAAAACAATCGAATATGTATTGGTTTGTGGTGTAACCATATTCCACTAAGATTATTTAGAACATATCATAATTACATTTCCATAAGATTAGTTTAAACCTTTGTGGTTTCAATCAGATCAGTACATATTAAAGAATACAATCACTACGTACTGATATGTACTGGTTGTGGAGTAACCATGTTCCACTACATACTTACAGTTCCATCACTTAAAGAAAATTTAAACTTGTGGTTTCAATCAGATTAGTACATATTAAAGAATAGAATCAGTACGTACTAATATGTACTGGTCACCATCTTCACGGGGATCGAGTACATAATCACTAATAATTTAGACTACACAACAAAGTAACACAATTGAAATATCTCTACATTAAAGTTAACCCAAGTTTTTGAACATTCTTGAACATTCTTAAAGATAAAGAAAAAATAACTAGTAAAAGGAAAAGCTGTATGTTTTAAAAATATAAAATAGCTAAATATTAAAATGTATTGTCATACTACTTTTATCAATTAGGATCTATTGTGTCAGTTTTCCAACTGATTTCCGGTGGAGATGCTATCAGCAATTTGCATGATAACGAGACCCTTTTGTTATGAACCTTCACTTGCACTTCATCATCATCTCCTAAAGATACTCCCACAAATTTGCTTTTCGACTTCATCTTCATAAAATGCATCACAAATAGTAGGCAGTCTGGTGATCCACCTTGTTGGGGTACTTCACATTCATTGACTATTACATTCTTCAATGTTTCTTTATTCTTCTCCACCAAGTACATGTTGATAGGTTTGTACATGTGATCTGCCATTTTTGTGGCGTTTTGATAACATCTTGGTCCCCATTCAGCCTTAGAAGAATTGTAGTGGTTGAACACCATTTTTTCACAATCATACTCAAGTAGCGTCCAATGAAGATTCATATGGCACATTGGTACAAGAATCTTCTTGATACTTTGATCCATATCCAATATTGGTTTGTAAAAAGAATCGTCTTCTCCTCCTTTGAGCTTTTCCGGGAACTCGACATTAAACTGAAAACATGGATGTACTTTGAATAATTATATCTAATTATGTTGAGATATTTAGTGTACCGATCCCTACATACTTTTAATATTAACATGTTCTGTAGTAAAAATACATTGTAAGATAACAAATTACCCAAGTGGACGGATCCATATGCATGACATGCAAGTATTTTCTGTCTATTTCGTTCATCGGCTGCTCTTTCTGAAGCTTGTTCTTAAGCTTGTATTGTGCGTAATTGAGAAGATCTTTCTCTAATAAATCGTTTTGTACCAAGTCATCAATTGTACCTCCACTTACGCAAAGACCACCTTCTCCCGTTCTCCAAGCAATTGAGTTGGAAAATAACAACGTAAAGGTTAGTATTCTTGTGTAATAGAACATACTGATATGTCCTCAAACATATTTTATAACAGAACATAGTGATATGAAAAACTAGTATAAAAATAGTACATACTGAGAAACAGAACATACTGAGATACAAATCTAGTATACAAATATGAAATTAACAAGAATTGAATCAATAAAGCAAATTTAAACCACTCCATAAGATTAGTACTGATTGTTAAATAAAGCACTACTTACTGATATGTACTGATTGTTAAATAAAGCAAATTTAAACCACTCCATAAGATTAGTTTAAGCTACTCGTATCAACAATACAAAACATACTGATATGCAAATCTAGTATACAAATAGTACATACTGTATAATAGAACATACTGAGATACAAATACAGTATACAAATCAATATGTAATAGGATACCAATAACTCACCTAAGCAATTTTTCATTATCGATGAATGTGGAAAGGGTAGTCTTTTGTTCATCCTTCATGTCATTATAGAATGGTGATTTATTTAGTTTCCGGAAGGATTTGCGGCGCAATCTAAGCTTCTTGTTTTTCTTAGGTTCTGTTTCTCCATCTTTCGGCTTCTTAGGTTCTTTATACGATGGAGAGAACTTACTTCCACTTTCGTAAATATCATCTGTCTTTTTTGCAGGATGGGCACGAGTAACGGGTCTGGCAGGTGTAAACTGCTTCCTTTCGGGCCCTTTGACGGTCTTTTTGATCATTGCAACCCTTTTTTGTTTCTGGCTTGGTGTAATTGGTTCCTGCATTTTTACCAACGTAAAAAAATAGCAATATGTAAACACACAACATAGCTGCTGATTAACATTCACTTTTCATCTGAAACTAAGTATGCATATTCAAAAATTAGCATCCAGTACCTGTGATGGAACCTCAAAAACATCTTGCGATGGAAATTTCAAAGTATCTTGTGATGAAACTTGCAAAGTATCTTGTGATGGAACCTCCACAGTAGCTTCTGATGGAACCTCCAAAGTAACTTGTTGCTTAGCTGTAACTTTACATGCATCTTTCGGTTCAATGGGTTCTTGTTGCTTAGTTGTGTGTGGAATAAATTCTACGTTTTACAAATATTTTCCAATTAAATTATGAAAACATTGTTGTAAGTCAATGCCAAAAATACCAAGGTTTTGATCAGCACCACCACTTGGAAGGAGGTCAGCATACTCTTCCACGTAAATTCCAAAGCCGGAGTTTGCCATGTCTATATAATCTCCCATAGAGAGCTTTTCGATGTGTTCTAAACTCGACATCTCAGTAAACAAAGGTACATCCAGCATATGAAAATCTTCCACCGCCATCTCAGCGTTATACTCTGCATATTTCTGCGAATTACCTACAACTGAAGCCTTTGTTTCTAGCATAGTTTTAAGCAACTCCTTTGCTTCTTCCTGCCTAATTTCAAGTTGATCAACCTGCAAAAAGCAATCGAAACTGTCAACAAAAACCTTCTTAGGTGAGTTTTTACATAATGTTACATAGCAATATGTAATGGTAGACACCACTACGAAGAATATAAGTATCTACCAGTACATATTGATATTTTTAGAGTACATATCAATATGTAATGGTAGACACCACTACAAGAAATGTAAGTTTCTACCACTACAAGAATGTAACAATACATATCAATATGTAATGGTAGATACCACTACAAGAATGTAGGTATCTACCACTACATATTGATATGTAACAGTAGATACTGATATGCTACTTAGACTATGTACTGATATGCTACTTACCTGTGTGTTTTCTTTTCCTTTTCTCTCTTGTATCTTTTTGACTTTTTCTCCAAATTATATTTAGCCCAGTTTTTAACCTCAGAACTCTGAACTTCAACATCATGGAACTTCAATACTGCGGGTGACAAACCAACTTCAGCATTAGCATGACATTGATCTTTCGGTGTTGACAGACCAACTTCAGCATTGTTGACATGTACATATGTTTGATCTTCCTGATAACCTTGCATTTCGGTCTCACCTATTGGGTCCACATTCAACTCTTCATTGGGTTTTCTTTGAGTAGGTGTACATCCCAAGCTAACATAATCTTCCGGGCTGGCTTCTCTCTGCAAAGGGAAAGCTTTCCGGTAAATTTCATGCAACATGAACTCAACCTTTGAAGCGTCAACCGTTGCGCCCTCTTGCTGCATTGTGTTGGCTTCACTCCATTTGGAAGATATTGTACTCCTCAAATCATCGTATTTGATCTTCCAAGCTTCTCCCCCCAATACTGAGTCATCTTCTTCTTCTTCTTCCTCCTCTTCTTCTTTCTCTTCTTCTTTCCCTCCTTCTTTCTCTTCTGCCGATTCAAAATTATCATCTAAACAAAAAGCTTCATTATTTTCTTCCTCTTGAATCCTTCTTGAGATAAGATTAAGGATTTGTCTTTCTTGGTTTGTCATCTCGTCTTTAAAATCAACATGGAACTGGTACGAATCAAATAAATGTAAAAAACCAACTACATATTAGATATTACCAAAAAAAAAACATTTTATAATTCTTTCTCTACTAGATACACATGGAGAGCTATATATTACATATGTACTCATACTAATATGTAGTGTTTTATAACATATCAACATACTAATATGTAGTGTTTTATAATTCTTTCTCTATTAGATACACATGGAGAACTACATACTGATATGTACTCATACTAATATGTAGTGTTTTAACACTAAACTCATCAATTATTCTAGACAATCTCATGTGCATCACCATCTACGGGGGTCGAGGGGGAAGCACCCCCTCGTAAACAAACACAACAATGTATAGATACATATTCATAAATATGTAGACACTACATATTAGTATCATACATATTCTAAACACTACATATTCTACAACACTACTTATTCTACAACACTACTTATTCTAAACACTACTTAATATACAACATACGGATATGTAGTACACAATTTTATTAGTTAATAGAGAATATAAAATATTTGCTAATAACTAGTTATCAATATATACTTTTTATTCGACAAAATATGTACTTCAAGTTTACCTGATACTCAGAAAGATCAATATCCTTTAGGAACTCAGTACATATCTTTGTATGATTCCACCTAGCCACTCTTGGCACATACATTCCATTAGGTTCTGTCACTATATCCTCGGGCGCCACCAAATGGGTATGCTCCGCAAACCATGGCTGCAAGTATTGATACGCAATGTTAGATATACTACCAAAATGTAGAAAACACACAAAACAAAAAGATGTTTAAAGTAGAATAAACAAATCAATAGATTCTTACTAACAAATAAACATCACAACCATTTGTGTGTTCTACGGATTTCACGTTTTCATTCAGCTCTTTCTCTAAATGGGAATGGATGAGGTCAGGCCATGAAATATTCTTGGCCTTCTCAAGATCAAGAACGAAACCAATGTATTTTTCAGTCAAAGCGTTGGCATCACTTGTTGTGAAAAATAATGAAGTGCACATATACAGGCAGATAAGCCTAACAAGATCTTCGGCATCTTCCTCATCTTGCTCAGATTCTTCAGAATCTTCATTTGATTGATCACCCATGATTTGCAGAGGCTCTTCATCAGACTCTTCATCATACTTCTTCTTTTTCAGATTAATTGGTGTTCGTTTAAGGATTTTCAAGATTTCCTTCACAATCATTGGCCTAGTCACTTTTTCACCGCCTTTCAGATCAGCTGGGAAAGTCCTTTTAAAGAATTCAGTTTCACGCCATCCACTTTTCTTATTGACTTGTGTAAGCCTCCAATCATAATATTCCCTATTTGGAATTCTTGGCATTCCATAAACAAGTGTCAATTATTCTGGTGTGGATACCAGCTCATTCGGTAAGCCATGTCTTTCAAAGCAAAATGTAAGCTTTTTTGGATCTTGACCTCTCACGTAACAGCGTAACATTTTGGTCATTGCTTCTTCAATCTTCAACCAATGTTCCAACTCGAATTTGGTGTACCAGAACATTAGGAACAGGTTCCCGTAAGATGCTTCAGAAATCAGCTTCAGCTGCAACTCACTCAACTGAAGTTCTTCAGTGGTCTTAATAGTCTTCACAAGGCCCCACAAGCCCCTGAAACCTCCACGGTACAAACTTCGTGGTTTTCCATCTCCTTTCTTATGCTTATTACCACCTATACAATAACAAGAATGTAAAAATATTACACTACATATCCATATACCAACTTAACATGTAATTATATCATCAAGAATAAAAGTATCTACCATGTACTTGAAACTACATATTTTTAGCAGTACATATTCTTGTAGTATATACCTCTACATACTGCTATGTAACTACATATTATTAGCAGTACATATCAATATGTAATGGTATATATCACTACAACAATGTAAGTATCTACCTCTACATATTGCTATGTAACAGTACATATGGCATATGTAGAAAATTAACATTAAAATCACATATTTCATAGTTATTAAGATTTAATTTGGTTTAACACTACATACCTTCTTTTGAAGGAACATTTGCTCCCCCATTTTTTGCTTTCCCCTTTAATTTTGGTGAAGGAGTAGCAGCTCTCAGGGCAAGTGATTTGTCCCCCTTTGCTTGCGGTGAAGGAGTAGCAGCCTTTGTAGCCTTTTTTCCTTTTGGTTTAGTAGTTGCCAATGCTGCTTTTTTTTTGGTTTTTTTTCCTGTTGTAAACAAAAAACAGTATCAAAAAATGACTACATATTCATAAACAAACACAACAATGCATCACTACGTATTCATAAGCAGGTTTTTAGAAGTATTAGACAACATACTGATATGTAGTTGATATGTAAGTATTTTTCAACACTAAAAACACTACATATTCTAAACATGTAGTGTTAGATCATAGAAGTATTAGAAAACATACTGATATGTAGTACACACTTGTAAGTGCATCACTACGTATTCATAAGAAGGTTTCACACAGTACATGGCAATATGTAGTTGATATGTAAGTATTTTTCAACACTAAAAACACTACATATTCTAAACATGTAGTGTTAGATCATAGAAGTATTAGACAACATATTGATATGTAATACACACTTGTAAATTGATATGCAAGTATTTTTAACATTTTATATGTATTAGTTTTCTAACACTACATATTGGTATGCAGCGGTGCTTAATGATATATTGCATGTCAATTTGAAGTACATACGGACATGTAATCACAAAATCATGGTTAATTTCTGATCTGCTCACCTTTTTTCGGAGGAACATCTGCATTCTTTGTTGGTGACGGAGTAACAACTTTACTCATACTTCGAGTTGTCGGTGATTTAGCTGCAGGGGAGGTTTCTGTTGGTGAATCATCAACAGTTTTTCTATTCCTTTTTGCTGGGGAAGGGGTTGTTTCTTATACAATTTCTTCTCTAATTGTCCGCTTAATTCTTCTATTCGTAACCATCTTTTTCGATTCCATTGAATGCAATGAAAAAAATTAGGTCAAGAACGGAAGCTTTTTTTATTTCGATTTCTGTAAGTGATGATTTTCAATCGTTTTACTTCAATCTTATGATTTTGTGTAACTGATTTTAGAGTGATTGATTGAGAAGAAAAACAAGTTTTGAAGAAGTTTTGATGGAGAAGACGAAGCAGTTTCTGCAGAAAAAGGAGAAGTTGCAGAAGAGAGAAGAAAAAAATGAAAAAAAAAATGAAAAAGGTATCTGTGTAAACCGTGAGTATGGGTAGGGAGGTAATTTCATCATATTTTTAACTTTTTTGGACCAGCGGATAATTCTATTCTGGTACTGGACTACAAAGTAAACCCGGGTCGGGTTTTTGGACTAAATAGGAAATTTCTCGATTGAATAAGTAACTCGGTTCAGTGGAGAAGAGGCATTGTAAGGAGTTGAAATTCTGGGGTTCGAATCCCTCTGTCATCCCATTTTGAAAAAGGGTGGAAAATAGACTTTGGGCCTTGAATGAACGACTATAGAGTAAGCCCAGTAGTCACTCAAAATCAAATTGGGCCAAAATTAAGAGTTTAAATCTGACGAATGAGTACGCACGAATCTCATTCGGTACGGAAAAGACGCGAACAAAACGAAAAGCTCATATAGTTCAGGTCGGAGTTGCAATAAAACGGGCGTACAGATCGGGAACGACCGACTGGTTCGTAAAAATTCGCGAATAGTTCAGGTCCGAGTTGCAAAAAAACGGGCGTACAGATCGGGAACGACCGAGTGGTTCGTAAAAATTGGCGAATCATTCGAATGATACTAGGGTCGGGATGTCTTAAAAGGATTAATGCTTTTCTTGCATTTGAAAAGACTATATTAGTGCAGATTCAGCACCACACAAACTATTCACACTATTCACTTGCTTTTGTACGTATTCAGATAGAAGATTCAATACTAAACTGAAATTAGTAATTTTGTGTCATTTATTCCACTGTAAATATGCTTCTTTCTTGATGATGTATAAAAATATGATACATAAATATGGTGAATCTTCAACCTCGTGTATTATAGTGAAATGAGATATTCATCGCATAATAAGATGGAGCTATGATACCTGCTCTTTTAATCTTCCATCCACTATGATTTTTTTTTATGCACTAGGCAATCCAAGAATTCGAATAAAGGAAAGAAGCAACTGTGGGCTATAATACCTGCTATGACTTGTTGGTCTATTTGGTTGGAAATGAACGCTAGGATATTCTCGGACAAGAAGATGGAGCTTCGAGAAGTGATTGTCAAAGATAAATATTGGTTCTTTTGTTGGGCTTTATGTTTTGTGGAGTTCCAACGGGTTTCTTTTGATTCTGTCATTAACAACTGGAATTTGATGTATTTTCAGTCCCCTTAGGTTAGCTATTTCAGTTTCTTTTTTTTCTTTTTCTTTCTTCTCTCTTCTCCTTCTTTTCTTTTCTGTATATGTTGACATTCTTTTCTTTCTATGTTCTTTGTTTCTTCTGGGGTGGTAAAAATCTTTTGTGCCCCTTTTTGATCAATGTAATTGTTTGTTTTGCTGATCAAAAGAGATATTCATCGCATAATTATTTTGACAGATGATATTAACAAATACTTGAATACCAGGATGTCATGTATTGTGTAGTATTAAGAGTGTCCTTGATGTTTTTGCTTCGACATAGAAACGTCTTTCTTTTATCGTTTCGTGTTTGGTTGGTAAAAGACCTTTTTCGTGTTTGGTTGGTAAGAGATCACTATTACTACGCTAAAGATGGGAGTCAGGGACACTTGTCGATGGGTTTGGCTGATAATATCCGGCGGCCATTGTTCAAGTCTTTGCCATTGTTCAAGTCTTTGCCATCAATTGTACTAGCCACTGAAACAATCAAAGAACAAAACAAACATATTCACATGCATATTTAGAGGTGTAAAACGTGCCGGCCCAGCACAACGCAGCCCACGAAATCAATTGTTTAGCGTGCTATGCTGTGCCGTGCTAGATTGCGTGCCGTGTTGTACCATAAAAATAAACGTGTTGTGTCGTGCTGTGTTGTGCCAAGAATATTTATTTTATATTTTCCAATATAAATGTTTTCCAAATATTGAGGTATTATATGTGTTATTATGAAAATAAGTCAAAATAACGATAATAAAATGTCAATAATAGGCTAGAATAAAGAGGTTCTTTTGTGAAATATACACTAAATGTGATGTGTTGTGCCATGCTGTGTAGTATTTATACATATTATGACGTACTTTCTTAATGTGTTGTGTTGTGCCGTGCCACGTGCTTATCTGTGTTACGTGCTGTGATGGGCTACTATGCCGATTAGTCAAACCCAGCACGTCCCATTAAACTAACGTCTTGTACCGTGCTGGGCTAAGTCATGTGCTTGGATGGGCCGTACTCAAATTTTAGCATGTTGTGTTGGATCGTGCTCGTGCTGGCACAACCCAAATTACACCTCTAGGCATATTCGTTCACGACAGTATCCACTACTAGCTTTTTTTCATATGCACGTACCCACAATGAGTTATTCTTGTCGCGTTTCCCGTGCACATATATATATTTTACAGAATATATAAAAGGGTAAAGCCATAATTGAAATAACACAATGGTTGCCGATTTTGTTATGACCGTGATAGTAGTTTAGCCGTCAGCCCGTCACGAGCCCTTCATGCTGCTAACTTGTTGTGTTTTATCAATGAACTCTCCCATGTATAGTTTGAATATTCGTGGAAAGCAAGGGGGGACTAATTTACATATGGGATCGCACATGCCCTTGGTAAGTTGAACAAGATTTACATTCATCACTTAGTATAAGAATAAACTGCATTATATTTATCATTAGTTGTAGTGATATATCTTGACCGAGTGGTCCTTCTAGATTAGATGGTGAGTCAGCCAGATATATGTACGCCAACAATATATATAACCGGATTTGAGTAAATGGATTTTTGGTTGGTAAAGCTGGGACAGATAGCTATGACTGATATTTGGCCGACTTTGTTGAAGTGCTTTTATTTCGGAAAAGAAAAGTTTATGTTAAAAGAAAAAGGCAGAGCCAAATACATTCTCCATAAGAGCGTAAATTACTTTGTTGAAATTTTTGTCATCATATCTAGACCAAACATGCATCTTTTCAATTAATCAATAGAAAACACATACCTCATCCATAATCAATCGGGAAAAAAACAACATATCCACATCCATAGTCGATGAAAATAGGCATTTTCGTTTCCTAAACTTTCTTCTCAATGATATTATATATCCACTAGTTTTTCCCATGCAAGTTTCTTCATTCTTGTCGAGTTCTTTAACATTTAACTATAAATACGTGCATCCAACTTAAGAAGAGAAATCAAGAAAGCAAGAAAAAGAAAAATTCTTATCTTGCTATCTATTTTCAAAGAGAAGTTCGTAAGCTCCTTCACTTAGCAATGGCATCTAGTAAGAAATCACTCTCCGTGCTATTCATGGCTTTCTTCCTCATGGCTGTAGTAAGTGAATTGGCAAATGCAAGTTCGATAACTATGTATCGGTTAGGAGGTTGCGGCGGCGAAACCCGAACGTATAGTAGATGTGGATGCTCAAACCTTTTATATATGGGTGGTTATCAATTTCGTTACACTGGTCAGAGTGCTAGAATGTATAACACGGGGAATTGTCTTGGTGGGAGCGTTTTCACTTTCAACGGCAATTCCCGTCAGTGCAGTGGCGTTGGATGGAAGAGTATGTTTATCCAGTGTTAAGTAAATTCTACTGTGAATGTCTCTGCTATATACGAGACAGACTGTCTAAGAAATGGGCCTTGCAATATGATTATGTATCGTAATGATAGCTATATCACTACCTGCTTCCAAGTCGAATAAGTTATAAATAAAGTAAGGCCATTTCATTATGTGCTTCCTAAAAGTCTTATAAATAAACTAAGATACGGCCCGTGTCTTAATGACAACTTTCGTGTTGCTGTTATTGCAGACGGTTGTTTTCTTAATGTATTCGATGTTTGTCCTATTAATGGCTGTTTTTATATTTGATATTGGGTGTTATATCGGTTCAACATCTTTCACTCATTATGGTTTCTCAATTCTCAATACATAAACCTAATCCGCAACCGGTAAACCAGCTTTCATGTTGCATCACTAACCTAGTGAAATGTATACGTGGAAATGATTCACATATACTATTAGTTTTATGATAAGAGTAGAGATTAGATGTAAATAAAGAAGACACAAGAGATTAAAGTGGTTCGGCACTAACGCCTACGTCCACTGATGAAACCCCATAGGGGTGAATGATATTGCTGCTCAATACTAGAGATGATTGAGTGATTACAAATGATACTACTCATACCTATTTATCAATAGTATAAAGCATAGTTTAGCTAACTTTGCCTATCTGAGTGATGGTCAGGATTTATCTTTGGCAAAGATAAATCAAAGGATGTGGTTCTCCGTGCCACACCCTACAAGGCGCACACATGGTGTTCATTCCAATATTATAAAAATGAATACTCAAGTCAAGATATGAAATTTCAAAAATTATAACTGGGAGGTTCGAACTCATGACCTAATGTGTCATAAGAGTGGCCTCTAACCATTGTTCCACCTTGGTTGGAATTGATAGAAAAGATAAATCAACAGTGGTTGTTTGTTCAACTTAAATATTAATTAGTATAAGTGTTTTATTAATTAGTAAAAGTGATTTGTCTAGAGAGAAGATAAATCTATGGTTATGATTTGTTCAACTTAAATATTAATTAGTATAAGTGTTTTATTAATTGATGTCTCATTAATTTCTCATGATAAATGATTTATTAATTTTACATCATAAATATCCCTTAATTAATATTAATACATATCTCCATCAAAAAATAATAATTTTGACAAAAATTATTTCAATAGATATTAGTGGTGGTGGTGGTAGTAGAGGAAGAAGTAAGTGGTGGAAGCGGTGGAAGGTGTTACTAAGTGGTGGAGGCGGTAACATTAGTTTTGGTGGAAGAACTAGTGGCGCTGGATGGTTTTAATGGCGGTGGTATTGGTTTTTTCTTTTTGAATCAAAAATAATAAAAAAAATTACATGACGGGTAACATTGTATTGTGAAAAGTATAGTTGGTTATTTTTGACACGATCAAAAAAAACGGATAACAAATACTTTTGGGATGATACCAAATCATATAAGAAAAAATGGTTGTTTTTGGTACCACTGCTATCTTTGGTAACCTTTCGTACGCATGATTTTCAGTATTAACAAAAACATATAGTTGAATAAATTAATTGACGACCTAAGGTTGTTAAATCTAAACTTTATACATGACGTGTGGGATTAAAAGTTATAAGTGTGCCCAATATTCTACGAGGGATGGAAAATGGTGGTGGTGGAGAAAGAAGTGATATCTGGTGGTTTGTGGTACTGGCCGGTTTTGATGAGTAGTAATTGACTATGTTAATTATGTGCCGCTACAAAAGAATAACACTATAAATTAGAAGTGTGGTTGATCGTCTTAATGCTAATATAAACTCTGTTAAAATACATGAATATTAAGAAGAAGAAAAAAACATTTGGATGTCACGTTATATAATAAATAACACTAAAAACTACATATTTAGTATCAAGGTTTCTCCGTCCAATAGATAAATCTAAGGTTGTATTAAGATCCCGTAAGCAGAGGGAGAGTTGGTCTTGGATTTCTGAATGATAATGAATATAATGAAACGCTCCCTCTCGGTTTCTCCAATGAAAACCGAAACCTTCTAAAAAAATAAAATCAATCGAACAACACTTAGATGGAACGCATCACCACCAGTGTAAACTTCTCTGAATTGCTACATATCCAGTGAAATTTCTACAGATTAATCTGGTGATTTCGTCCTACCGTAGTTTTTAACGAGGCATGCAATTAAATCTCTAATAGTGATTTTAAAGGTATTTAATAATTATAAAATTCTCTTATAAGTTTTGTTTATGCAATTATTGATTTAACTTGGGTTCTTTTATATTTTTGTGTTAAGTTGATGACTTTTTAATTTGAATACATGTTTGGTTAACAAACTTTGATACATATAGGGTATTTTCTTTGTAGAACTGATGTTAGTCTCTCATTTTTCCCGTTAGCACTTTGTTTCGATCCCGTATTTGTAGACATTATTTGACTAATGTTGGGGTATTTGTTTAATCTCAAGGCCGATTAAACCCAATGTGTGTTGTATACATTGAAGGAGACAGAAGTTTGTGTCGGCTCTACCTTGAAACTAATAATTTTTCTTCGGAAGGTTAGTTGAATTTATGTAGATACAAATATCAATATGACTATGCTCTTTAAAATTCCAAATTACTTGAGTAACACTAGATGTGAGAACGTCATTCATGCACTACTTAGCATAGTTGGTATGAATTCTTTTAATCCACGAATTTCTTCAATTTTATGTTATCAATATGATTGAGAAAGAATCTTACACATGTTTTGATTTACTATTATAAGTTTATTTTTTCAACTCACATGTGTATATCTCAGCCTTCCAATAGCCAAGGGTTCTTCATTTTTATAACTCTCACATTTGCAAAAAATAAATAAATAGTGTTTATCTATAGTAGGGAAAATATTATGGTTTTTTTCTTCACTCCTTAGAGCCTTAGTTATCAATAATTTCGGAAAAAATGTATTCATAAACATCATGGAGTTGGATTGGCAGTTTAGGTATATGTACCGTTAGATGAAATATTCTTTTTGAAGTTTGAAATTATGGTATGATGGAACAATAAATGGGAAAAAAATTTATTTACTGTATTTTTTATTTTATTTTCATGTTGGCACAACATTATTACTCCGTCCAGATAATAAATTGGAATAACATGCTTAAGGAAAAAAATAAAAAGATCATGTAACCCATTTTGTTTCCCAAAACCTATTTGAATATCAAAATAATTACTCACGAATAAAATGAAGCAAGAGGAATGTGAACAATATCGTATTAGAGACAAAACATCCCGTGCCGTTATGGCATGGGTTAAGATCTAATAAAGTATAAAACGTGGTTGATCATTCTAATATTAAAATAAACTATATAAAACACATGTCTATTTTAAAAAATTGGTGCAATCAATTGCCATGTTATGTAATAACTAAACGAATGACACGAATCAAGATCAGAACATATGAAATTATTTATTATCGATTTGTTTATGTAAAGAGTGGTCAGGATTTGTCCTTGGCAAAGATAAATTTACCGATGGGGTTTGTTCAACTTAACCATTTTTAAAGGTTTTATTAATTAATGTCTCATTGATTGTTCATAATGATTAATTAAATTTTTATTATAAATGTCCCTTTAATAATCTAACATAAATACATGATTTTATTAATAAATAATTTTACTAAAAACTATATTCATTCTAATGGTGGTAGTGGAAGTAGGGTTAGTATAAGCGGTGTCGGGTGTTTGTGAATGATGGAGGCGGTAATATTACTATTGGTGGAAGAAATAGTGGCGGTGGTGGTGGGTGTTGGTAATAGTAGTGTATAATAATAGTTTTTGGTTTTTAGTGAGTTTTATTGACAAAGTAAAAAAATAATATTCACAAAACATGAAACATTGTATTGTGAAAGATGTAATTGGTTGTTTTTAGCACGATTGATAAGGACAAAAACCAAAAAAACAAAAATTACATTTATGAAGTCACTGAATTGGGAAGATCCACTCATACCCAAACATTCATGACCAACCAATTTGTACCATACTTGGGAATATATTAGTAGTAACTACAAATTCCAACAAAGGGATTTTCTAGCATTAGTAGTATCTAAGATTCAGGTATAATTCAAATCCATTAGATTCATACCATTTACAACTGGATGCCTTGAAAAAAATTGACGTGTTGTTATTATTATTACAGGCAAGGGATACATTGAACACACTTGCGCAAATAGCTCACTTCGCAAATGATTGGTGTTGCATGTACTGTCTAGAATGCAACGAGGAATTTGAGGAAACAAGGCACCACAAGCAGTGTACGGAGTATTTTGGATATAGTAACTTAGTCCCGATGAAATACTTATGTTCTTTTTTTTTTAGTTTTTCCACAATCTATTTATTTAAGAAACATGAACACTGCAAAAATACATAACATCAACAAAAATTAGACAGATTGTGTTTGATAATAATGGCTACCGATTGTACCGAAACGGCAAAAGAAAGGAATTGTTGTAGAAGAATTGTTGGGACATACGATGGATTACTTGATACGAATGAAAGAGGTATAACTATTTCGATTCTGAAATCACATAAAGTTCACAGTAGAAGATGACATCAAGCTTAAAGTTAGTAACAAACATAATATGGCTAACTAAAATGTTAAAAACAAACAGGATATATAAACTTAGAAAGCCGTGGGACTTGAAGAGACCAATTTTGAAAACTACAATATTAGAAAACAACGATCCACGATACCATAAATTTTTTTTTTTATAAATATTCAACGTAGAAGATTTCAACTTTTGGTAAAGGATCTATTGACAACCTATAAATTTAAAATAGGATCAGGGAGTACAATATGTATTCAAGGTTCTTTATGAGGTAATGTTTCGCCATATTGTATTCCAAGTGAAGGTAGGAACATACGGAATCGACAAAATGTCCAAGACTTTTGAAGTTACCAAAGCCTTCGTTAAGAAGAATTGCTGGGAACAATACTTTGTTGAAGATTTAATGGCAGAGGTTCGCATATATACAATCCCTTCGAAAAGGTAATTGGTATAGATTTTAAACATTGTCATCTGATGGGTGTTGAAAAATTACAGGAAAATCATGTCACATTAGATAGTTTGTATCATTCGTTCGATGCAAAATAATACTATTCTCTGCCTATTTGGAGGATCGACAACATGACATGATAGATGAATCAGCTGGAGCGAAATAGGATCATGTGGAGACTTTTATGGACGATATTGATTAGTTGATTTCACTGAGATGAGCGTTGCTGACGACATATTTCCAAAAAATATTTAAACTTCCATGTTCATGTAGAGCATTATCTCATTATAAGCAATGAACCTAAATAAAAAAGTGTCTGGAAGTTAAGATTAAATTTCTTTCATTTGAGCAAATCTTCGACGGTAAAATATTTAAGGGGAAAAAAAAAGAGGAAAATCCTAACTATTTTTATGACAAACACATATTAAATCATAAGGAGTTGATAAGTATTTGGGACATAAATTATACGATATGTTAAAAATGAACGAACATCATGGCATGTGCCGTTACAGCACAGGTTAAGGGATAGTAGATTACAAAGAGAATAAGAGAATTATGTTTTCAACTATGGAGGCTTACCTACCATGGAGACTTCCACCATGAAGGCTTACCTACCATGGAGGCTTCCACAATGCATGGAGGCTTATACCCAACATGAGTCAATACCTAACAACCATCAATATACTTAATTACTTAACATATACACATCATGATTTCTAAACCAAATCCATATACCACAATCCCTCATTAATTAGACATGATTTTTAATGAAAATTAGTGTTCCATTAGATTGGAGAATGTATTTATTACTTAAGGTCACTAGCCAACTCTTGGAGCATATCTCATTCAAACAAGGGTGCTAGTCAATCTGCTCAGTATACAAACTTTAAATAGGTAGAATTTAAACTTTGGGCATAAAAATCAGCTTTTTAAATCGATCAAAAAAAAAAACAGCTTTTTGAAATGTTGCTTCTAAGAGAAAGAGTGAGATGACGTACAAAGCAATCACTCAAACACAGTCTCCCAATCAAAAAGAGCGTAAGAGAAGTTTAGTTGGTAGATTTCCCTGCTTCCTTTGCCTAATAAATTTACTTGAATACGAGGATGTCATGTATTTTCTTATACTTATAAATATGTCAATTAATAATGGGACGGATGGAGTATTATTTAGAGTGTCCTTGACTCCTTCATGTTTTTGGGTCGACATAAAAACATCTTTCTTTTTTTTCTTTCGTGTTTGGTTGGTAATAGATCACTATTACTACACTAAAGCTAAGACACTTGCCGATGGATTTGGATGATAATTTCCGGCCTCCATTGCTCAACTCTTTGCCATCATATATTTTTACTTTTTATCATCCTCTGAATCAATCAAAGAACAAAACAAACATATTCACATGCATAATACATGATCGTTCACGACGGTATCCACTGCTAGTTTTTTCCCATAAACCCTCGATGAGTTATTATTGTCGTGTTGCCCATGCACATATATATTTTATTACGGAATATATACAACGGAAAATGGGTCATTTGTCCAAATATTTTTAAAACATGGTTTAAATGGACGAGTAAAAATTAGTATGGGTGAAATGGACACCAAAAAAATAGCAAGGAAGAAACTGGATTCATCCTGACTAAAACTTAAAAAATAGCAAGGAAGAAACTGGATACATCCTGATGTAAATTAAAAATAAGAAATAATATTTGAAAATGGGTAGGATGAAACTATTTACATCCTGGCTATTTTTACATTTTTTTCCATTTAAACAATATCAAAATCTAAATGTCCTTTTCACCCAGGAATTGTTGATTTTGGTCTTTTTAACCAATTTTGTGTATATGAAAGGGTAAAGACATAGTTAAAATAAGACAATGGTTGTCGATTTTGTTATGACCGTGATAGTAGCTTAGCCGTCAGCTTGTCATGAGCCCTTCATGCTGCTAACTTGTGTTGTGCTTTATCAATGAACTCTCTCATGCATAGTTTGAATATTCGTGGAAAGCAAGGGGGAACTAATTTACATATGGGATCGCGCATGTCCTTGGTAAGTTGAACAAGATTTACATTCATCACTTTTTTTTTGAAAGTAAAAATATATTGCAAAAAGCCACGGTTAATCTGCGGATTCAGTCTCATTTGAGACTAACTCATGCTGAGTAGCTCGTCCTATGACTGAATCATTTGGATTAACATTGAAAGTGGGAGATACAGAGTTGTTATTACTGAAATTACATATATCATAAGATTTAACCGTGTCAAAAGTAATTGCAGGAATTAAAAAACTAGGTGTCTGACTGCTCCAAGCGACTATATCTTGAGTTTTCCTGCCCTGTTTTGCCAGCAAGTCTGCAACCTTATTTGCTCTTCTATCTACATACTAAAAACCTAAAAAAGAGAATACTTGTGCTGCTAAAACTTTTACTTCTTCCAAGATGGCTATGCATTGCCAATTGATTGTTGATTCCTTGCCTTGTAAGTACCAAATTGTAGCTTGGTTGTCCCCTTGTATCACCAGATTTTGAACATTGTTTATATTGACCCATTTAGTAGCTTCAGATCCTGTCCTGCATCTTCCCATTTCTGCTTCTTGAAATGTGCATGTCCAATTTCGCAAAACGAAACCATAACTAGCATCAGTAATTTCAGATAACCAAGAAGCATCACATTTTAATTTATATGTGTTTGTGACTAGTAGATGCCACACAATATTTAGTTTTTGTTTCTTGCAATCAAATGTTGTTATTCTAGCCAAGTTATGTGGATGCCAGTATGCATAGTGTCTAGAGATATCCAAGGCTAGTTGTTCTGGTGACCTAGCTTTGTTTTCAAAAACTCTAAGGCACCTCTCTTTCCAAATGAACCAACATTTTGTAGCATCCAGTGCTATTGAGACTGTGTTAAGATCTCCCTTTCTCCATTCATTGTATTTGTCTAGGAAAGTCTTAGCAAAAATATTAGAGTTTGAAGTTACTCCATGTATAGGCATAGGTGATAAATTCCAGACAACATAGGCATAATCACAAACAAAAAATAAGTGATAGACAGATTCCACAACAGTTTTGCAGAAAGCGCATTTGTTGTTCACATCCATAACTGAGCCCAGCTTCTGATTAGTTGGCGGTGCATCTTGAAGGCACTTCCAGATGAACAAATTTATTCTATGATAAGTGTCCATGATCCATAGACCCCTCCAAAAAAAAAATGATAAGTTAGAGACCCTATTTGAAGGATTCAATAGTTTTGAGTACATAGACTTGACATAAAATTCTCAATTTTTTGTCAGAGTCCATCTTAGTTTATCATACTTGAGTGTTCCTTCTTTTGTTATGTAGAGTTTGATGTTCATAATCTCCTTTACAATAGAGTTATCGAAAATAGATCTTAATGTGTCCAAGTTCCACTTTTTGGTGTCCGAGTTAATCAACTATGACATAAGTGTTATAGTGGTGTTTGTTCTAGTAACATAGTTGGCTAAAGTCTCCTTTCTAGCGAGAAGCCATCTATCCTCCCATATGTTGATAGAGGTTCCATCACCCACCTCCAAGATGATGTATTTCTTAATATGTTCAATACCTTGTAGTATACACTTCCATATCCAAGAGGCCTTAGATTTTTTCTTAGAGTGAAGTGCTCCTGTTTTTTTCAAATATTTTTCTTGAAGAATTTTAGCCCATAGGTCATCTGGTCTACTAACTAATCTCCAAGATAACCTAATCATCATAGCCTGGTTTACTTTGCTTGATTCTTTAAAACCTAGTCCCCCCCTGTTCTATTGGGTTGCATAAGAAGTCAAAAGTTTAATGTATATTCCTTTGGAATTGGTATGCTTCCCCCTTTGAATATCATTTATTATTTTAGTAATTTTTTTAGGCAAGACAAAACAGCTCATGCTGAAGATGGGCATGCTTGAAAGAATGGATTTGTTCAACACAATTTTACTTGGTTGAGACAGTATTTTTCCAAGCCATGTTTTAATCCTGTTTTTCATTTTTTCAATAATAGTTTCGAACGTTTTCATCTTTGACCTGTCTATAAAACGTGGAACTCCTAAGTGAGTATCTTTTATATTGATTTTTTTGATTTTCATTAGCCTACAAATTATTCCTTGATGTTTATTGTGAACTTTTTTTCTAAAGAAAAGGCCCGATTTTTTGAAATTTATCACTGATTTTTCTGTGAAATTTATATTTAGATCATCTTTTGTGAACAGTAGTAGATCATCCGCAAAAAAAAAAGTGAAATTGGTAATGCTTTAGGTGTTAGTTTAATACATGGAACCTTCTTTTTTGTTTCTAGGTAGCACATCATACGCGAAAGAACTTTCATACATAGAATGAATAGATAAGGGGATAAAGGATCCCCTTGTCATATGCCTCAAGTTGTTTTAAATTCATCACAGGGATTCCCATTTAGTAGAACAACAATGGATGAGGTAGATATGCACTGGTATATTAATTCACACCAATCCTCCGAATAACCAAAATCTTTTAGTGTTTGGATTAAAAAATCACATTTAACCCTGTCGAATGCCTTGGACATATCGATTTTGAGACCTATGTTGCCTGTTTTCTTTTTACTTTTTTTTCATTGAGTGCACAATTTTATGGGCAACAACTATGTTGTCAGAGATATGCCTAGAAGAAAGGAAGGATGATTGCAGAGGTGATATGATTTTTTCTAAGAAAATTATGAATCTGTTAGCCATTAGTTTTACGATAACTTTATAAGGCGTATTGCACAGACCTGTTGGTCTGTAGTCTTCCGGTGACTTTGGATTTTTTATTTTAGGGATTAGGAATAAGAAAGTTTTGATAAGATTGTTGTCTAATTTTTTGTTTTTGAAAAAATCTTGAACTATATCCACTAGTTGTTGTCTTACCACATCCCAATTATGTTTGAAGAAGATAACCGGGAAACCATCCGGTCCCGGCGCTTTGTTATATTTTAGTTTTCTTACCACTTCCCAAATTTCAAGAAAGGTTGGAATTTCAATTAGAGCACTGTTTTCTTCAGGAGAGATGCAAGAATTTATATGAGAAAATATTTCCTGCTATGCGTTGTAACTAGTTTCGGAGAAAATATCCGAGAAATAGGAAGTCAGAACATCTGCTACTTCTATTCTCGAAGAAACCACATTTTTATGTTTATCTTGGATACAATCTATGTTGTTTATTTTCCTCCTTTTTTCAGCATACAATCTTGAATTTTGTGTTTCTTTCCCCTAAAGCTATAGTATTATTCCTGGATTGCTGTTTTGCTATTTCCTCTTGAGATTCATATAATGCTTCTAGTTCTAAATGTTTTCTGTTTATTTGTGTTGTGTTATGAACCGTATTTTGTTTTGCATTTAAGTTCTCAATAGATTTTAATAAGATTTTTGTTTTTTTATTTGGTTTTCCAAACACATTTCTTTTCCAAGTGATGAGATTCTCTCCTAAAGTTGAAATATTTTCCAAGAGATCTAAGGATGATCTATTGGTGTTTGTGTTCCAAGACTTCTTTATCACTTCTATACATGTTGGTTCTTTATGCCAAGTATCATAGAATTTAAAAGTAGGAGTTAAGTAGCTATGCAGAGAGTGAAATGATAAGCAATTTTCCCATGATCAGATCTAATTGCCACCAAGTTTTGCAGAGAAGCTTCCTGGAATTCATCATTCCATTCTGCATTAGCTAAATCTCTGTCAAGCCTTTGTTTTATATTTGCACTTCCTTCCCTTTTATTATTCCAAGTAAAGATATTACATGTGAAACCTATGTCTTCTAGGCCTGTTCTTTGAATTAGGTTCAATACAGGCTCTACTTTCTTCCTATTGAAAGGTAGACCCCCTACTTCTCCTCACTATTAAAAATGATGTTTAAGTCTCCAATAACCAACCATGGCATTGAATTTAAATTTACCCTCTGTGCAATGTCTTCTAAGTATTCCATAATTTCTAATTTCAAATCATGTTTTGGAGATCCATAAAAGCAAGTTAGTAACCATTCTTTTGAATGTAAATTATTTTAACTATAATGTTTATCATATTAAGGTTCCATTGAACCACTTCAAAATGAAACTCATCCACCCATGCCACTGCAAGTCCCCAAGCTGTACCATCTAGGTCTACAATGTGGGTGTTAGGGAAGAAATTTAGAACCTTTTTCATAAGGTTTCTTTGAGATTTAGTTTCAGACAAAAACAATATATCTGGTTTTTCATTGTTAAGTAAAGTTTGAAGATGTTGTTGTGATCTTTTCTGGATACATCCTTGGATGCTCCATGCCATAATTTTCATGATAGCACACAGAACTAAAAAATGACAAGAATTTTTTAGTTAGTATAAGAAAAAACTGCATTATATTAATCATCAGTTGTAGTGATATATCTTGACCGAGTGGTCCTTCTAGATTAGATGGCGAGTCAGCCAGATATCTATACGCCAACAGTATATATAACACAAAATTGGTTAAAAAGACCAAAATCAACAATTTTTGGATGAAAAAGACATCTAGATTTTGATACTGTTTAAATGGACAAAAATATAAAAATAGCATGGATGTAACCAGTTTCATCCTACCCAATTTCAAATACCTTTTCTTACTTTTCATTTACATCAGGATGCATCCAGTTTCATCATCGCTATTTTTTAAGTTTAAGCCAGGATGAATCCAGTTTCATCCTTGCTATTTTTTTTGTGTCCATTTCACCCATACTAATTTTTAATCGTCCATTTGAACCATGTTTTAAAAATATTTGGACAAATGACCCATTTTCCGTATATATAACCGGATTTGAGTAGTGATGCATGAATCGATTTTTGGTTGGTAAAGCTGCGTTAGAAGAAATTGGAATCAAATTGAACTAGAAACGATCGACAATAAATGGTTCTGGTTCCACAAGGATTGTGACTTGTTAATTAGAACAACTTCGGCATTCTTTGGGGCTAAAAAATATTTTCCAAGGGTGAGGGGTGTTTCTTGATTAACCTCGATCGAGATTTTAACCAAACTAGATTTGTGCCCATACTACGCACCGGGCATATTTTCCCTTTTAACCTGGTATTCATGGGGTTTCGGTTCTCCCTGTGGCGATGTATTTTTAATTTGTTGTGCGCGGAGTTTCGCCCCGTCCCGTGACAATGTATTTTTGATTTGGTGTGCACGGAGCTTCGCCGCCCAGTGCAGATGTATTTTTGATTTGGTGTGGAGTGGAAAATATATTAAATAGGTGGAAATTATGTGGATATTTTATTTATTTTTTCCTTTTGATTTTATGTGGAGGGGCAAATACATTAAATAAGTGGAGGATATGCGCAAATTTTATTTATTTATTTATTTTATTTTTCACAGAAAATATGTGGATTTTTTTCCCTTTTATATTAATTAGGAAAAAATAGTCATAATATAGTAATTACTCGATTTCCAAATCTTCCCCCTTAAATGCCTTGACAAAATATGCTCTCACGTTAAACGGTGATGAAATCCTTGCTTCCTATTGATTTAGAAAGTCCTTTTCTAATACAGAAGCTATGGTGAGGACACTTAGCATAACTCTAATGGTTTTAATAATTAAAATTTGGTTACAATTTGGATATATCAAATACTTAATTGTCTGTTAGTAACGGTGTTCAAAAAAAAGTAGGTGGACAATACTTATGTTAGAATTTAAACTTGAATTATTTAGTTACATCGTATTTACACCTATACTTAACTGTACTTTAGTTAGGGTGGACAAAACTCATGTCCACACCGTTAAATTAAAAAAAAAACGTCAAACTCCTGAAAAGGAATTCCTATAAAAAAAGGAAATCCTTAACACAGAAAAAAAAAACGGTGAAGAAACGGAAAAAAAAAGAGAATTTCTTTAATTTCGCTATACTATGTCAAGATTACTCTCATTTTTCTTAAACCCCCACCTGCACTCAAAAACGGGAGAACAAAGAAAATTCCTTTATTATGTAACTTGATGTGGGACGTTTTTTGTTTCTCATTTTTCTTAAACCCCCACCTGCACTTGACAAAAACGGGAGAACAAAGAAAATTCCTTTATATTCTTTTTTTATTCTATCTCCATGTATACGTGTACTATCATCTACATATTAAAAAAAAACGTCAAACTCCTGAAAAGGAATTCCTATAAAAAATTAAAATCTTTAACACAAAAAAAAAAAAAAAAAAAACGGTGAAGAAAGCGAAAAAAAAAAGAGAATTTCTTTAATTTCGCTATACTCTGTCAAGATTAATCCGTCAGTATTATGTAACTTGATGTTGGACGTATTTTGTTTCTCATTTTTCATGTTGGACGTTTTTTGTTTCTCATTTTTCTTAAACCCCCACCTGCACTTGACAAAAACGGGAGAACAGAGAAAATTCCTTTATATTCTTTTTTTATTCAATCTCTATGTATCCGTGTACTATCATCTACATATTATAAATAAAAAATAAAAGGAAATCAATAGGAATTGGAACATGCATGAGAACGAAATACATGAATACATGGAGATAGACTGTGATTGGCTAATGTATGTTATATGCACTGTAATGTATTTGAGATATATAAAGTGTAACGTAGTTGGCTTTTTCAAATTTGATCGAACCAAAATTAAAAGATAAAATACTTGCACCGGCTCCCATTAGATCTATCGATATGTGCAACTCATGTACAGCCACAAATCCATTTCGTTATAGAACAGAAATATGTTTAAGTTATTTTCGGGGCACGGAAACACTAAACCAAAAATGGAACGTCACGGGACGGGGCGAAGCCCCGCGCACACCAAATCAAAATTAGGTAAAAGAACCGGGCACTAATCTAGAAAAAGAATAGGCATTTTTTGAGTTTTGTGAAACGAACGTTTTAGTGAGGACATTTAGCAACGTTATTCAAATCTAGATTGGTTAAACAGAATAGGAAAAAGATAAAAGAAAAAAACCAAATTCAATTTGGAATTCGTGAGGACACTTGGCAACGTATGATTGGTTTAAAAATTACAATGTCAAAATGAAAACCTAAGTTAGTATTTGAGATTTTATGGAAGTCTAAATTCAATTTGGAAATCGAGAACTTACTGCGAAAAAAAAATAATAAAAAATAAAAAATATACACATTCTCCACCTATTTAATGTATTGTCCCTCCACACCAAATCAAAAATACGTCTCCAGGGGCCCGCGCAAACCAAACCAAAAATGTATCGTCACGATGCTTTAACCCGCGCACACCAAATCAAATATGCAACCTCATGGGGCAAGGAGAAGCCCCGCGCAACCAAGTAAAAGGAATTAAAATGCCCGGTGCGTAGAACGGGCACAAATCTAGTTGAATTTATACTTTCAAAAAATTCCAAACACGGTAAGTTATGTCTTACTTTTAAGCTTGTAATTTTTAAATCAATCATACGTTGCCCAGTGTCCTCACCTAAATATTGTCACTTCTCCATATTGAATTTGGTTTGCTTTTCTTAATCTTTTTCCTATTCTTTTTAAACCAATCATATGTTGGCAAGTGTCCTCACCAAAACGCTCATTTGCGAAAACTAAAAAATGACCAACTCGGCTAATAGGTGTTGATGGTGGTTTTCAGTTTAGGGTTAAAATCGTAAAACGCTAAACACTAGCAGACATTTAAAACAAGCATTTACTAGGCGCATTTAATAAAAAGATTTTAATATGTCTCTAATAAATTACCAGGGTATATTTTTAAAATTAGGTTTACGACAAACCAAACCCTAATTCCCCCGTGTGCCAATGGAAAATCATGCCAGCCCCACCTAGCCCAAGCTAGCCGCTCCATGCCAATCGCATCGTGCCATGGCCCTAGCTATGCTAGCCACATCTCGTGTGCCAATGGAAAATCATGCCAGCCATACCCGAACCACGCTAAAGCATGCCAACCATGCTAGCCGTACCCTTGTGCCGATGGAAAATCATGCCAGCCACACCTAGCCCAAGATAGCCGCGCCATACCAATCTCACCGTGCCATGGCTCTAGCTATGCTAGCCACATCTCGTGTGCCAATGGAAAATCTTGCCAGCCACACCCGAACCGCGCCAAAGCATGCCAACCATGCTATCTGCACCCTTGTTCCGATGGCAAATCATGCCAGCCACACCTAGCCCAAGATAGCCGCACTATGCCAATCGCACCATGCCATGGCCCTAGTTGTGCTAGTCACATCTCGTGAGCCAATGGAAAATCATGCCAGCCACACCCGAACCGCGCCAAAGCATGCCAGCCATGCTAGTCGCACCCTTGTGCCGATGGCAAATCATGCCAGCCACACCTAGCCCAAGATAGCCGCTCCATGCCAATCGCATCGTACCATGTCCCTAGCTATGCTAGCCACATCTCGTGAGCCAATGGAAAATCATGCCAGCCACACCCGAACCGCGCCAAAGCATGCCAACCATGCTAGCCGCACCCTTGTGCCGATGGAAAATCATGCCAGCCACACCTATCCCAAGCTAGCCGCACCATGCCAATTGCACCATGTCATGGCCCTAGCTATGCTACCCACATCTCGTGTGCCAATGGAAAATCATGCCAGCCACACCTAGCCCAAGCTAGCCACACCGTGCCAATTCCACCATGCCATGGACCTAGCTATGCTAGCCACATCTCGTGTGCCAATGGAAAATCATGCCAGCCACACCCGAACCGCGCCAAAGCATGCCAACCATGCTAGCCGCACCCTTGTGCCGATGGAAAATTATGCCAGCCACACCTAGCCCAAGCTAGCCGCACCGTGCCAATTGCACCATGCCATGGCCCTAGCTATGCTAGCCACATCTCGTGTGCCAATGTCAAATCATTCCATCCACACCTAGCCCAAGCTATCCGCGCCATGCCAATCGCACCATGCCATGACCCTAGCTATGCTAGCCATGCCACCCTGCTGGCCTTATCCCATGCGGCTACTAAAGTGAAGCTAGGCGATAATCCATGGTTGCCCTTCAATCCCAGGAGCAAATCCTGGCCGTCTAAAGTCCCCTCGCGACTTTAGGCCCAAAACCTTAGCTTGGTCATGCACCTAGCCAAGCTAGCCGCGACATGCCAAACCATGGCCCCTCATGCCACGCCACCATGCTGGCCTTCCCTTTGCGGCTACTAAAGTGAAGCCAGGTGACAATCCACGGTTTCCCTTCAATCCCAGGAGAAAATCCAGGCCGTCTAAAGTCCCCTCATGACTTTAGGCCCAAAACCATAGCTTGGTCACGCACCTAGCCAAGCTAGCCGCGCCATGCAAAACCATGGCCCCTCATGCCGTGCCACAATGCTTGCCTTCCCCATGCGGCTACTAAAGTGAAGCCAGGCGACAAACCACGGTTGCCCTTCAATCCTATGAGCAAATCCTGGCCGTCTAAAGTCCCCTCACGACTTTAGGCCCAAAACCCTAACTTGTCCACGCGCCTAGGCTAAGCCAGTCACGCCATGCGCCCATGGCTACCCCTTGTCCCCACATGCAAAGCTAAACCAAACCTAGCCAAGCTAGCCGTGCTAGTCACGCCACGGTTATCCAAGCGCCCTTTCCTTGGCCCTAACCATGCCATACGACCATGGAAAACCCTTGTCTCCTCATTCCAAGTCCAAACACACCCTAGCCGTGCCACCCTGTTGGACCTCACTACGCGGCTACCAAAAACGAAAGCGTGCAACGATCAACGGTTGCCCCTTCTCTCAAGATGCAACATCTCGACCGTCGAAGGTCACCTGGCTAGCAAGTTCCCCAAGCTCGACTTACCAAGCCACAACAACGTTTTACATGTTTTCCAAAACATTCGAGACATCAACACAAACAGGGGGATTCTTTTTGGGTATTGGTTTGGTGGTTTACAGCGTGCGGCGTACACTACACCCCTCATAAGGAAGTGTCATAAGGGTGAGGCACCTAGTAAATACAGGAGTTATGTGGGAAACGTTCATGGGACATAAAGGTGTGAGTTAAGAAACTTTATGGAACATCAATTCCATAACGTTAACAGTTTCATGAACACCAATTTCATGCGTTAACCACTTTATGGGACATCAAGTCCATGCATACGGTTACCACCTCATCACATTTACTTCCCTACTCTTTAAAGAGACCAGGGTACGTTTCTACCTTGACTTATATACACAACACTCAGAAGTGCTTACCTGCTAGCTCTCCTCGTGAGCTCTGGTACTTCTCTAACAACAAGTCATAGAAACCCAATTGCTCTTCCAGAATCAACTATTCTGATCTCACCACTCCCCTTGCTTCCCTCCCCAAAACCAACCCATTCTCCTCCTCTTTGTGACCGAAGCAAGTCTGGAACGGCCATTTTTTGGTTTAGGCCGGACTTGTACAGATTGATCTCTCGAAACCTAAAATTACTCCCTTGCAGTACATTGTTTGGGGTTTAAACAGTTTCTCACCTTCACACCTACAATTACCAAAATCAGCAGAAGCTATTTTCAACTATAAACAATAGGAAGCGAGGTTTTTCACACCGTTCAAAGTGTGAGCTTTATTTGTCTACGCCTTTAAGTCTTTAGATTAGAATGTTAACGGAAAAGGGATAACCAATTAGATGAAATCGACAACAGAGCCCAAAGCTCAACTTAAAAGAAACAGGAGGAGAAAGTGGGAAGTGTTATGTTTTCATTACGCAAGGGGGGACTACTGCATGAAACCTATATACGGGATGGTGTACGTGTCCTTGCTAATTAGCTTAAACAGGATTTACAATCACTTTGGATAATGAATTAATTACTCACTGCAATGTTTATCTATTGTGTAGTGATATATCTTGATCGGGTGGTCCTTCTAGATATGTACACGGGATTTCAGTAGTGAATCTGGACGAAATGGACAAGTTTGCTAATGGGGGTATCTGTTTACTCAAGCCTGACCAGATTTTATTCAAGACAATTAAAACATCCTATAACCTGTGGACCAGTACGCCCACAATCAAAGCGACACCCCTATTAGCAGCCATGGAAATAAAAACCTTTCTTTGTGGTTGGTAAAAAGATCAATACCGCACACAGAAGCTGGGGCGCTGTGTCCACGGTTTTGCTGGTTGGTAATTTCTGGCTGGTTTTGTTGAAATTTTTGCCATCATATCTATGACCAACCATGCATCCTCTCAATTAATTAACAAAAAGTGCAATTCCTAATCCATAATCAATGAAAAAAAGAAACATATCGACATCCATAATCAATGAAAATAAGCATATTCGCTTACTAGATATTCTTCTCTATGATATTATATATCCACTACTTTTATCCATGCAAGTTTCGTCATTCTTGTCGCGTTCTGTGAACATTTAACTATAAATACGTGCATCCAACTTCAAAAGGAAACAACACAATTTCTAGAAGCCTAAAAAATAATATAAGGAAGAAAAATTCTTATTTTGCTTTCTATTTTCAAAAGTCAGTCTATTAAGCTCCTTCACTCAACAATGGCATCTAGTAAGAGCTCACTCTCCATGCTATTCATGGCTTTAGTCCTCATGGCTGTAGTAAGTGAATTGGCAAATGCAAGTTCGATAACTATGTATCGTTTAGGAGGTTGCGGTGGCGAAACCCGAACGTATAGTAGATGTGGATGCTCAAACCTTTTATATATGGGTGGTTATCAATTTCGTTACACTGGTCAGAGTGCTAGAATGTATAACACGGGGAATTGTCTTGGTGGGAGCGTTTTCACTTTCAACGGCAATTCCCGTCAGTGCAGTGGCGTTGGATGGAAGAGTATGTTTATCCAGTGTTAAGTAAATTCAACAGTAGATGTCTCTGCTATATATGAGACAGACTGTTTAAGGAATGGGCCTTGCAATATGCTTATGTATCGTAATGATAGCTATATCACTACGTGCTTGGTGCTTCCAAGTCTAATAAGTTATAAATAAAGTAAGGCCATTTGATTACGTCCTTCCTAAAAGTTTTATAAGTTATAAATAAAATTGGCCCGTGCTTTAGTGACAAACTTCGGGTTGTTGTTATTGCACGCAGACCGTTGCTTTCTTAATGTATTCGATGTTTGTCCTATTAATGTCTTTTTTTATATTTGATACTGGGTTTTATGTCGGTTCAACATATTTCGCTCATTATGGTTTCTCAATTCTCAATACATAAACCTGATCCGGTAACCAGCTTTCATGTTGCATAACTAACCTAGTGAAATGTATACATGGATATGACTCCCATATTCCCATCATGATTTCTAAACCAAATCCATATACCACAATCGCTCATTACTTAGACATGATTTTTAATGAAACTTAGTGTTCCATTAGATTGGAGAATGTATTTTTCATTTAAGGTCACTAGCGGAGCATATCGCAGATCTTGATTTACGTAATATACTGTTTGGTGATCGTTAAAGGTGGACGGGACGTCTACTTAGCTGGAGTTTAGTTATACCTTTGAGATCTGTGACTATCTTATAAATGCGTTTCGAATATCTTGGCCACTGCCGGATGCTGTGGAGCATCTACTCGAAGCTTGGGAATGGGATGTTCTGAGAGGGAGGTTTAAAGAGAGATATGGAGCGTCATTCACTACGCCATTGTTTGGAATACTTGGAAGGAAATGAACAATAAGGTTAAGTCTACTTGGGAGATTATTACTTTGGTTAAGCAGACTGTGGTATTTTGGTTTTATGATAGAGACACCTTCAGATTCATTGATAGCTCTCTAAGTTCTCAATAACTGGGAGACTTCTATACATATGTATAATGTAATGGGCTTTGCATTTTTCTTTAATATAACCTTCTATTTATTTATTTTATTTTTTTAAAGAAGGTTTCAAATCCTGGCGTCTGCTTAATCCAATAACTAATTACGATCCTTAATTTAGATATTGTTTTTAATTAAGGATACTTAATAATACGCGATTAGATCTGAAGTTCTGATGAATCTAATCTATAATAACTAGCTTTCAAGATCTCATATTCCGGTCTATAGTTCATTTACAACCAAAGCAACTAGCAAAGTTTTCAAAGTAAACCTACAGGTTAATTAAGATCTATCCTCATCAGCTTTTCCGGCCGATAGAAGGAAAAAAACGTCACCAAAGAGACCCGATAGAAAAGAAAAAAACGTCACCAAGGACATCAAAGGCTTAGGTTAATTAAGGTCTATCCTCATCCGCTTTTCCGACTGATAGAAGAAAGAAAAACGTCACCAAGACATCGAAAACGGAAGTGATACACACACCGCGGGTTGGATCCCGCGATGTGTACCGAGTGAGAGTGAGGATGTGGTCCCCTTGGCCCGGTGGTTTAGCAGGGATGAATTTAGTGTGGGTCCCACCCCCATCTCTTATATTTTCAACCCATAGGATATAAATCATTCTCGCACCGAAAAGGTTTCTAGAAAAATGTCATATTTTGTAATTTTTACTTTTTTTTGACAACGATAAGCGTGGGAATTGAACCCTAACCTATAGGTTGGGAGCCTAACCCCTAGACAGCTGGGCTAATGCCGGTTGGTTAGAATGTCATATTCTTAAAAGACCTTTTTCGTGTTTGGTTGGTAAGGGATCACTAATACTACGTTAAAGATGGGAGTCTGGGACACTTGTCGATGGGTTTGGTTGATAATTTCCCGGAAGTGCTAGGCTTCCACCAAATTTGTCCACCATTAGGTGGCATCAATCTTTACCATTCATTTAGCAAGATTTTCTATGAGAAATGGGGATGGGGAAATGCAGGGGGTCCATTTGGTATGGTATGTGAGGTGGGGGACGTTTGTGGGGGATTTCTTTGGGGGACATATATCATTTTCGATAATTTCCGGCCGCCATTGTTCAAGTCTTTGCCATCATTTGTACTAGCCACTAGTTTTCTGCCATCATATATTTTTACTTTTTATCATCCTCTGAATCAATCAAAGAACAAAACAAACATATTCAAATGCATAATGCATGATCGTTCACGACAGTATCCGCTGCTAAGCTATTTTCCGTATGCACGTACCCTCAATGAGTTATTCTTGTCGCGTTTCCCATGCACATATATATTTTATTACAAAATATATAAAAGGGTAAAGCCATAGTTGAAATAACACAATGGTTGCCTATTTTGTTATGACCGTGATAGTAGTTTAGCCGTCAGCCCGTCACGAGCCCTTCATGCTGCTAACTTGTTGTGCTTTATCAATGAACTCTCTCATGTATAGTTTGAATATTCGTGGAAAGCAAGGGGGAACTAATTTACATATGGGATCGCACATGCCCTTGGTAAGTTGAACAAGATTTACATTCATTACTTAGTATAAGAATAAACTGCATTATATTTATCATAAGTTGTAGTGATATATCTTGACCGAGTGGTCCTTCTAGATTAGATGGTGAGTCAGCCAGATATATGTACGCCAACAATATATATAACCGGATTTGAGTAAATGGATTTTTGGTTGGTAAAGCTGGGACAGATAGCTATGACTATATTTGGCCGACTTTGTTGAAGTTCTTTTATTTCGGAAAAGAAAAGTTTATGTTAAAAGAAAAAGGCAGAGCCAAATACATTCTCCACAAGAGCGTAAATTACTTTGTTGAAATTTTTGTCATCATATCTATGACCAAACATGCGTCTTTTCAATTAATTAATAGTAAACGCATATCCTCATCCATAATCAATCGGAAAAAAACAACATATCCACATCCATAGTCGATGAAAATAAGCATTTTCGTTTCCTAAATTTTCTTCTCAATGATATTATATATCCACTAGTTTTTCCCATGCAAGTTTCCTCATTCTTGTCGTGTTCTTAAACATTTGACTATAAATACGTGCATCCAACTTAAGAAGAGAACTCAAGAAAGCAAGAAAAAGAAAAATTCTCATCTTGCTATCTATTTTCAAAGAGAAGTTCGTAAGCTCCTTCACTTAGCAATGACATCTAGTAAGAAATCACTCGCCGTGCTATTCATGGTATTCTTCCTCGTGGCTGTAGTAAGTGAATTGGCAAATGCAAGTTCGATAACTATGTATCGTTTAAGAGGTTCTAGGAGCTTGTTTGAGGCCATAGAGGGACTTGTGTAATTTGCAGACATAGTCTGGATGATTAGGATCAATAAACCCATGTGGTTGAGTCATGTACACCTCTTCCTGTAAGTCACCATGTAGAAAAGCATTGCTCACATCCAACTGAGTAATCTTCCAATTGTAATGAACTGCTAGTGAGATGATAAGTCTGATGGTTGTAGGATTTACAACTGGAGAAAAAGTCTCATTGTAATCCTAACCACGTTGATGATGAAACCCTTTGGCTACAAGCCTAGATTTGAGCTTGTCTATAGTGCCATCGACCTTATACTTAATTATGTACACCCATTTACAACCAATGGCATGGTGACCAGGAGGTAAGGGCATTTTAGTCCAAGTACCAATATCTTGTAAATCCTTGTGCTCATCAAACATAGAAACTCTCCAGTATGGAATTTTATTAGCAAAGGTAAAACAAGTTGGAGTGATGGGAAGATCCTTGGAAATGAGTGTAGGTGAAAGTGGATGATGAGATGCTAAGTATACTTTGGGTACTGAGATACCAGACTTGCCTCTAGTTTGCATAGAATGAGAGTTGGGGACATCAGGTGTGATAGACTGAGGCAGTGAAGGTGAAGAAATAGTAGGTGGTGGCACAAAGTTTGATACTGAAATGGGCTGAGACTCAAGAGAAGCTGAAGATGATTCAGATGTAAAAGCAGCTTGAGTGAGAGCAATGTAAGTAGGTTGTGGCTTAGAGAGTAAAGATGAGTAAGGAAAAGAAGCTTCATTAAAGACCACATGCCTAGATACATAAACTCTGCCACTGACAGGTTCCAAACACCTATAACCTTTTTGATTTTTACTATAGCCAAGAAAAATACAAGAAACACTCATAGGGTCTAATTTGTTTGCAACATAAGGCCTCATACATGGGTAGCATGCACAGCCAAAACTTCTGAAAAGTGATAATCAGGTTTCTTGTGAAAAAGAATCTCAAAAGGGTTCTTGAAGCCAATGGATCTAGTGGGTAGTCTATTAAGAACATAGTTGGCAGTCATAAAGGAGTCTACCCAAAAAGATTCAGGGAGATTGGCTTGAATGAGAAAGGTTCTTCCTACATCAAGTATGTGTCTATGTTTGGCCTCAGCAACACAATTCTTCTTAGAGGTGTGAGGATAGGTTACTTCATGCTTAATGCCATGGGAAGCAGTGAAACTAGCCAATTCAGTATTAATGAACTTTCCACCACCATCAGTTCTGATGGTTGCAATTTTATGACAAAGAGCATTTTCAATAGAAGATTTAAAGTTGAAGAATATGGTCTTAAAATCAGATTTGACAGAAAGAGGAAACAACCAACAAAACTTAGTATAATCATCAATGATGTTCACATAGTATAAATAACCACTATTTGAAACAACATGAGAGGGACCCCAAATATCCATGTGAAGTAGTTCTAGAGGCCTAGTAGTAAAACTGGAAGAATCAAGAAAAGGTTGTTTATGAGACTTGCCCAACTGACAACACTCACAGAAAATAGGTGACTGAACTACATTTTTGATAGATAAGGTATTACAGACTCTTTGCAAAACTTGAAAAGATGGGTCAGCAATTCTATGGTGCCATATGGTGGAGGACACACTTTTAGCATGGAGAGCATGAAGAGATTGTTGAAAATTGATGGGATAGAGTCCATTATTGTGAGGGCCCTGTAGCAGAATCTCCCCAGTTTGAAGATCCTGCATAGTGTAACCAGTAGAAGAGAATGTTATGGTGAAGTGGTTATTAGAGGTGAATTTGTAAACTGAAAGTAGATTTGTGGATGCTTGAGGGACATGAAGGATGTGTTGAAGATTAAATTGTTTAGAAGGAGAATGGATAATATAATTACCAACAGCAGAGATGAACATACCTTCACCATTTGCTGTTTGAATGTAATCATAACCATCATAATTAGTGTAGTCCTCAAAAGGAGAAGCAGTTGCTGAGATATGTTGGTTAGCTTCACTATTAGCATACCAAGGATTCTCACCAAAAATGTTAGCAACAGCTAACATAGCATGAAGATTGGTTGGAGGTTGTTTACCTTGATAAGTAAAATTAAGGCGGTTGGTGCACTTAGGAGCAAGATGGCCAATGCTCTTTACAAATTTGACAAGGAGGTTGTTTGAATGAAGAAGACAGAGGCACAGAAGGAACTTGGGGAGCAGGTCTAGGACCAAAATTAGAACCACCTCTATGTCCATAATTGGAATTTCTTCTGCCTCTAGGAGCTGAATTATAACCACCTCTAAATGGAGGATCCATATATCTAAAATTGTAATTAGATAAGGGAGCCCTAGACTGAGAATAAAATGCTTTGTTCTAATATTCAGCAACTAGGGAGGCATGCTTGGAGGAAATAACAACTTCCTCACTTAACAACAAATTATGCAGTTCAACATAGGTTACTAGAGGAGATCTTAGTCTGATGGATGTAGCAAAGGAATCATAGGAAGAAGTCAAACCAGATAAAGTGATAACAACACATTCAGCATCAGTAACAATAGATCCAGCAGCAGCTAAAGCATCAACAATTTTCTTAATAGAATTGAGATATGATTGAATGGAGTCATTACCCAATTTGATAGATTGAAGTTGTGTTCGTAATTGAATAACATGAGTTGCATAAGCTTGATCAAACCTTTCTGAAAGATTAGTCCATAATTGATGAGCAGATGTAGCACCAGCCACATAAGGTAGAACAACATCTGAAATTAGAGAATTAAGAAGTAAAATGATTGTCGAATCTTCATCTTGCCAGGTTGTGTAAGCCGGATTGACGATGTCATTGTTTTGGTGATTGCGAGAAGTATATTGAGGAGGACATACGGTAGATCCATCAAGGTAACTAGTAACACGAAATTTATTGAACAAAGCAAGAAATAAAGACTTCCAAGTGAGATAATTGTTATCAGTAAGCTTAAAAGAGATGATGTTAAGAAGTTGATTGAACGGAATTTGCGCAAAGGTACGTTGAGCCATTAGAAATCAAAGGTCTCAGAGAAAAGAAATAGCTCAGATTAGGTAGATCACAAAAAAGAATAGAGCTATTTGAAAAAGAATGAAAGAAATCTCTAAGAAAATGAATTTATCCATGAAGGATCGATAAACCCCTGGGAAAGAAAAGATTTCTCAGTCTGATACCAAGATAGCAGAAAAGATATTGAAAATGAAAAATGAAAAATTATGATTCAGTTGCAAAGACAGAGATAGAAGAGATTATAAAAGACCACACAAAGTCCAGGGGCACACACACTCTACACACACTTACATAAAACACACAAAACACATGAAGAGTGTTAACTGAGTGTAAAGAAGCTAAGTACTACTAAGTACTATTAGTGGTGGCGAAACCAGAACGTATAGTATATGTGGATGCTCAAACCTTTTATATATGGGTGGTTATCAATTTCGTTACATTGGTCAGAGTGCTAGAATGTATAACACACGGAATTGTCTTGGTGAGAGCGTTTTTACTTTCACTGGAAATGCTCGTCAATGCAGTGGCATTGGATAGAGGATTATGTTCATTCAGTGTTAATTAAACTCAACTCCGGATGTCTCTACTATGAGACAGGCATTATATATGTGTTTAAGGAATGGGGCCTTGCAATATGCTGATGTATCGTAATGATATCTATATCACTGTGTGCTTCCTATAATTAAAGTTATAAATAAAGTAAGGCCGTTTCGTTACGCGCTTCCTAAATCTGATAAGTTATTATAAATAAATTGGGATATGGTCTGCGCCTTAACAACAAACTTGGGTTATTGTTATTGCGCGGGCTGCTTTCTTAATGTATGATTGTATTTTTCTATAAGTTTCTGTTTTATATTTAATGCTGGGTTTTATTTTTATTTTGTAATATTGGTTCAACATATTTCACCCATTATGGTTGGTCTTAATTCACAATACTTAAACGTATTCTGGTAAAGGGTAAACCAGTTTTCATGCTGCGTGTTACTAACCTAGGGAAAAATATACATACCATATGAATATAATCCCATATACCTATCAGGATATGTATACCAAATCCATAGACCATAAACTCTACAATCACTCATCAGTATGACATGCAGTTGAAACTCTATGAACGTATATTTTTGGGATCCAAAAATTATATAATTTAAACAAGATTATTAATTTAACGAGTTAAAATTTAGCTTTTGTAAACCAGGTTGAGATCAGAAAATTATATTGTTTAAGAAAAAATTATTACATACTTGCTTTTGTAAACCATGTTGAGATCAGAAAATTATATTGTTTAAGAAAAAATTATTACATACAGTCCAACCTCGATAAACGAATGTTCGTTAAATGAATAATTTTCTCCGCCCCCGACTTGGCTCGGTTGAAAGAGCGGCGTGGTTGTCAGTGTCGATGTGGTGTATCAGCTTGGCTTCACTTAATGACTCATGGATGATTTCTTGCAACGTCTATCGTCCTTGGTGGCGGAAGATGATGTATATCGATGGATAAGAGGTGACTATCGACGTCATATTGAAGGAGATGGCTCGAACAACTAGGTGTTGTAGTAGCGGATATTCCTGGTGCAGTTGGATTAGAGTCTTGCCTTTTTCATGACGGCTTATGGTTTGCGTCATGGCTTAACTTAGCAACGTGCTTATCCATTTTTCCGATGAAAATATTAGCTTAATTAGGATAAAAAAGAAGGAAAAAAAAAATCGATACGAAAATTATATGTACGAAATGTATATGTTGGAATCAAATTACAAATCACAAGCAGCTGAGTCGCGGACTAGGTCGCTATCTTTAAGGTGTTTCCCGATTCTTCCTCTTGATTGTGTGCTAGCAGTCAATTCTTGTCGAAAACCCTATGGGATAAAACAGCTGATACTCTCTTGTTTTATTTCTATGCACTATGAGAAATCGAACTAACAAATATTATCTCTAACACTTGCTCAAAACTCAAAAATATATGAAAAACAACGTGTTCATCTTCTCCAGAAACTTTTCTTTTATAATTCAAAGAAATCAATACGGTTTTAATGAAAATCAATTTCGCAATAAGTGTGCACTAAAAATCCTCCATAACAGTCATAAAAAGGCAACATAATGATTACCAAAGATTAGTAGATTTAATTAGGGAATATTAAGTTGAAACAACCGTTTTGGAAACCAAGAGTTAAAACAACAAAAAAATAACTTTCTGGATCAGGAGACTCCCCAAGACCCCGCTCTCCCGGATTTTATTAAATAATATAGATATATAAATATACCTAGTCAAATGCATGGGGTGAACCCAAGTCTATAGTGTGGGAGCCCAAAATTAAACTATCATACTATTCCTCTAAGTTTGATATAATATTACAAAACTATGTATTTAAATATATATCCCAACAATCCCCCACTTATATTTTAAAACATTGAGCAAGTGATATATAGTTGTGCATCTGCAAAAGTGCATTTCGACTTGAAACTCTACATAGTGTTAAACTTTCTAAGTACTAGGTGACTAGAGTGACTCGCGTCTTGAACTCTAACTAATACTAGATTATTCAACACACACAACTATATCTAGAGTAATGTCCTTAAGTTTGCACATTAAGGCCATGTGCTTATCCCTTTCTTAACGAACGATCTAGAGAAATGCCCAAATTCTCATAGAAGGTGGCCACACCTTCACATTCGTATAGGTGAGTCTATCAAGAATACTCCTGTGTATCCCACTCTAATTTAAGAGCTATAGACATCATTAAGAGTTTAAATACACAACCTATTTCCCACTTCAGGATATCATGCTATGGGAATGCATAACTCTATCATATCATTTGTAACTTCGTCTAGTCCCTTTGAACCTATTTCTAGGTTGGGTATCCATTAAAAACGACTCAACTTCTAACGGGAAAAAGTCCCATGCTTTTATAAGTATTTCATACCTTTCTCTCGCTAGTACTTTCGTCTAAGGATCATTTAAGTTTCCTTCGAATCTTACATGATCTACCCTAACAACACCAGTTGTGATAAATTCTCTAACTGTGTCGTGCTTTCGACTTATCTGTCAATTCTTATTGTTATTATAACAATTCTCTACTACTCCGATAGCCGCAGTACTATCGCAGTGGATCAAAGTGGTTGGTATCGGTTTTTCCCATATAGGAATGTATGACAACAGACTTTTTAGCCATCCTGCCTCTTCACTAGCTGCCACTAGTGCCATCGACTCATCCTCCATCGTAGATTGGGCTATAATTGTCTGTTTCTTTGATCTCCAAGATACAACACCCCAAAAAATAGTAAAAACATATCCACTGGTGGCCTTGGAATCATCTGAGAGAGTTTTCCAATTAGCATCGCTAAATCTTTCAAGGACTGCGGGATACCTTTGATAGTGTAATCCTAGTTTTTTTGTTCTTTTCAGATACCGCATAACCCTCTCAATAGCATCCCAGTGTTCCAAACTAGGATTACTGGTAAACCTGCACAAAACTGCCACTGCATATGTAATGTCTGGTCTAGTACAATCAGTTGCATAACGAAGACTGCCAATTATACTAGCATATTCAGATTGTCTAATACTTTCTCCAGTATTCTTAAACAATTTTACATTAGGATCAAATAGAGTACAAACAGGTTTACAATCAAAATAATCATACCTCCTCAGAATTTTTTCATTATAGTAAGATTGATCTAAAGAAATACCACTACTAGTTCTAGTTATTTTGATTCCCAAGATTACACTAGCTGCACCCAAATATTTTATGTCAAAATTCGAACTAAGCATGCTTTTAGTTTCATTGACAATAGATAAATTGGAACCAAATATCAGCAAATCATCTACATACAAGCAAACAATCACACACACATCATTCTCAGATTTATAATAGATGCATTTGTCACCCTCATTTATTCAGAAGTTATTTGAAATCATTAAATTATCAAATTTCTCATGCCATTGTTTAGGAGCTTGTTTGAAACCATAAAGAGACTTTTCTAGCTTACATACTTTCTGTTCTTGTCCAGGAATTAAAAAACCTTCAGGTTGTTCCATGTAAATTTCCTCTTCTAGTTTACCATTAAAAAAAGCAGTTTTAACATCCATTTGGTGAATAACAAGATTATGAGCAGCAGAAACAACAATCAAAACACGTATAGATGTTAATCTAGTAACAAGAGAGTAAGTATCAAAAAATATACGTTCTCTTGTTGTCTAAAGCCTTTGGCAACCAGTCTAGCCTTATACTTATCTACTATTCCATCAGGTTTGAGTTTCCTTTTCAAAACCCATTTACAACCTATTAGCTTAATACCAGGAGGTAAATCTGCTATACAACAAGTTCCATTAGACATGTGAGAATCCCATGCATTATCTACAGCTTCTTGCCAGAAACTAGACTCTGCAGAACTAAATGCCTCTTGTAAATTAGAAGGTTCTTCCTCTATAGAGTACAATTCGAAATTGGGATCTTTATCTTTTGTCTCAGTCCTAGCTATTTTACTGTGTCTAGGTTCATCTTCAGTGATCCTATTTTCTTCACTTCTAGGTTCTTCTAATCTAGGTTTAGAATCAGCACTAGGTAAAGAACCCCCACTATTTCTAGATTTAAAAGGAAACCTCTCTTCAAAGAAATCAGCATCAATGGATTCAATGATAACTTCATTATTAATATCAAAAAACCTAAAAGCTTTACTATTTTGAGCATAACCAACAAAAACACATTCATAAACCCTACTTTCTAACTTATGTCTTCTAGGATCATATTTTCTAACAAAAGCTAAACAACCCCAAACTCAAAAATAAGAGACATTAGGTTTTCTATCTCTCCATATTTCATAAGGAGATATCTTGGTTTTATTATTGGGAATGCGATTCAAAACATGGAAAACAGTCAACAAACATTCACCCCACCAATGAGAAGTAGCACCAGAACTAAACAAAAAAGCAACAGTAAGTTCAGTAAATGTACGATTCTTTCTTTTAGATTTTCCATTCATTTGAGGATTATATGGAGCAGTGTTTTCATGTATAATGCCATTAGATTGATAAATTTCAGTAAAAGGAGCATAATCATATTCAGTACCTCTATCACTCCGAAATCTCTTAATTTTCCTACCAAATTGATTTTCTATTTCAGCAATAAAAATCTTAAATTTTTCAATAGCTTCATTTTTATGGCTCAAAAAATAAACATAAGTATAGTTATAACAATCATAAACGAACGTCATAATATATCTCTTGCCATTTCTAGTTAGGATACCTTGTGTTTATAGGTGAAAATGGTTTCTGCTGATTTTGGTAATTGCAGGTGTGAAAGTGAGAAACAATCTAAACCCTAAACAATGTACTGCAAGGGAGTACTTTTAGATTCGAGAGATTAATCTGTACAAGTCCGGCCTAAACCAAGAAATGGCCGTTCTAGACTTGCTTCGGTCCCAAAGTGGAGGAGAAGGGTTGGTTTAGGGAGGGAAGCGAAGAGAATGTTGAGGCCAGAATAATTCTGGAAGAGCGGTGCTTGACTTGTATCAGAAGGTGAGAGATTTGAGAAATCTAAGAGTTTCCTTTCTGAGTGTGGTATTTTCCCTGACCAATAACTCGTATCTTTGGTGGAAATAGGTAAGCCTACTTATACAAGTCCAAAAATAAACATACTCTGGCCTCTTAAGAAGAGAAAAACGGATGATTTAAATGGGAAGAGGTGGTAACGCCTGGTATTGATGGGATTTGATGGAATTGATGTCCCTTAATGAAGGAGTGTTTCACCGTTGCTTCTTGAAACAGGCATTTGTGTATGCCGCACGCTATAGACCACCAAACCAAAACCCTAATGAGCATCCCCCAGTTTGTGTTGATGTATGGAATGTTTTTGGAAAACATGGAGCATGTTGTTGTGGATCGGAAAGTCAATCTATGGAAACTTGCTAGCCTGGTGACCTTCGACGGTCGAGATTTTGCATCTTGAGAGGAGGGGCAACCGTTGATTGTTTCACGCCTTCGTTTTGGTAACCGCGTAGTGAGGACCAACGTGGTGGCGCGACTAGGTTGGCATGCCGTTGGCGTGGCATGGTTTGGCGTGGACAAACTTAGGTTTTCAGGCCAAAGGTTACCATGTGTCGTCTGGTAACCTTGGATGGCTAGGATTTTCTCCTGGGATTGAAGGTCAACCGTTGATTATTGCAAGCCTTCGTTTTGGTAGCCGCGTAGTGAGGGACAACATGGTGGCGCGGCTAAGGTGTGTTTAGGCTTGGCATATGGGGCCAAAGGTTCGCCTTGGGCGTGGATAGGTTTGGATAGGTGCAATTTTGGATTGGCATGTGGGGCCAATGGTTTTCCACGGGCGTATGGCGTGGCCGGGGCCAAGGCAAGGGCGCTTGGCTTGGAATGACGTGACTAACATGGCTAGGGCCAAGGTAAAGTATGTTTGGCATGGGGTGGCTAGCTTGGCTAGGTTTGGTTTGGATAGGCATGTGGGGCCAAGGGTTTTCCATGAACGTATGGCATGGCTAGGGCCAAGGTAAGTGTGTTTTGGCTTGGCATGAAGTGACTAGCATAGCTAGGGCCAAGAAAGCGTGCCTTTGCCATGACGCAGCTAGCTTGGATAGGTTTGGTTTGGCTTGGAATGTGTGGCCAAGGGTTTTCCATGGATGTATGGCGTGTCTAGCTTTGGCTAGGTGCATGACCAAGCTAGACTTTTGGGCCAAAGGTCGTGAGGTGACCTCAGACGGCCAGGATTTGTTCCTGGGATTGAAGGTCAACTGTTGATTGTTGCATGCCTTCACCTTGGTAGCCGCATGCGGAAGGGCAGCATGGTGGCGCGGCATGAGGGGCCATGGTGAGATATGTTTGTCATGGACGTATGGCGTGTCTAGCTTTGTCTAGGTGTGTGACCAAGCTAGACTTTTAGGCCAAAGGTCGTGAGGTGACATCATACGGCTAGGATTTGTTCCTGGGATTGAAGGTCAACTGTTGATTATTGCATGCCTTCACCTTGGTAGCCGCGTGCGGAAGGGAAGCATGGTGGCGCGGCATGAGGGGCCATGGTGAGATGTGTTTTTCATGGACGTATGGCGTGGCTAGCTTTGGCTAGGTGTGTGACCAAGCTAGGGTTTTGGGCTAAAGGTCGTGAGGTGACCTTAGATGGCCAGGATTTGCTCCTGGGATTGAAGGGAAACCGTTGATTGCTTCACTCCTTTAATTTGGTAGCCGCGTTGGGAAGGCCAGCATGGTGGCGCGACATGAGGGGCCATGGCGTGGTCGGTATGGCTGGCATGTTTTTCCATTGGCACAGAGGTGCGGCTAGCATGGTTGGCATGCTTTGGCGCGGTCGGTGTGGCTGGCATGGTTTTCCATTGGCACAGAGGTGCTGCTAGCATGGTTGGCATGCTTTGGTGCAGTTGGTGTGGCTGGCATGATTTTATATTGGCACATAGGTGCGGCTAGCATGGTTGGCATGTTTTGGCGCGGTTGGTTTGGCTGGCATGATTTTCCATTGGCATAGAGGTGTGGCTAGCATGGTTGGAATGTTTAGGCACAGTTGGTGTGGATGGCATGATTTTCCATTGGCACAGAGGTGCGGCTAGCATGGTTGGAATACTTTGGCGCGGTTGGTGTGGATGGCATGGTTTTCCATTGGCACACGTGGAAATTAGGGTTTGGCTTGTCGTAACCCTAATTTGAAAAATATACCCTGGTAATTATTTTAAAGACACATTAAAGGTTTCAGTAAATGTGCCTAGTAAATGCTTGTTGCTTTAAATATTGTGACATCACTGTCTGCTAGGGTTTAGTGTTTTACTATTTTAACCCTAAACTAAAAACCACCATCGACATTAAGACCCCTGCTTAGCTCGGAACAGGTGCCTTGTTGCGAGGTAAGTATATGATGGTGACAAACAAGGACGGAATCGAGGTGTAAATCATTGCAAAGATGGTCAGGAGAATCCGACTAACCTTTTTGAGTGGTAATGGGAGTTTTGGCTTCCCGTGTTGATGGCCCTGTGTTAGTTGTACTGGGAATGCATACCGTGGTATGGTGAGGCGAAAGTTACCGGCTTGGTCTGGTCGCACATCTCCAAGGCAAAGTGGGGCGCTGTCTTGGGAGGAGACGCAAGTGGACATCTTGGCTCGAGGGCCAAGAGGTGGCGTGGTCTTGGTAAGGCAGACGCGCGTGGATGATAGGGTCGTGTCAGTGGAGTGGCGACTTGGTAGGAAGGGCCGCGGCAACGGCATGGTAGAACGTGTAAGGAATGCTAGGCGTGGCGAGGCCGCGATAATGGAACGAATGGCTTGGCCTGGTGCGGCCATGGATGGGCGCGACTCGGTGAGGTGAGGCGTTCATGGATGGCTAGGCGTGGTGGGGCCACGACAATGGAGCGAATGGCTTGGCCTGGTGCGGCCATGGATGGGAGAGGCTCGGTGAGGTGAAGCGTGCACGGACGACTAGGCGTGGTGGGGCCGCCACAATGGAGCGAATGGCTTGGCCTGGTGCGGCCATGGCTGGGTGCGGCTCGGTGAGGTGAGGCATGCACGGACGACTAGGCGTGGTGGGGCCGTGGAAATGGAGCGAATGGCTTGGTCTGGTGCGGCCATGGCTGGATGCGGCTCAGTGATGTGAGGTGTGCACGGACGGCTAGGCCTGGTGGGGCCGCGAAAATGGAGCAAATGGATTGGTGAGGCAAGGTATGCATGGGAGGCTCGGCACGATTACGATTTGTCTTTGGAGCCCGATTGCTTCTTATTCGATGCCAGTGGGAAATTCTTTCCCCTTTCGAACATTAAAGTATCATACCCTTCTATCCCGCCTAGCTTTCATTGAGGTTTTGATGAGGCGTTTCGTTTGAGGCTGATTTCCCGGCCGTGATTTCATCATGTTCCGCCTATTCAGCCTGGGTTTCTCTTTCTTCCTTTAGGGCTTCCACGGTGTTTACGGCTGGTGAAGTTGTGTCTTGAGAGTTATCATTCGAACGTCAGTCCCCAGTTCTAGAGCGGTAGCGGCATTGAGGCCCAGCCAAACCATGCGTACCCTTGGCATGGTGGCGCTGCTATGTTGACATGCCCTTAGCATGGTGTGGGCATAGCCTAAGCACAAATTGTTGATGGAAGATTGTTGCAAAAACTGAACGTGGAGCGCTGGCAAGACTGGTACTTGCAAGGAAAGAGCGGATATCTTGGGAGTGGCAAGGCTTACTCTTGTGGGACCGATTTCCTTTCTTCATGCGCGGTTTTGACATGGAATTCTTTCCTTATTCAAAGAAAATCTTTTCTAGAGGTATGTAGCATCTGTAATCCTTTAATCTGGTAGCTTTGCAAAAATCCCGGTATGATTGGGTGTCTTCAGGGCTAGGCTTTGGAATGCGAGGCGAAGCTGCTAGCACGGACTTGGCATGAAGGAGACCCATTAGCACTGACGGCCATGGAACGGATGTGGGCCGCTCTGTAAAGCGTCTGGCAAGGCATGACGCTGGTAAGGGAAGCGCTTTGGAAGGGAAGTTCTTGCAAGGGAAGTGCTTGTGATTTAGGGTTTGACACGCCGAAACCCTAATTAGCGCCCTTTACTAGAATCATTGTAGAATCCGCGTACGAACCCGAATTTTGATGGTCTGCCCCTTTATCAGGCACGAAACAGAATTATGTATCTCCCCTCGCGGGAATATTGAGGTTTCGAGCATGCTTAGGAGGTGAAAACGGCCTGACAGTAAAAATCAGGAAGAAATCAGAAGGGATGTTGTGGGCCCGGGGTGGCATAGTCGCGCACCAGTCACTTATTCCCGTCCGTGGAGAAAGAAGGAATATCCATTCGGATCAAGATCTAAAAACTCTGTCCGCATGAAAAGAGGCATCGACCCTCTTCTGTTTTTCTGTTGTTCGTCCGGATCTGTGTTTTCGTCTGCAGTCTCTCCAGTGGATTCCGAAAATTCACCAAAACTTCGCTGTATTCTTGGGATGGATGGATGAAATATATGCTCGAAAACGATCACGTCAGGGATAATCTTGGAGATTGTGGTTGCGTCGTCGGTCCATCCTCGATCTTAGGTTGTTCAGTGAACTTTCTAATCGTGATTATGATGGGTTATTAATGCTTGCATGGTCGAAAACTTCTGGCGCCCCTAGATGAAATATGGAGACGTTCCATTGCCGATGCATTGCTATCAAGTCTCCCGGGACTTTGTTACAAATTACATCCTTCAAACCACCTTATGAATCTTGGACTATCGTACGGAATAGGATGCGGTGAGGAGTCCCCAATTATACTTTGGTTTAATATGATGGCAGGTATGAATATGTGAATGTAACCTTCTGACGTTCTTTTGGAGTCTTCGGTGCACATGTACGGCTTCATGTTGAGAAATTCCCACGGCTCGTAAAACCTCGAAAATGATGATGTTGAAATCAGTAATAACCTGTTTGAGGGGAGTGAAAGTGTCTCATGCTGGTAGTCCCCACGCGTAACCTACTTTCATTGCGTCGTCTTGAAACCTCGTCCAAGGGATTTGATATAATCCTACCATACCCTTCTGTATGTGACATTGGGATGCTCAGAAATTACATGATGAAATATTCTGGATAGTGCAGGCTTGGGATCCTTCGTGGCGTGGTAAAGTGTTGAAGGCGTCTTCTAGACAGAGAGGTGATGATATTCTTACGTTGCACCCTTCAAGAGTAGATGACCTTGTTGTGGATACGGCTTTTGGTTGACTGTGTGTTCTGATATTTGACAATGAAGGGATCCCTTGTATATGATTCCATGTTTGTAGTAATTGATGATGCGGTGAAGCTCTGGATGGTATCAACAAATCAGTGACAACAGTTCTTAGTAGGAAATGCAATTAGGAGAGACTATATTTTCATGGTAACAAAGTAGGTTGGCTGGAATCATATGGGCATCCATGGAAGTAAAATGATTGGCTAGATGCGTAATCGAGCAAGCCGTCCATGACCACAAGTTTTGGTGGGATGGATGAAAGGGCGGCCATGACTACGAATATTGACTGGATGCGATCATGATCCTTGACATTGGGGGCATGGTGGTATGACCCTTTGTAGGAAGAGGCGACATTGAAGCAACTTCGGCTCTTGGAGAGGATGTTGAAACTTAAGAAGTCAAACGCTGAAGTTTTGGATCCGAATCCTGGAGTAGCTCATGGAGAGAACGCTGAAGAGGAGTGGTTGTCAGAGTGAATGTTGAAGAGGATCGGCTGCGTTAATCAGTGTTCTGTTAAACTAGAAACCTTTCAAGCAAACAAACAGGAAGATAGTCTTTGTGAACTCGAAGGGGTTGCTAATTTTCTTTTCCTCGATTTTGGAGAAGTTATTCCTGATATTTACGTTTGATGAAATTGGATTACTGATCCCCTTCTACTGGTCATCCAAGAGCAATGCGATCCTCTTCATGGCTCTTCCAGTATCTTGCCCTGATGGTGGAGTATCATCTCTAGTGGCGGTTGGAGCTGTCATGTTTGAAGAAACATTGGGACGGTGAAAACGACCCTGATTCTGGTAATCGTAAGTATATCGTGCAGAGATGGCACTGTTTTGACCACGGAGTGTTGGAGCCATGGCGCTTCTTTGGCTAGTTGTGGAGCGGAGAGGATGTCGCTGGAAGGGCGTAAGATGTTAGCGCTGGAAGGATGCAAGATGTTAGCGCAGGGTGTGGTATTGCGGCTGGCTTGCCCGTGCAAAATGTGTGCCTGGCATGTGAGTCTGGTAAGCACGTCTGGCAAGCGCACCTAGTAAGCGCGTCTGGGAAGCGCATCTGGTAAGTTCGTCTGGGAAGCACGCCTGGAAAGCGCGTCTGGGGAGCATGTCTGGGCAGCACATCTGGGAAGAGCGTCTGGCAAGTGCATCTGGAAAACACGTCTGGAAAGAACATCTGGTAAGCACTGGATCGGCTTGGAATAGGCGCTGGCTTGGATTTTGGTACGGCGTGGACCGTTGGCTGGGCATGGCGCGGACAGTTGGATCGGCACATTGCTAGCTTGGCACGATGTTGGTTTGGCGTGACGCGGATTTGTTCTTACGGGACCAGTTGCCTCTTATTATACGCAGCTCAAACAGGAAATCCTTTCCTTATTCAAATTCCAAAAAGTGTTATGCTTATGAAATGGGTTGGCTCCCCTTTTTACCTCATATCTTTGTTATCACGTCGTGGTGTTAGCGGTAGCATGGTAGTGATAAAGTGGGCAACCATATCCCAGCTACGTACTCTAGCGTTTCTCTTTTAATTTGTTTTCTTGTTTTCTTGTGCTAGTGCAAACCATAGCCATAAGCATGCCTTCCATAAGTCTGTAGAAATATTTTTCTTCTGAACTGGTGTAAACCCAAGCCATTGGTATGCCTTTCATAAACTTGTTGAAATACTTCATCATAAACAATTCTTAAAATGTCACCGTAGTAACATTCGGTTTTTAGGTCTCCTGATGAAAAGTGAACCTTCCGGGTGTAAGACCGATTTTTATGGGAAACACCACCATGGAAAGTCCCTAGTCGTCACTGATCTGTCTGATAACCGAGTCGTTAATTCTTGGGAGGATCATCTGCTTCTATCCTCTGGGAAGTCCCCAGTCATCCCTTGTCGTGTCATGACTGATAATCGAGCCTCCTGGTAACTGAGTCGTAGTGGATCATCTTCCTCTACCATTTTGACGTCTGGGTCGAAGAACGAGATCAATGGTAAAATATAAACATTATAGTCGAAAGATCGAATCTTCCGCAATGGTCGCCAATTGTTTATAGGTGAAAATGGTTTCTGCTAATTTTGGTAATCGCATGTGTGAAAGTGAGAAATAATCCAAATCCTAAACAATGTACTGCAAGGGAGTACTTTTATATTCGAGAGATCAATCTGTACAAGTCCAGCCTAAGCCAAGAAATGGTCCTTCCAGACTTGCTTCGGTCACAAAGTGGAGGAGAAGGGTTGGTTTAGGGAGGGAAGTGAAGAGAGTGTTGAGGCCAGAATAATTCTGGAAGAGCATTGCTTGACTTGTATCATAAGGTGAGATCTTTGAGAAAGCTAAGAGTTGCCTTTCTGAGTGTGGTATTTTCCCTGACCAAGAAGTCGTGTCTTTGGTGGAAATAGGTAAGCTTACTTATACAAGTCCAAAAAGAAACGTACTCTAGCCTCTTAAGAAGATAAAAACGGATGAGTTAAATGGGAAGAGGTGGTAACACCTGGTATTGATGGGATTTGATGGAATTGATGTCCCATAATGAAGTAGCGTTTCACCGTTCCTTCTTGCATTTACTAACCGCCTTTATCTTATTACACTATCTTGAAACGGTCATTTGTGTATGCCGCACGCTATAGACCACCAAACCCAAACCCTAATGAGCATCCACCAGTTTGTGTTGATGTCTGAATGTTTTTGGAAAACATGGAGCATGTTGTTGTGGCTCGGCAAGTCAAGCTAGGGAAACTTTCTAGCCTTGTGACCTTCGACGATCGATATTTTGCATCTTGAGAGGAGGGGCAACCGTTAATTGTTGCACGCCTTCGTTTTGGTAGCCGCGTAGTAAGGGCCAATAGGGTGGCACGGCTAGGGTGTGTTTAGGCTTGGCATGTGGGGCCAAGGGTTCGCCATTGGCATATGGCGTGGCCAGGGCGCTTGGATTGGCATGACGTGACTAGCATGGCTAGGGCCAAGGCAGAGTGTGTTTGGTATGGCGCGGCTAGCTTGGATAGCTTTGGTTTGGCGTGGCCCAACTTAGGTTTTCCGGCCAAAGGTTACCATGTGTCGTCTGGTAACCTTGGATGGCTAGGATTTTCTCCTAGGAGTGAAGGGAAACCGTTGATTGTTGCACGCCTTCGTTTTGGTAGCCGCGTAGTGATGGCCAACAGGGTGGCGCGGCTAGGGTGTGTTTAGGCTTGGTATATGGGGCCAAGTATTCGCCTTGGGGATGGATAGCTTTGGCTAGGTGCGATTTTTGCTTGGAATGTGGGGCCAAGGGTTTGCCACGGACGTATGGCGTGGCCGGGGCCAGGGCAAGGGCGCTTTCCTTGGCATGACGTGACTAGCATGGCTAGGGCCAAGGCAGAGTGCGTTTGGCATGGCGCGGCTAGCTTGGATAGGTTTGGTTTGGCTAGGCATGTGGGGCCAAGGGATTTCCATGGACGTATGGCATGGCTAGGGCCAAGGTAAGGGCGTTTTGGCTTGGCATGACGTGACTAGCATAGCTAGGGCCAAGGCAGAGTGCGTTTGGCATGGCGCGTCTAGCTTGGCTAGGTTTCATTTGGCTTGGCATGTGGGGCCAAGGGTTTGCCATGGACGTATAGCGTGGCTAGCTTTGTCTAGGTGCGTGACCAAGCTAGGGTTTTGGGCCAAAGGTCGTGAGGTGACCTTAGACGGCCAGGATTTGCTCTGGGGATTGAATGGAAACCGTTGATTGTTGCACGACTTCACTTTGGTAGCCGCATGGGGAAGACCAGCATGGTGGTGCGGCATGAGGGGCCATGGCGAGATGTGTTTTCCATGGACGTATGGGGTGGCTAGCTTTGGCTAGGTGCGTGACCAAGCTAGGGTTTTGGGCCAAAGGTCGTGAGGTGACCTTAGATGGCCAGGATTTTCTCCTGGGATTGAAGAGCAACCGTTGATTGTTGCAAGCCTTCACTTTGGTATCCGCGTGGGGAAGGCCAGCATGGTAGCGCGACATGATGGGCCATGACGAGATGTGTTTGGCATGGCGCGATCGGTGTTGCTTACAAGTTTTGCCATTGGCACAGATGTGCGGCTAGCATGGTTGGCATGCTTTGGCGCGTTCGGTGTGGCTGGCATGGTTTGCCATTAGCACAAAGGTGCGGCTACCATGGTTGGCATGCTTAGGCGCGGTTGGTGTGGATGGCATGATTTGCCATTGGCATAGAGGTGCGGCTAGCATGGTTGGCATCCTTTGGCGCGGTTGGTGTGGATGGCATGATTTGCCATTGGCACAGAGGTGCGGCTAGCATGGTTGGCATCCTTTGGCGCGGTTGGTGTGGCTGGCATGATTTTCCATTGGCACAGAGGTGCGGTTTTTATTATTTATTCTATTCTATTCCATCTTATCTTATACTAATATAAACAAAAGAGCTCTTTTTGGTAGGAGACCCCCTAAATTACTTAGTTGTCCATATTTCTTACATACTTACATAAATACCATTGTTTTAAAAATAGATTACATTTTTTAAAAACTTAATGTCTTTCAAAATACACATCGGATTTTTTAAAATTTATATATTTAAAAAACTCTTTAAATTATCTATGTAATGAGTACAAATAAGAATAGTAATTTTTTGTTTTAGGATTTTTTTTTTCATGGCTTTCAAATTTAGTATTGTTGGATGAGTAAAAATTCAAACATGTGCATCGCACATGTGTCCTTACTAGGATAATATAAAGGGAACTCCCCTCATTGTAGCAACTGAAGCTGGAAAAAGTGTTTTCCAAATATACCCTCAATTTTATTTTTTTGGTTTAACCATTTCGTGAATAAATAGGGCTACAAAAGTAATTTAAGAGAACTGAAATCCCATCACAACCGAAGATTAGATTTGCATAAGTTTTATAAACAAAATCAGAATCAAACAATTTTTTACCCCGAAAAACAATATCAAATGACTAATTAGATACACAAAGAGAATAAAGTATGTGATTGCAATAAAATTTACAACCATGTTATCCATGGTTAAAATCATAATTCAAAGGAAAAAAATTGAAAAATTAAAGCTAATGTAAATCAAAGCCTTACAGTTATCATCTCTCGGGAGATCCCATCAATTTGATAGAATTCTACAAATTACAATAGCAAAAAAATAATAATAACGAAATTAAAATTTATCTTCACTGCAAACTTAGAGTTGAATGGACAAATCTTTTATTAATTTCTTTAATCACCATTAAACAAGGAGATAACAAAATATATAAACTAAACCTTTACCAAAAACTTTACCAATAGAGAAGAATTTGGGAGAAGGGGAAAATCAGAAGTAACGGTGGAGGGAGGAGAAGAGTGAATGATGTCATTAATTGACAAAAATGACCAACTATTTCTTCCACCTGTTGAACATGCGTGGCCTGTGTTGGTGCGAACGTGTACGTTAACGTGTGATTTTAACTAATGTCCTCTAGCTTATAGATTTCATTCTAGCCGTTGATTGAAGCACGTGGGTATGCACGTGCGTACCATTCTTGTATGGAAAGAATTTTCTTTCTGGATTGGATACCGAGGTCGCGAAAGATAGTCTTGCAGTAGCCTATGTTCTAGCCCAAGACATAACGTAACCATTGCTTGGCTAGAACTTGTAAGTCTGTGAAGCACGTAAAATGCATCCCCATTGGCCGTATGGCCTTGCACGCTTGTCATAGAACAAGGGACAAGTTGGAATAAAGGGGAGCTACGTTTAGAGATTCATGTTCGTGAAGCACGTTGGGACAAGTAACCTACATTTGCTTGGCAATAAGCGAAGATTTCCAGGCCGGTTACACACTTGAATGGACCGTCGGGAAGTTTCAACATAGGACACTTTGTCATTAAAGCTGGGACATTTTGTCGATAGCTTAGGCTGATAATTTCTGGCCGACATTGTTGAAATTTTTGCCACAATATCTATTACCGACGACCATCCATTCAATGAATCAACGGGAAAAAAACATATCCACATCCATATCCATAACAATGAAAATAATTAAATAAGCATTTCGTTTACGACATTTTCTTCTCAAAGATATAATACACTAGTTTTTTCCATGCACGTTTCCTCATCCATGTCCCATTCTTTGAACATTTAGCTATAAATACGTGCATCCAACTTGGGAAGAAAACACACGGTTTCAAGAAACCCAAAAAAGAGAGAAAAATTCTCATTTTGCTTTCTATTTCTATTATAAGCTCCTTTCATCTCTCAGCAATGGCATCCGGTAAGAACTCACTCTATGTGCTATTCATGGCTTTGGTCCTCATGGCTGTAGTAAGTGAAGTGGCAAATGCAAGTTCCTTAACAGTATATCGTTTAGCAAATTGCGGCGGAGAAAGCCAAACTCTTAGTAATTGTGGTTGCTCAAACCTTTTATACATGGGTGGTTATCAATTTAGGTACACTGGTCAAACTGCTAGAATGTACAACACCGGTAATTGTCTGGGTGCGGTTTCTAATAATCTCAACGGCAATGACCGAAGGTGCTTCGGCGTTGGATGGAGGAGTATCTTCATCCAATGTTAAGTAAATTCAATTGTGGATGTCTCTACTATGAGACAGACATAATATATGTGTTTTTGGAATGGGCCCTGCAAGTATGCTTTTGTATCGGCGTATCGGAATGATGGCTATATCACTTCGTATGTGCTTCCAGTAAGTCTAATAAGTTATAAATAAAGCAGGGCCATTTCATTTCGTGCTTCCAAAAAGTGTTATAATGTTATAAATAAATTGGGATATGACGCGATGGTAAACTTCGGGTTGTTGTTATTACAAACTGTTGCTTCCTTTCATTAATGTATCCGATGTTTGTTCAATAAGTGTCTGTTGTATATTTGATATTGGGTTTTATATTTTTATTTGTTTTATTTTTGTCAGTCATAGATATTTCCGTATATTATTTCTTAGAACATCTCCAATAGAAGGGGAAAACACTACGGGAAAAACAGTTATCTACGACTGTAACTTGACAACTCATATTTTTAGAGTTGTGAAAGGTGGCATGTTTTACTACCTTTATCAAATAATGGTTGTCAAAGTTAAAAACCGTCCACCTCTTAGGATAAAGAGGACCAAAAGAGTAGTGATGAGAATCAAAGACACAACATTTTGTGTGCAAAGACTAGTGACCACCTTTAGACTTTAACTACACATAACGTAAAGATAGTGAATAACTATATAACAACATTCTTAAGGTTGAAGACAAAAAAAATATCATTTGGAAAAAATGATGTTTGAGAGGTTTGAACACGAGCCTACTGTGTGTTAGCATAAGTCATCAACCATCCTTTGGATTCACAATGATGGTAGTTTTGTGTTTTTTTTTTTGTCATTCATAATCACAACCTCTATAAGAGTTGTAAAAATAAAATTTGATTTTGAAATAAAAATAAAAATGAGGGTGAGGTGAGTCGAACCTGAGCCTCTTCCTTCCAAGTATGGGATTCCAATCATCCTTCCACATTTACATGTCTGATTATATTTTACATCCACTTTTATAAAAAAAAAATGATTAGAAACCAAATGTTAAGGAAAAAAATAAATGGATGGTTATGATGTAAATGGATGGTTATGATGGGAGAATGAAAAGATAAGAAGAAAAAGATAAATAGACCTTCTACAACCCCCTTAAGAGTCGTTGTAGAGGTATAATCACTTCTGCTAAATTTTTCTCACTTCTGCTAGATTTTATTCACTTCTGCAAAAAAATTCTCACTTCTGCAAAAAATTTCTCACTTCTGCAAAAAATTTCTCACTTATGATAAATAAACCTTCTACAACCCCCATCAAGCGTCGTCGTAGAGGGTTAAACACTTCTGCTAAATTTTTCTCACTTATGCTAGATTTTATTCACTTCTGCAAAAAAAAAAAACTCACTTCTGCTAAATTTTTCGCACTTCTGCTAAAAATTATTTTGGTCTCCGATTCTGCAAAATTTTTCTCACTTATGCTAAAAATTATTTTCTCTAACACCCCTCACTAAATTCTAGAAATTTAGGCCTTTTGAGATTGGGTAGAAATATCTAAAAGAGGGTTTTTTAAGGTGTCGGAGAATATTCTGATGGAATCTTACCTGTAAATGGTTCATCTTTGCGAGTTTCTATGATATATCCTGATAAATTTGGAGCTAGAACCACTATAGACACTGAGGGTTCATGGTTCGTATGCCCTTGAACCACATTTAAAGCTAGGGTATGCATACAATATGCCAGAATAGGGTTTGTTTAAAGTTTTGGGGAATATTCCGAAGGAACCTTACCTGTAAATGGATGGATTCATCATTCTTACCAAGTTTTCAACTTATAGTAGTCTACTCAAGACCAAGTTTCGATCTCGGAGCCATAGTATGCATACAATATGTCACAATAGGGTTTGTTTAAGGTTTCAGGGAATATTTAGAAGAAATCTTACCTGTAAATGGATGGATTCATCGTTCTTACCAAGTTTCCGACTTATAGTAGTCCACTCCCGGCCATCTTTCGATCTCGGACGCAGGGTATGCGTACATTATGCCAGAATAGGGTTTGTTTAAGGTCTCGGGGAATATTCTAAAGGAATCTTACCTGTAAATGGATGGATTCATCGTTTTTACTAAGTTTGCGGCTTATAGAAGTCCACTCCCAGCCAGGTTTCGATCTTGGAGCCAGGGTATGCATACAATATGCCATAATAAGGTTTGTTTAAGGTTTCAGAGAATATTCCATGGAATCTTGCCAATTATGATATATTTCGTCTCCAGTTCATCCGAAAGAGAAACTCAGGTCTAACTCTAGTAATCTTGGATCTGTTATGTTAAATTATGACATATTTCGTCTCCAGTTCATCCGAAAGAGAAACTCAGGTCTAACTCTAGTAATCTTTGAACTTGTGATGTTCAATTCTGATATATTTCGTCTCGAGTTCGTCCGAATGAGAAACTCAGGTATAACTCTAGTAATCTTTGAAACTGTGATGTTAAATTCTGATATATTTCGTCTCCAGTTCATCCGAAAGAGAAACTCTTGTCTAACTCTAGTAATCTTTGAACCTGTTATTTTCAATGCTGATATATTTCGTCTCCAGTTTATCCGAAAGAGACACTCAGGTCTAAATCTAGTAATTTTTGAACATGTGATGTCCAATTCTGATATATTTCGTCCCGATTTCATCCGAAAGAGAAACTCAGGTCTAACTCTAGTAATCTTTGAACCCGTGATGTTCAATTATGATATATTTCGTCTTCATTTCTTCCGAAAGAGAAACTCAGGTCTAACTCTAGTAATCTTTGAACCTGTGATATTCAATTATGATATATTTCGTCTACAGTTCTTCCGAAAGATAAACTCAGGTCTAACTATAGTAATCTTTATCGATTTCGATAATGTATCATGCTAAGTTTGCAGTCTGAACCCTCCCGGAGTATCTTGGTTCATAGTTTGTATGTCGTTATACCACATTTGAAGTTCGAATCGACACTAAGCTTCACATTTATCGATTTTGATGATGTATCCTGTTAAGTTTGAAGTTATAACCAACCCAGAGCCTATTCATGACTTGTATGACTAGTCAAAATTGCTTCGTGACCTATGTGACTAGTCTAAATTCAAACCGGAAACACAAAGAGAAAGAAAAAAAGCACAAAGAAACACCAATTATCGAATTTATTTTTCATTTTCCCGATTCATTCTTATACATTTTTTGGATTTTTTTATATCAGAATGTCAATAACAATGTCCTAAATTTATTAGTATTTTTTTTCGTATCGAAGGTTTATAATTAGACAGAATATATGAGTTCGTATTAGCACAAAGAGAAACACATATGCTTCTCAATACGTATGAGCATCCCAAGTACAATATCATCCGTCTAAATCTTTCTCAATCCGTATGAATGTATGAAACGAAACGTGGTTCATCAAGATTTTTTATTTTTTGAAGCATTCTTTTTAATCACTCATTCTACCAAACCCCCTCAACCACTCGAACCTAATCTGTTTTTTATCTTTCTTCATCTCTTCCTTTTATCTCTTCCTCTCCTCCTGAGTCCTGAAGAACACCTCTCTTAATCCCCTCTTCTTCATCATCTTCTATCAATATCTATCTTTAACTCCCCCTTTCTCTCATCCGCAACAGTAAATAATAGCATCTCATCAATTCCATATCTGAACCAAGGAGAAGATGGCGTTACCTGCAATAGCATCTCATTTTGCTTTCAGTATATCGTTTAGCAATGGCATCCAGTAAGAAATCACTCTATGTTCTATTCATGGCTTTGGTCCTCATGGCTGTAGTAAGTGAAGTGGAAAATGCAAGTTCCTTAACAGTATATCGTTTAGCAAATTGCGGCGGCGAAAGCCAAACCCTTAGTAATTGTGGTTGCTCAAACCTTTTATACATGGGTGGTTATAAATTTAGGTACACTGGTCAAACTGCTAGAATGTACAACACCGGTAATTGTCTGGGTGCGGTTTCTAATAATCTCAACGGCAATGACCGAAGGTGCTTCGGCGTTGGATGGAGGAGTATCTTCATCCAATGTTAAGTAAATTCAATTGTGGATGTCTCTACTATGAGAATGAGACAGACATAATATATGTGTTTTTGGAATGGGCCCTGCAAGTATGCTTTTGTATCGGCGTATCGTAATGATGGCTATATCACTTCGTATGTGCTTCCAGTAGGTCTAATAAGTTATAAATAAAGCAGGGCCATTTCATTTCGTGCTTCCTAAAAGTGTTATAATGTTATAAATAATTGGGATATGACGCGATGGTAAACTTCGGGTTGCTGTTATTGCAAACTGTTGCTTCCTTTCATTAATGTATCCGATGTTTGTTCAATAAGTGTCTGTTGTATATTTGATACACAAAATTGGTCAAAAAGACCAAAAACAAGAATTCCTGGGTGAAATAGACTTCTAGGTTTAGATATTGTTCATATAGCCAAAAATAAGAAATATACTGTTTAAATAACCAATTTGGTTATTTCACCCAAAAAAATAAAAATAAAATAATATGTTTTTCCTAAAATAACCTTTGCTTTTTAAACAAGTTTTTTTAAACCCAACCCAACCAAACACAACAACTTCTCTTTTTTTTTCTCCTCAGTATTAACACAGTATCTAAACACAACAACTTCTCTTTTTTTCTCTCGTCAGTATTAACACAATACCTAGTTCCAAACTCATATGCATCGGAAATGATTGCCGATGAACTTGACGAGCAAAGGGAAATATGACGCCGGTCCCGGAATCTTTTCGTGGATACTTTACACTACAATTTGACAGTCCACATGCGTTGACCAAATGTTCTTTAGGATGAGTACAAAACAACTTTGGTCAGTAGTACCCAGACCATTTCCACAAACTACCAGCTTTATACAAATTGTTTAACTAAATAAATGAAGTTACAGTCCATAAACTTTGGTCAGTAGTACAAATTGGCTTCGGTGAATTTAGACTTTCCGTTCCACAAACTACCAACTTTATACAAATTGTTTAACTAAATAAATATTGAGAGTTATACAGTGTAGAAGCAGCAAGTCTCATTGTGATACACATATACAAACATCTACACATGTAAGTTAAAATGGTGGTATCTTGGGAACTCGACCATGCTTCTGTACCTAGTAACACAACAACCAAATTAGTAAAAAGTGTACACACAGAGGCCTACCAACTCTAGACCGCCATAAAATTAAGAAGACTTCGTCGGCAACTTTTCAGTCGTGATGCTTACTAGGACCATCATAGGATAAAGCAGTACCTGCATCATTCAAATAAACAGTGTCATACAGATACAATAACATCAATTGCTTAATTTTGCAAGTGCAACTGAAACTTCTGTTCTAACTCACAATTCAAAGTCCCTTACTATGTACACAATACCATTTTTTGGGGATTTCAATTTTCCATAGATTTAAAGGCTATAAGGTAACCATGGTCCCCTACTCACGTTTCCCAATATTGAATACACATGTTCTCTGTAAGCACTAAACTAAAATTTGCATTAGACTCATTTATTACTGCTTCTGTTTAAGCTTGGAAATGAAACTGAAAGAGGAAAGTTTTTAACCACCATAACTAAGACTCCATAGTATCTGAAAGAAAAGAAAGTTGATTTCATGGAGTTTAGCTTGGAAATGAAACTGAAACATAGAAGTCTCACCTCAAATTATGCCTCCTATGTCTTTAACAGCCCCTCAAGTTCTGTAATAAGGCCTCTGGATCCAGTTCTTTGGTCTGCAATTTTGCGGAGAGCATTTGATACTTCAGCGAACAGATGTCCTACCCTGTTGACCACCTGTTACACATGAACAACAACAGATCATTTAACATGTGAGCAACAAAGTGAATGAATCCCAAACTAGGTAATGCAAGCACTTTTATTTTGCATTTGAAAGTTTTAAGTTTCATGAGTGAGGTGGATTCTGACCAGATAGGACCGTATTCTTTTTATGTTTTCATGTATCCGAGCACTCCTCCCTCGTATGAAGATATATATGGTGCCCCACTGTATCGTCATATGACTGGTACTGGAAATTTCATGGACAATGATCACGACTCGGTTTCGTCTCTTAGTGACACTTCAGCAGGAAGAATTACTGAAGATTCCAGAGCTCTGGTTGTCGTGCCACCCTTGAGTATGGATCCACTGGCAATGTTTCCATTGCACCGGAAATCTAGGAGGTCCGAATTTGCTCAACGCCTTATCAGGATACCTTTCTCTATCAATGAAGTAGAAGCACTTGTCCTATCAGTTGAGAAGCTTGGAACTGGAAGGTGTGTTTTTGGTGTTAACTGCCGCCCCCATAGTGAATACGATGCTTACAACCTGATGGACATTGTCTTATTTATGTATTAATACTTGGTATTTCTGTTTTTGGTGTTAACTGCAGCATCGTTTGCTGTAGCCTACGTCAACCCAATTGCGCTTGGAACAAGTTCATTAACATGTCTTATGTTCAGGTTGCCGTCTTCAGTCAAGATAGTACTCCACCCGATTATTTCTTGCACTTTTATATGCACTTGTAGCAGCGTTTTTTTACGGTTACTTCTCGGGGTCTGGCCTGGATGCTGTTCTAGGTGATTACTTATTTACTAGCTGTTGTCAATGTTTGCCGGGAGAAAAAACTTAACAGGTTATTGCAGGACTCTACCTGACAAAGGTATCGTCTGATCCTGGAGCTGGTGATATACTAATGGGATTCTTGGGATCGGTTATCATTTCTTTCGCATTCTCCATGTTCAAACAGAGAAAGGTACAATTGTAACATTAAATAGCCTGCAGTTGATGAATGTGCAAGTGTTTATGTATCTGACATGAAATTTACGTTCCGAGCAGCTGGTGAAGAGGCATGCGGCGGAGATCTTCACATCTGTGATCATAATCTGAAACTGGACAAGAGGTAATTCAATCAATGTACTAACCCATTCCAACGGTTAAAGATCATAACTAGTGTGACATGATCATAACCAGTTTCATCCTAGTGTAAATGTTGATGGAACCAAATTCAGTTTAATCCCAATCATTAGAATGAAACCCAGTTTATTATAAGATGAAACCCAGTTTCATCCTTGTTTATAGTGAGTGATACCCGGTTTCATCCTAGTTTAAAATGGGTGATACCTAGTTCAACCCAATTAAGTAAAGGATGAAACCCAGTTTCATCCTTTTTTTACAGTGAGTGATACCTAGTTCAACCCAATTTAGTATAGGATGAAACCCAGTTGCATCATAGTTTAAAATGGGTGAAACCATATTCAACCCAATTTAGTATAGGATGAAACCCAGTTTCATCCAGTAATAACTCAAGATGCAATGTTTCATTCAGTGGCAACACAAGATGAAGCCAGTTTCATCCTATATCAACAAATGAATCGGATATACTAAGGTGGCAAATTGCAAGGCCATAGCCAAACAAAGACTAGGAGTCAAATACCCATCCTGGTTTAAACTAGTTTAATCCTGGTGAAACAAATTATATACCCAGATCCAATTTCACTTCAACAAATTTCATAGTGAAACAAATCAGTTACATCCTGGTTTAATACTTAATGAAACCAGATGCAAACCAGTTTCAGCTAATTGAAATTTACAATATAAACAAGCAATTCAACACATAAATCTACTGAAGTTTAAATTAAAGCAATCGATTCAAAAATTTAAACATGCAATTCTTAAATTAAGAATAAATCAGAGTTGGGGTTTGTATACTTACGAGTTTTAGGAGACATTATGTTGAAATTGATTGAAACCCAAACCCTAAATCTTCCAACCAAATGAAATTACTGAAACTCTAATTCACTGAAAACCGTTGTTGTATTGTTGATGGTGTTATAGATACGGAGGATGAAACCAATTTCTGGTATTGTTAATGGTGGTGGTGACGGTGGATGAAACTGAAGAGAAGATGACAGGGGATTTAGACGATGAAATTGAAGAGAAGATGACTACGATTTCTGGTAACCAAGTATGAAGACGAAGTGAAGATTATTTGGAGATGAACTCATAGTTTATGAAAAGATGAAGAAAGTTTGGTAATGGTGGTTCTGGGTTTTGATAGAGATGAAAACGATCGACTGAGTTTTGTTGAAGAAGGAGAACGTGGGGTTGGTTTTGATGAAGAGATAAGGAGAAACGTGGGGTGTAACAGTTATAAAAGGATAGTTTAGTCTATTCCCACTAAAAAAGAATTTTGGACATTTGACCCAGGCTGAATCCTAACTGTCCATATGGCCCAGGGAAAGTTTTTTTTTTGGCTATATAGCCCGTTTTCTGTATTTGATATTGGGTTTTATATTTTTATTTTTCTTATTTTTGTCAATCATAGATATTTCCGTATATTATTTCTTAGAACATCTCCAATAAAAGGTGAAAACTACTAAAACTATTAATCACAATTATCAAATAAGCATCGATCTTCACCTTAAAGCATGGATTCATTCAACATATCAGTGAAAACTATAAAATTAAAAATGTTTGGCGTATGTATTATCAACATATCATGTAACGTCAGTAATGTTTTTGTTTACTTGTAGGGTTAAAATATTGCACAAGTAGTAATTAGTATTTGGGTCCCAAGTTTGTCCGTTGATGGTTTTGGGTCGTTTGACCGTGAGCTGACTGGTCAACTGTTAACTGTCATGCCAAAACCTCCGTTCTGTCTAACCATCCAGTTAACTCCGTCCGAAATCCAAATCGGCGACAACTACTACCCGTTTTCAATATCAGCAATATGATCAGTTAACTACCAATCTCAATAGAATCTAATTCTCACTGTGTTACATCAATTTCAATAATTCAATCCATCAACAAATTTTAAAGAAAAACTCATTACACAAATCGATTCTTATGAAAATTAATTAGAAAAAAAAAAAAAAATTCAACAAAAAGAAAAAATGAGATCCCACTGAATCTTAACTCTCTAACCTGTTTGTTTCATCCCGTGTACGTAAATTCTGTTATCAAAAATGTTCCAATAAAAAATCTCTAACTTGTTTGTTTCTTCTCTGTAATTGATTGATGTTAATTTCTTCGATCATTAAATCTCACACTAATCACTTTTATCACTTATGTACTTATTGCTACCACCAATACCATCGTGTTTCATCCCTTCCACGAGAACAAGTAAAATTTCATCATCACTATGAACAACCTGAGATTCTGATGGTAATCCATGAAAATTTAATTGCCCATTATCATCGAAAGAGACGAAAGAGGCTCTACTTCATTTGGGGTTAGGGTTTCAAGTATGCTGCCTAATGGAGATACAAATTTGGGGTTGATTTTAGAGATGCAAATTTGGGGATTTTGAGTAGATTCGTAAGATGAGTAAGAAAAGATATGTGATGGAGTTAACCCAGTTAGGGTTATATGGACAGAATAGAGTAACAGTTAACAGTTTGACTGGTCAACTGACGGTCAAACGACCCAAAACCATCAACGGACAAACTTAGGACCCAAATACTAATTATATTGTAAATGAGCGAGTTGAGTTCGCTCCTAGCATATCCCATATGACGAAGCCAATGACGTCATGAAGTCACGAGCAAAGTGTGGGGATGTGTGAAGCTAAAGGATGCGTGCGAGAAGACTCAACATAAGCGTGCGAGGACATCGTACGTCCGGTCTGAATATAGGGTCTTTATTAGTTGTCATCCACTATGTAAAATTACATATACAGAGAAGGGCATGAGAGAGAAAGAGAGGTCAATCTTATCTTTAGTATTATCATCTTCTTCCCCAAAAACTAAATCTAGAGCTCTACCCAATAATTCATCAATGGAGATTATAAATGTAATACTCATGTAATTCAAACAATCATAGTGAAGAACCATGGATGTAGATCACATTGATCGAACCATGAAAAAAAATCATTGTGTCCATCTTTACAATTTTAACACTCTTATCATCATTTTTATGTTTAGATCTAGAAATTGTTAACATAATATCATAAAGGGGTGTGGTAGTAGAAAATCTGCTACTACATTTTGGCGCTAGAAACATGGATTGCTGCTGGTTAGTTCGAAGGAAATTCAAATAAATTAGGTACTGTTCAAATTGGATCTCACTGGATCTGTAAACTACAAAGTTCAAGGACGAAAAAGGAAGTCCCAGATACAGATTTACATCTTCAGGCAACAAATATCGATAGTAAAATGTAAAGTAAAGGATGAGAAGATGTAGAAGAACAGAACCGAAGCCGAAGAAGACGTCAATAATAACACCATCAAGCAAATTATTCTTTTTTATTTGTTATCAAAAGCTCAGATCTAGTAATTTAAAATTCAGCTTTTAGAAAAACTTTTCATAAAAATAAAATAAAAATAATTGTTCTTTATCAAAACCATATTTTCTCTTGAAAAATAGTTCGAAACGAATTTCGATTAACGATTTGTGATCGACCAAAATGGATTTTCAAACCCATTTAATGGATTATAAAACTTATTACAGAACTGTAATTCCATAGCCCGTTTAATAATTACAGAATTGGGTTTTATCAACATCAAAAATTGGATATGGGTCGAATTCCGACCCGAGATTTCATCTTCTTAACAGTTGAAGAAAACAATTTTTCATAAAACAGAGAGTCCGAATCATTCGATCGATGTATTGATTTTTCTACAGAACTTTGAACTAAAAACATGTTTGTTTGATTGTAAATGAAGGATTTTTGTCGTCAATTTTATAAATCGTCTCAAATGATTTCTCAAATTTCAGAAATTCGTTTTTTTTCCTTGTTTTTCTGCACAAAAAATGTGACTGACAGGAACACATTTTTTCATCCCTTATGGACACCTCCCTTCGGTCGTCGTCTGATTAGTCAAACATGGACTCAGACGGTGAACGTCAGGTTTAGATACCATCCCTTAATATTTCAAAAAATTTGTTAAAAAGACTAAAATCAATAATTCCTGGGTGAAAAAGACATCTAGATTTTGATACTGTTTAACTGGACAAAAATATAAAAATAGCCAGGATGAAATCAGTTTCATCCTACCCATTTTCAAATACTTTTTCTTATTTTTAATTTACATCAGGATGCATCGAGTTTCATCCTTGTTATTTTTTAAGTTTAAGCCAAGATGAATCCAGTTTCATTATTGCTATTTTTTTTTTGTCCATTTCACACATACCAATTTTTATTCATCCATTTAAACCATGTTTTAATAAAATTTGGACAAATAACCCATTTTCCGTTAATATTTTAAATATTGGGTATCAAACTTAGATGTTGGGCATTTGCTGGGTACCAAACGTTAAATAACTCATCAACTAATTAGTATTTGTTGATATTGAGCGAGGCAACAATCTCAGTCATAGCTAAGACGACTCTTTCTTCGTCACTCCTTTCATTTCCCCATTAACTTTACCCCATAACATCTCACAAATAGTAGGGCATAATATGTTTGAAACATAGTCCACGTACAACTGCAATTACTGACTTGACCACACAGTATATTGAATCATAGTCCACGTAAAACTGCAATTACTGACCAGTGTTTTAAGAACCGGCCGGACCAGACGGTTGGACAGGTAAACCGGTGAGAAAACTGATCCGGGTCGAAACTGACCCACTAACATGTTAAAAAAATAATAAACCGGATGAACCGGGAGGTTAGACCAGTAACCCATGTGACCCAGTCCGGTCTGATACTGGTTTAAACTAGACATTAATTTAGAGAAAAAAAAAAAGAATAATTTGCATCAAAAGAAAAATACAGATTACAGATGTAATCTTAACCCCTTCCCATCTGAATCTCAAAAAAATAATCTTAACCCCTTCCCATCTGAATCTCAAAAACAAGGATAATAATAGTATTGAAACATACTTCAAAAATTAAAGAAAACAAAACACAAGAACTAGAAGAACCATGAAAGTAAGGTAAAATCAATCGTATATGGATAGATCTCCCAAATCCAATTAATCATATACATAAAAAATTTCAAACTCCATGGTGAATAAGAGAAGTTAATCTTCCAACCAAGTCTTATATTTTTTTCTAAATCATATAGAGTATTTTATCTCGTTGTGATAAAGAGGGAAGAGCAATTAAAAGTTAGACATGGAAAAGACAGAGAGTTGGAGGGGGAGGCGGCGTCTGGATGTGATAGAGGAAGAGAAGAAGAGAAGACATAATTTTGTAAAGATTATTAGGGCTAAAAAACTTAGATGAGATTGAGAGACACGTAAATAATTAGGTAAAAGACTTGAACAATTCTATGCTTGAGTGGTCCCTCATTACTTGTACGTGGCATTCCTCCAACAATCAACGTATATTTCTGTTTTCTCTCTTAGACCAACTTTAAGACTTTCACATAATACATTATTTATTTATTACTATAATAACATATACATGACCCAGTAGACCACTGGTTAAACCACTGGTTGACCCAGTTAACCCTGACCCAATGATTTTACTGGTTTGACGACCGGTCTGGGTTTTAAAACGTTGTTACTGACTTGACCACACGTGGAGTACTACGTAGCAGGAAAAACCATGTGATCATTAGTCTCATCATGACCCCAAATTGTTATAGACAAGCAAATGTTTCTTCACCGTTCTTATCATTATCGCATTATCAAAACTTGGATAAGTTGTCTCTCTCAAGGTTTGAAAAACGGGTCACGTCTCAAGTCACGGGCACTAGGTGTGACCGTTATTTAGCGTTTTCACAGGTGTGAGCACGTTTCGGGCAAAAAACGCGTTTTTTGGACGTTTTTTGAAAATAACGGGCGTTGTAACGGTTACATAGGAAAAAAAATAAAAATTTGACCTGAATTCCCTATGTAACGGTTATAACGTGCGTGAAAACGGATTAACGAGTCTAAAAAACGTTGTTACAACGTATTTTAATTTTTTAATATTCCCTACGTCCCTAAATAGATGACCTATTAATTTTTAAATTTTGTCCAACTAACATATGACCTATATCATTAATAAATTCTAAAACTACCATTTTATTTGATTAGTGTTAGTATAAGAAATGTATGTAATTTGATAGAAATGTGTTAGTATAAAAAATGTGTATAATTCGATTACCCACCACCAATGCATGATGATGCCTACATAGTTATTTTTTTTTATTTCATATTAAGTTTTAACATGTACACACGTGACCACGTCCAAATCATGTTCCCATCTTAACATGTAGTCATGTACCCACCACCACGTCCAAATCATGTACCCATTTAAGTCTTTGAAAGAAGTGTAGAACTAAAGATGCTTCTCATGTATTGGTTTTTTAGTTATTAATCTATCTACTTTTGGAAATAAATAATATTCTTTCTAATATGGGAATTACATACTTTTGGTTGGCAACCTAGCGACAAGCTGGGAACCAACACCTTTTAGTTATTAATCTATCTGCTTTTCAGTTTCAAAAAAAAAAAGTGTAGAACTAAAGAGAACTTGAATCATGAATTAAAGATCAAGTTGGTGACCAAAACGTGGGTACATGATCAAACTTTGTTTTTTTCTTTCATTGCGGGAGACAAAGAATAATATGTCCTTGTTCCAATACTATTTTTTTTACTTTCCCGTCATCTTGTCCTTTCATTTCTCTTGTTTTAGAAAACTAAATCATGAGAACACTATTTTTCAACGAGTACTCTTAAATCACGAGAACACTATTTTTCAACGAGTACTCTTCTTTATATTGATCCTTTAAGAACACAAGAAGCCGTATCTTTTTTTTTCCAGTTCTATTCTTCTGCTTCCCAATTCTTCCTTCCTCTGTGTTTTGAAGTTTCCAAGTTTCAACTTCAGTTCTCTTCTTCTTCTTCCTAATTCTTCCTTCCTCTGTGTTTTGAAGTTTCCAAGTTTCAACTTCCAACTACAAGTTTAAGAGGTAATTTTAAATCCACTAAATTTATTGTTTGTTTCAACTTCCTTTCGTTTCTGGCTTCTTATTTTTTTTCTTTTCAATGTTTACTGCTCTGTTAAATAGCTACGGCAACAGATGAAATATCAATCGACAATTTCAAAAAAAAAAAACTGAACCAATTAAATCTATTCAATCCCATCTTCTTCATTTTTATTTTTCTTTTCAATGTTTACTTCTCTGTTAAATGGCTATGGAAACATATGAAATATCAATTCACAATTTCAACTAAATCTATTCAATCCCATCATTATAATTATCATGTACCTACCTATGCGGAAACTTGATGACACCGATCAACAAAAAAAAAATGAAAAAATCTAATCTTGATGATCTGAATGTTTCCATGATGATAAACGAATTTACTAAATCAAAGAAGCTTTTTAAACCACCTAAATTCAATCTTGATGAAAATTTACATCCACCCTATTATAAACCAAAAATTAACAAAACTAAAAGTAGATTAACCTCTGATAAACTATTGATCTCCAGTGTATATATTCATGAACCCTAACAAATCATTTTTGATTGAAATAAATAAATTAACCTCTGAACAAAGATTTCCTCTTCTACTCCTTCATTTTTCCATTAATCAGGTGAGATTAAGTAAGGCTATGATTTGATAAATTATTGGGGATTGTGTGTGAGAGTTAGTCGGTTTGGATAAACTGGTGGGGGTGAAGCAGAAAACAAAACAGAAAAAGAAGAAAGAAGAAAGAAGAAAGCATATGAAGGACATGAGAGATTTTCTCAAAATTGAATCTTATCTTGTAAAGATAATAATAATTAATAATTACCTAGGAATATCTTAAGCAAAGCCACGTAGGTGGGGTGGGGGGACACTTGGGACATTGGCAGAGTTTACAACTTTACATAGAAAAATAGACGCTTTGAAATCTACATAGACCATATTGTACAGTAAGCTAAATTGTCTCTTATATTTATTTTTTTTGGAAGAAATTGTCTCTTATACGTATATTACTATTGACCCAGTAAACCACTGGTCAAACCAATTGACCTTGACCCAGTGATTTTACTGGTTTGATGTCCGGTCCGGTTTTTAAAACATTGTTAAAAAGATCACATTATTTTCCCAATGAAATTAAAACCAAATGAACTACGCATTACCCATTCTTAGAATCAGCACTAAGATGACTAAATCCTATTTGATCTTAATTCATCATAATCAGTGATCTTTTGTTTCTATGTGTATATTGATTTGTGTATCTTGCAATTAACCAAAATTTTTGATTTGAGATCCTTATTTATCAAGAACCTCATCTAACATGTTTATTAATTAAAAATAATATTTCGAACCTATTCTAAAATGTTTACAAAATAGACATCTACAATTTTCTAAAAAGTGTACAAAATAAAATATAGGCCAAGAATAGTACTAGCGAAATTTAATATATGTCACTGATTTCCAAGTAACATTTTCTCTTTATAGATACAATGGAAGGATCGACATCCACGCAAACTGCCAAACGAGATGTTTTTCATGCATATTGCACTGTAATGCCTGATGGTAAAAAATTGAAGTGTAATTTTTGTGGAAAGGAAGTATCTTATGGTATTTCACGCATAAAATTGCATTTAGCACAACAAATAGGTACAGTTTCCCCGTGCATGCATGTGCCGCCTGAAGTGAAAAATCTTGCTAAAGTTGCACTGGAAGAAAAAAGAAAAGCAAAAAGGCAAAGAAGAGCAGAATCTGATAACGAAGATTCAGAACAAGTGTATCATAATGAGCCATGGAACCCTGTGTGTGGTATAGATGAAGAAGAACCAGATTTTCATGCAGAAGAAGAGCAAGTACCAGTCACACAAAAGAAAAAGACTGGGTTTTTAAAGAACCTTTTTGGACGAAAAGGTAAGAATATTCATGCCGGAGAGGGTACATCGCAGGGTCCTCGGGCCTCTGCAGAAATACCTAGGTCTACTATGCTCCCATCACAACCACCTAGGATGTCTGTGGATATGGGAGGACAATATAACCCTTCTAGGGATTCTCAACCTTCGATGGCAAAATTTGGCAAAAGCAAAACATGTCGGGAAAGCGTCGATTCTTCTGTTGGACGTTTTTTATATTCCAATGATATTCCCTTCAATGTGGCTAACTCATCTCAGTACCACGAGGCATTCAATTCCGTTGCAAATTTCGGACAATCCTATAGAATTCCATCAGCTTATAAGTTGTCGAATCCCATATTAACTTCAGAAAAACAAAGGATTGAAAAAGATGTGGTGTCTGTTCAACGACATTACTGGAGAGAATATGGATGTACACTCATGTCGGATGGTTGGAAAAGCAAAAAAAATCGTACAATTGTAAAAAAATTAGTTTACAGTGGTAGTGGAATTACGTTTTTGAAAAGTGTTGACATATAACATAATCGGTTGACAACAGAGTATTTAATTACTTTGTTCAAGCCCGTTATAGATGATGTCGGTTCGAGAAATATTGTTCAATTAGTAACAGATCAAGGATCCCAATTCAAAGCTGCAGGTAACTAAGAATAACTTCATTTTATTTTATTATATATATTGGGAATATATTAATCATTAACTTCTTTATATTTTTGTTTGAATAGGTAAGATATTGGCATCAGAATATGGCACATTTTTCTGGGTTCCTTGTGCTGCTCACGTATTGGACTTGATGTTGGAAGATATGGAAAATTTTCCCTTTGTTAAAGATGTGATCGGAGAAGCAAGACAAATTAGCAAATTTATTTACAATCATGGTTGGGTTCTTGCTAGATTTCGACAACATTCTGCAGGACGCAATCTATTGCGCCCTGGCTTAACAAGGTTTTCAACGAATTTTATTGCAATCAAAAGCATCATTGATCAACGTAACGCAATCGAGAGCCTATTTCTGGACAAGGAATTTCTGAAATCGGATGAGGCAAAAACTAAACAAGCTAGACAAGTGAAGAATATTATTTCAAATGAGATATTTTGGACGACGTGTCAAAATGCATGCATAATGGTTGGTCCTTTATTGAAAATGATTCATTTCTTGGACTCAGAAAAACCCACCATGGGATATTTATTCCATGCACTTGATACGTGTGTGGAAACTATACAAATGGGTTTTGGATCAAGTCGAAATGCTTCTATTGTGGGTGTAATAAATAAATGATGGAAAAGTCAGTTGAGTTCTCCTCTTCATGCTGCATTTTATTTTCTCAATCCTTATTACATCTTTAATCCAGCAACTAATCTCATCAACAATGAAATTTCTGAGCCGCAAATTTCTCTTACGGAAGCTATATCAAAAATGGTTAGTGGCCCGCAAGAACAAGCACAATGCATGCTAGAGGTACAAAATTACTAATATTATCTCCAAATATGTATAATTAAGTAATTTGAATTTCTAGTAACAAATGTACTTTTCTTTGTAGGTAGGAAGAATGCGAATGATGCAAGGTCAATTTGGATCACCATCAGCACGTATTGCATCTCAACATGGTGATCCTGTAAGTTGGTGGTTATCTTATGGTGCTGAGTATCCATCCCTCCAAAAGATTGCAGTAAAAATATTAAGTCAAACAAATACATCTTCTGGATCAGAGAGGAATTGGAGTGTGTTTGAAAGAATCCACACCAAACTATGCAATCGTTTACTTTCATCGAGATTAAATGATCCGGTGTATGTCCATTACAATTTGAAGTTGGAGCAACAAAGAATTAAAGGTAAAGCAAAGAGACATAACATTGATGTTCACAACGTTCATAGTCTACTGAGGGATGACAATATGCTTGACTGGATAGCGGGGGAAGATGAAACACCGGTTTTACCTTAGGAAGAACAGTGGTTAAATATGCTGGAAGAGGAGACCGTTAATAATCCAGAGCATGTCCCTCTACCATGCAACTGGCATGATCCGGAAGTTCAAATCCCATACGAAAGGTTACCGGTGAGTGACTTTGTTTATGACTTTGGTAATCTTTCATTTGGAGACAATACACAATGTTATGAGAATGTGAATCCAACATATGATTCTCTTTACACTTATGATCGCTCTGACCATGGTGTTCAACATATGAACGAAGGATATAATTCTAATATTGATAATAATAATGAAGTAGGTAACAATAATGATGATATTGAAGGAGGTTATGATAACGATAATGATGGTTATTATGATGATGATACTTATGCAAACGAAGATAGCCAGTACTACGACAACGATGACTATGATGTGGAAAGGAACCGTCGAGAAAATAAAGAATACTTGAAAAAAGGTGGTCCTCGTAGTTGGTTCGCGTAGCTTTTTAAATGATGAATACTAGTTTAACAATCCTATGTTTTTTAAATTGATGTTTTTAATCCTGTAGTTAGTTTCCTTGTATCATTTATTAAAAATTAATTCAGAGTTTTCAGCTTTCAATCCAGAGAAAAAAAAATCAAAAGAAATGGCAAGAAAGTTATTTACACGGTTATAACGTGCGTGATAACGGGAAAACAGTTCTAAAAAACGCATGTTAAAATGTTATTTAGAAGCAAAAAAACATTCAAACTAATTTTAGAAAAACGGTTATAACGTGTGTGAAAACAGGAAAACGGTACTATAAAACTGACGTTTTTTCCTATTTATCGGCCTAATAAAGGCACGGGCTTCGGGGACCCTCACGGCCACGGTATATGGGTGTGACCGTTTTAACGGACGTTTTTTCGATAAAAACGACCGTTTTTAAAACCTTGGTCTCTCTCTAATATTCACCGACAGTTCGGCTGAGAGAATTGGAACCTAAGAATTCAATTATAGGGTATTACAAGGAATGCAATTTAAATCCTAAAAATTCATGTTCGGTTGAGGTATTTCAATTATCTTTATTTTTACCCCGGAATCCAATTTCATTGCACTATTGGACCAATGTAATGGAATTTTACTATTTTGGAGGGAATTAGATTCGTAGGAATCAAAATTCTTAATTACAAAAAGTTCATTTGCACCATTTGGTTCAAGAAATTGGATGCATTCCCGAGGAATTGGATTCCCCAGAATCCAATTCCTTGAAACGAACATGTTGTCAGTGTATGCTTCCCAATACAGTCAGCTAGAAAACAGCGAGTAAAAGTATACCAGTACCACCAATTGTCGTAAGCCTGCAAGCAAACAAATAAACAGTCATCTTAAATATGAGGAACAATACGGCATACGGGTCGCCAGTCATTTGGTAATCGTATTTCAAAACCACGGTTTAATCTGACATTATTGATATGTAACACGAGTTAGTATTTGTGGATCGATTATCTTGGTCTCCAGAAGAAAAAAATGGAAATAAATAAATAAATAATATATATATATCTAATGCATGGAGAATTCCTTTATGAAAAAAATACGATGAGCGTATGTTTGTTTGCCCTAAAGGGGTAAAACCAATGTTTTAAAACCCAGATCGGACATTAAACCGGTAAAATTACTGGGTCTGGGTTATACGGTTCAATCACTGGTGAAACCAGTGGGTCACTGGGTTAAGTATGTTCTACTGTTTAAAAAGTACAAATCACAAAATCTTATCCAAAGTAAGGAAGTCAGATAACGTTTGTGGAGAAAAAACGTGGGGTAGTGGTTAGTAGTTTTAGAAATAATGCAAGGACTTAAAACATTAAACCATATTTCTAATTTTAATTCACCCTCTCAACTGCTTCTACTGTCTCCTTCCTATTCTCTCCTCTATTCTAGAAGTTGTGGAGTACCCACCCACACACAGGAGAAGATAACGATAATCACACTTTCGCCATCTTTGAAGAAAAATGGCGCCTTCTTTATTTCCTTATTCTCCTCTGTTTTTCGTACACTTGGTTTGTCTTTTATCATGTGAAGTAACTAATTTGATTTCCAAAATATTGAATAGATGAATTGATTTGATGTAATCTCGAGAAACAAATCTTCTCATTTCACTGTCTAAGATCTGTTTTTTTTTTCCTTCCCGATTTAGTGATTTGTAAATTGTATTGTGATGGGATCTGATTTAAACAAAAATTATAGGAGATTAAAAGAAATGTATATGGTTTAGTAAAATAATTTTAGAAGAAATTGAAGATTCCATTTGTAAATTAGAACAGTTTTTAAATAACTTCACAAATTTTGTGTAGATCTGATTTGTGTTTTCTGTAGGACAAAATGTTAATACCGGTTCAAACCAGTTTTAAACCGGACTGGATCTCATGGGTTACTGGTCCAACTGTCCGGTTCACTGGGTTGACTGGTTTTTTAACATGTTAGTGGGTCACTATTGAGTCATACCGTTTTTCGTACTGGTTCACTGGTTTACCGGTTCAACCGGCCAGTCCGGTCCGGTTTTTAAAACACTGGGTAAAACGTGCTGGCCCGACACAGCCCAGCTCACGAAGTCACGTGCCTAGCCTGTTGTGCTGGGCTGTGCCAGAGATTCAGACATGCTGTGCTAAATGACGTGCCATGTCAGAAAAATAAACGTGATGTGCCGTGCTAGCACACTTATTTTATGTTTTCCAAAATAAATATTTTGGAGATATTTTAGTTAATACATGTATTATTACAGAAATAAATTAGCATAACGAAAATAAATGTCAGAAATTGACCAAAACAATGATTCTTTTGTGAAATAGGCATCAAATGTGATGTATTATGTAGTATTTTACGCAAAATGTGATGTATTGTGTAGTATTTTACGCATGTCGTGGTGTGCTTTTTTCGCATGCCGCGTGTTGTGCCGTGTTGATGTGCCTATTTGTCTGGTACATCACAACACATTAAACAAACGTGTTGTGCCTGTGCTGGGCCGATAACGTGTTTTCCAGTGTTGTGCTTGAATTTTAACGTGTTGTGCCTCTGGTAGTGAAGAAAGTCATGGAAGTCTTGGAAATTCTTGCTTCTCTAGCTTAGGTGTCATAAACGTGCTGGCCCGTCCCAATTTACACCTCTAGTTTGCCCCTTGTGGTTTTCACGTTTCAAATGGTTTAATAGATATCGATCTTGTCCATTTTTCCGATGAAAATCTTAGTTTAATTAGGATAAAAAAGAAGAAAAAAAAACTCGATACGAAAATTACATGTACGAAATGTATACAATTAGAAAATTCAATACTAATGAATGATAATTAATTTCGAAGGGCATGCATGTATTTTGCATTTTTTTTTTTTTTTTTTTTTGATCAACAATCAGACCACATTTCATTCAATCCAAAAAGGAGATTACATGATTGTTTACAAGAAAAAGAACATCAAAATACAAGAAATTTAAAACCCAAATACAAATAAAGATACCAATTGCATGTAATTCGCGAAGAGAAAGAGCAAAATACCGTAAAGGTACCCAATTTTTGTATGAAAAGTAGAGAGAAAAGATGGTATAATCCGGAATCAATTCCGACCATTTTGAATGTTTGTCTTCTATAACAAGAGATGCTCCAAAAACAAAGGAGTGATAAGCCCTTAATCTTGTATATGTGAACGAAAAACCCGGATGCCCTAAATCCCTTTTGTTGAAGATGAACTCAAAGCTATGCCGTGTTGAATCGCCGATGTTCTCGAATCTAGAATAACAAGCCATGAAACAACCCACAAAGATTGAACAAATCACCATCAAAGTGAAGAAATAATCGCTCTCAAAGCGAAGAAAAGATCGCCCAAAAAGCGAAGATAAAATCACCAAAATGGTGAAGAAATGTGTCAAAAGACACCATAAATTAAAAAACAACATCTTATTCTATTAAAACTAAGAAAAACAATAATCCTTGCTCAGATCTAGTCCAAAAAGACCAAATCTGAGCAAGATGATAATGAAGAGTTTTTGTTTTTTTTTTTTTGAGAGAGAAAGAGAGAGAGAGGCGTTTCTTGCTTTTCCTTTTCCTTTTTTCTATATTTTGCATATTTTGTATGCTTGGTCTATAGTGGATAAACATTTCATAAATGTGGTATGGTCTATGGTGGTTTAACCGCTGATTTTTATTATCTATTCTATTTTATTCTATATAATATAAAGGGAACTCCCCTCACTGTAGCAACTAAAGCTAGAAAAAGTGTTTTCCAAATATACCCTCAATTTTATTTTTTTGGTTTAACCATTTCATGAATAAATAGGGCTACAAAAGTAATTTAAGAGAACTGAAATCCCCTTGACAAAATTATAACCCTCACAACCGAAGATTAGATTTGCATAAGTTTTATAAACAAAATCAGAATCAAACAATTTTTTACCCCGAAAAACAATATCAAATGACTAATTAGATACACAAAGAGAATAAAGTATGTGATTGTAATAAAATTTACAACCATGTTATCCATGGTTAAAATCATAATTCAAAGGAAAAAAATTGAAAAATTAAAGCTAATGTAAATCATAGCCTTACAGTTATCATCTCTCGGGAGATCCCATCAATTTGATAGAATTCTACAAATTACAATAGCAAGAAAATAATTTTAACGAAATTGAAATTTATCTTCATTGCAAACTTATAGTTGAATGGAAAAATCTTCTATTAATTTCTTTAATCACTATCAAACAAGGAGATAAAAAAATATATAAACTAAACATTTACCAAAAACTTTACCAATAGAGAAGAATTTGCGAGAAGGGGGAAATCAGAAGTAACGGTGGAGGGAGGAGAAGATTGAAGATGTCATTAATTAATAAAAATGGCCAACTATTTCTTCCACCTGTTGAACATGCATGGCCCGTATTGGTGCGAACCTGTACGTTAACGTGTTACTTCCTCCGTTACACACAAACCTGCCTATATTGTAGAGACGGAGGGAGTATTTAACTAAATGTCCTCTAGCTTATAAGTTTTATTCTAGCCGTTATTGAAGCACGTGGGTATGCACGTGCGTACCATTCTTGTATGGAAAGAATTTTCTTTCTGGATTGGATACGGAGATAAATACTGGTGAGAAAACATGGACTAGAAATTACACTGTGCGGAGACAGGATCGTACAGAGTAAGTACAGAAAAGGAGTCAAGGAGATCAGACCTTCTATTAGCATCACACTTTGTTGATGACTCGACAATCTTGACTGATAATTTCTGGCCTCCTTTGTTGAAGTTCTTTCCAACGTACCTATTACCATCCTTTCAACCAAACCAACGACAAAAAAAATCTATTCTCAGTATTTTGATACCACATACCAAGTTAAGGCTTAAGCGGTGTTGATATATGCAGGGACGGACCGAAGGATAAATTTCCTTTTAAAGCCCGGGCTAGAAGCCTTGGTCGAGCATAAATTTTTGTTTTTTTTGGCTTGTGGATTGGGAAGGCTATCCGGGCTAAAGCCCCCTTTAGCCCAGCTGTAGGTCCGTCAGTGGATATATGTAACAATTCTGAATTAGGGATGGCCAACAAATGAGGCTAATCGTATTGCAAGTTAGGATGATCAAGGTAAAAATAACATGTGTCTAATTGTTGCGCCCTTGGCACGAGCAAGACCCGTGCAAGCATTTAGCACATTATCAAAACAAAATGAGGTCGCGAAAGATAGTCTTGCAGTAGCCTACGTTCTAGCCCAAGACATATCCATTGCTTGGCTAGTACTTGTAAGTCTGTGAAGCAGGTAAAATGCATCCCCATTGGCCGTATGGCCGTATGACCTTGCACGCTTGTCATAGAACAAGGGACAAGTTGGAATAAAGGGGAGCTACGTTTAAAGATTCATGTTCATGAAGCACGTTGGTACAAGTAACGTACATTTGCTCGGCAATAAGCGAAGATTTCCAGGCCGGTTACACACTTGAATGGACCGTCGGGAAGTTTTTGCTTGCCAAGCACGATGCATTGCTGGAGGTAAAATTTTGCGACCCGTCATAGGACCCGTTATACCATTATTTAATATGGAAAGTGATTAAGATCTAAACTCCGATTTGAGCAGTGATAATAAAAACATCTTTATCTTTTTCTTTCGTTTGTGGTTGGTAAAGAGATGACCATTACGTACCGGATTATCGATAAAGCTGGGACAATTTGTGGCTGATAATTTCTGGCCGACATTGTTTAACTGATGACCATCCATTCAATGAATCAACGGAAAAAAGCATATCCACATCCACATCCATAAGAATGAAAATAATTACAGTAAATAAGACACTTTGTCATTAAAGCTGGGACATTTTGTCGGTAGCTTTGGCTGCTAATTTCTGGCCGACAATGTTTAACCGACGACCATCCATTCAATGAATCAACGGAAAAATGCATATCCACATCCATAAGAATGAAAATAATTACATAATTAAAGAACGCAGCCCTAGCTCAGCTGGTCATCTCGTTTTCCGAAGTTTCAAAGCGTTCCAGGAGGTCCCAGGTTCAAGCCCCCAATGACGAGGTCCCAGGTTCAATTCCTCAATAGCATAATATTGCAGGAATTAATATGGAAGGTAGTGTTAGTTTGCCCCACTTGTGAAACAATCTCAGCCCTCCATCCTCTTCGGCTCCTTTGGTTAGGTTATCCATGAGGCTCGCTGGTAGGTTAGTACAGCTACCTGTTCAATTAATGTAGTAGTATGTTGTTGGAAGTTAGCTTGTTAGCCTCAAACTAGTTAATGTAATACTGATTATCCATTAAATAAGCATATTTGTTTACGATATTTTCTTCTCAAAGATATAATACACTAGTTTTTTCCATGCACGTTTCCTCATCCATGTCCCATTCTTTGAACGTTTAGCTATAAATACGTGCATCCAACTTGAGAAGAAAACACACAGTTTCAAGAAACCCAAAAAAGAGAGAAAAATTCTCATTTTGCTTTCAGTATATCGTTTATTAATGGCATCCAGTAAGAACTCACTCTATGTGCTATTCATGGCTTTGGTCCTCATGGCTGTAGTAAGTGAAGTGGCAAATGCAAGTTCCTTAACAGTATATCGTTTAGCAAATTGCGGCGGCGAAAGCCAAACCCTTAGTAATTGTGGTTGCTCAAACCTTTTATACATGGGTGGTTACCAATTTAGGTACACCGGTCAAACTGCTAGGATGTATAACACCGGGAATTGTCTGGGTGCGGTTTCTAATAATCTCAACGGCAATGACCGAAGGTGCTTCGGCGTTGGATGGAGGAGTATCTTCATCCAATGTTAAGTAAATGTCTCTACTATGTGTGTTTCAGGAATGGGCCCTGCAAGTATGCTGATGATGGCTATATCACTTCGTATGTGCTTCCTGTAAGTTTATAATAAGTTATAAATAAAGCAGGGCCATTTCATTTCGTGCTTCCTAAAAGTGTTATAATGTTATAAATAAATTGGGATGCGACGCTTGCCTTAACGGTAGACTTCGGGTTGCTGTTATTGCAGACTGTTGCTTCCTTCCATTAATGCATCTGATGTTTGTTCTTTAAGTGTTTGTTCTATATATATTTGATACTGGGTTCTATATTTGCTCTATAAGTGTCTATAACTGTTTGTACTTCTAATATCCTACACCAAAAATGGGCTAACTTAGGCCTACAAAACTCCTGATATTAACTAGAGTTAATTAGTGTTTGGGTCCTAAATTTTGGTATGATAGAGGATTTGGGTACTAAGTTTGTCCAATTTTGAGTTTGGGTCGTTAAAAAACCTGTTATTTGTTCTTCTAAATTTCTAGATCCCTCCAAACCCATAATAGCATCAACTCTTATTTCAAATGATGATTTTTATATTTTATTTTCCCCAATATAACTCATAATATATAATATTGTTGTTTAATGATTTTGGAATTCTAGAGTTTCTGTTTAGTGATTTGATTAAATCGATTACTTGTATGTGTGTTGATTTAACAAAACATGGTTTTTAATTTTGGTGGTGGGATTTTAAGGTTGTAGAGGTTGCACAAAACCTTTTCTAAGGACCCAAACTCAAAATTGGACAAACTTAGAACCCAAATCCTCTACCATACCAAAATCTAGGACCCAAACACTAATTAACTCTATTAACTAAGTATGGTTCATTGGGCCTAATGTGCTTCCCTTGTTAGCCAAGTATGGCTAAATAGGCTTTGCAAACACTACATTTACAAGCCCATGAGCAATGGTTCATTGGGCCTAATGTGCTTCCCTTGTTAGCCAAATATGGCTAAATAGGCCTTGCAAACACTCCATGTACAAGCCCATGAGCAAGAACCCTAGGGTGTGAAGGTTTAAAATCAACCATAATGACATCAGCGAGTGACAGAATATGTGACGTCAACATACCACGTCAGCAAAACAGGGTGCCATTCAGCACCGACTACCACGTCATCAACACGGACAATACAGAGAGCGCCACATCTTCTGCCACGTCAGCGGATATTCTGACATGTCGATCGCCACGTCAGCATATATTCTGATGTGTCAATAGCCACGTCAGCAAAAATACTCGCTAGGAAAATGCCAAGTCAGGAGAAGATGGCACGTCAGCAGTGTTGGCCAACCAATGCATGCCACGTCAGCATCGTAAATCTTGTCAGCGGGTACAGTTAACGGCGTTGGAATATTCCTAACGGCATCATCATATAATTAACGGTGTCGGTATATTCCTTTCATGACGTCATTGTCATCGGCCCTGTCATCTTCTCATGCATCGGCAACCTGGCGGCGGCGACGACCATGCCCGACGTCAGTGCCGGCCAGCCAGTGATCCAGTGTAACATGATGCAGCATATTTTCGTAGTTCCGATTTTGTGTAGCACGATGCAGTTTAATTCCATAGCCCTCGGATCATTCCGCCCCATTCTGTTTGCCTAACGGATTTCTACGCCCCATTGTGGGCTTAGGTGAATTATTCCTCTTGGGCTTGGCATGTACACTTATTTTGGGCTAACCCTTTGCACCCTCTTCGTTATTAACTAATTCCATAACCCTAATAAAAGCTTCTAGAGTATTCCAAAAGGCATGAAGGACAAGTAAATTCAATTTATGCCAGGGATTCATGCATGGAAATTATGTCAGGGAGGCATTCAGGGAATTTATCACAGAGGCATGTAGGGGAATTATGATTGAGGAGGCGTGCAGGGAGAATAAAAGAAATTTATGCCAGGAGGCATGCAGGACCTGTGAAGATGTTTCACTTAAGCAAAACGGAAATTCGCACCATATAAATATTGGGCTTCAGAACCCCAAAAGGTACGCAATATTCCCCACTAAAACTCCTGTGAAAAATCTCTTGCAAATTTAAGCATCGGAGGATTTTTTGCAGGTACCCCCCATTACTCAATTCAATTGGAGGATAAACAGCGAATCGATCTTCATCAAAATCACTATTAAATTCGTGTTTGGGGTAGGATCAATTTTACCATACAAACAATAACCTAATCAATTTTGACCACATACTTAGTCTAAGTTAAACTTCTTCAAAATGTACACGGGCGTTAACTTCTGTTGTAGAATTCAAATTTTCTAAACCATGAAACACTTAAGGGAACTCGTGGCTAAATGCACACATAGGTACATATCAAAGATCATTAAGGGCGCCTCTATAGCGCCAATTTTTCTAATCTCCACTCCTTTAAAACACTAAGTCATATGAGCCCCTACATCGCACGGTGAATGTGACACCCCCTCAAATTAAATTAGATAAAAGCTTTGGGCATTAGTAAAACTGGAGAGGACACTTGTCAATTATTTATTGGTCAACACATTAAATTTACATTAACACTCAGTTTACACCCGGTTTTTAACGAGACGTTATTGATATTTAACTGGGCGTTATTCACTCTGTCAGCAGAGACGTGGGTATACACCACTCCCGATTCAAACTACATTGTAAATTAGTGTTTACACTTGGTTTACACTCAATACTCAACTGGACGTTTGTAACGCCGGCTAAGTAGGCAATACATCCGTTGGTCCCCTGATTCTGCAATACTTTTCTTCCTTATCAAACCATAGTTTTTCAGCATGGAATGTCGTAGAAAGAAAACAAAAATCCTAAATACCAAGCTTTAGAGAAGAAACCCTAAATATTGCATAAAAATACTAAATACCTAAATACTGCAGAAAAAAACATGGTTTGAATGTTTGACTCAATCTCGAGAAAACTGAGATGGAATTGCTCGCCTACAAAACAGAGCAAAACACAGTGGATTAAGATATTTTTCGGTTTTGAAGACAATGAGTATGGGTCTGATCAACCGACCCTTTATTCCAACCCAATCAACATACAAAAAAAAATCCATTCTCCCCCTTTTCTTTAATTTACTTCACTAAAGAACGCTTCACAAAAATTCAACTACTTTGATCGAATTCGAATGATTGTAAAAGAAAAGAACGAAAAAAAAAACAGAGTATAAAACCCGGGTCGTTCGCGGGAGTAGGAGATAGACGATTGATTGGCTTCTGGTTATGATAAATACCCACAAAATTATCAGCATAAAAATCCTTATTATATTCACTACAAAATTGAACACAACACATAAAAATCCTTACCATCATTGCCAGGGTTGGCCCTGGGCACATGGAGGCAATATCTTGCATTGGGCCACAAACTTTTGGGGGCCACATAGTACATGTACTTCACATTAAAAAATAAATATAAAGGGGAGTTTTATGTAACCGAAAACTTACAAAGGGTCACTATTTTGTTTTGCAAGGGGGCACAAATTAGATTTAGTTAGACTTTATCAATTTACAAACAAAACCCGAGTTTTTGTTGTGTGTTTTTCATACAAAATATTATTCGGGAGAAACAAAAACAGAGGGAAACTAGGGTTTGTAAATATAAATTTGATAAAACTATTTAATTAATCAATTCAACCACGGACGAGCTTGAAACTGTTAATATCGGGAATGAGGAATCTCCACGACCTATCTCCATAAGCTCGACTCTACACATAGACGAGCGCACAAAGTTGGTAGACCTCCTCAAGGAATATCAAGACGTATCCGCATGGACGTACGAGGAGATTCCTGGCCTGGACGAGAAGCTGGTCACTCACCACTTACATGTGATATTCGGATCCAAACCGGTCAAGCAGACCCCAAGACAATTCCGGCACGATGTTGAAAAACAGATTAAGGCAGAGGTTCAAAAGTTATTGGTGGCTGGTTTCATCAAACCAATTCATCACCCCACTTGGTTGGCAAGCATAGTTCCGGTAAAAAAAAAAAGAATGGTCAAATCAGGTGTTGTGTCGATTTTAGGGATCTAAATAAATGTTTCCCTAAGGATGATTTTCCGCTCCCCAACATCGACATGTTAGTAGATGCCACCAGTGGACATGGCATGTTTTCTTTCATGGACGGGTATAGCGGCTATAACCAATTAAAGATGTACGATCATGATGCGAGCAAGACGGCTTTTCGAACCCCTCTCGGAAAATTTTACTATACTGTGATGCCCTTCGGTCTGAAGAATGCTGGCGCCACATACCAACGCGCCATGACCACCATCTTTCACGACATGATGCATAAGAAAGTTGAGGATTATTTAGATGACATAGTAGTCAAGTCAAAAACTCAGGCGACCCATACAGGGATTCAACAACAGGTGTTCGAAATATGCCGCGAATACAAGCTAAAAATGAATCCATTAAAGTGTGCTTTCGGTGTCTCCTAGAGCAAGTTCCTAAGCTTCCAAGTAACCGCTGAAGGAATCAAAGTTGACCCAACCAAAACGCAAGCCATTCTCACAATGCCACCACCGCGGAACGTGAAGGAACTCCAGAGTTTCATGGGAAAAATAAACTAGATCCGCCGCTTCATACCCGGATTGGCTCAACTTATTGCTTCGTTCACACCCTTACTAAAGAAAGGAGCAAGCTTTGTATGGACCCCATTACAACAGGAAGAGTTCTGGAATATTCAACGAACATTATTTTCCCCGGATGCCATGATATCAACAAAGACCACTACACCTCTATACCTCTTTCAGTGACACTGCTGTCGGAGCTCTCCTCGCCCAAGAAGATGACGAAGGGATTGAATACCCCATATACTATTTCAGTCGGACTTTGAGAGATGCCGAACTCAGGTATACCAAAGCAGAAAAGTCATGCCTAGCCTTGGTCTACTCCATCCAGAAATTCAAGCACTACCTGTTGTCCAATAAAGTGGTGCTGATATCCAAATCCGATCCTGTGAAGTTCCTCCACTCAAAACCTGCTCTGATAGCAAGACCAACCAAATGGCTCCTCCAAATGTCAGAATTTGACATAACATGTGCTACCCCGAAGGCCATCAAAGGACAGGAAGTTGCAGATTTGTTGGCGGCATTTTCAAGAGAAAATGCTGTAACATTACGCGAAGACCTCCCTGGGGACCTTCCAGAAATCTCTTTCATTCAAGGGGAAACTTGGATATTGTTTTTCGACGGCTCCGCCACCCCTAACAACGGCACGGGAGGAGCCGGCGTGGTTCTAGTATCCCCAATTGGTGAAGTTTTCTCACACTCCTTCAAGCTAGACTTCCCCTGCACCAACAATTCAGTAGAGTATGAAGCTTTCCTTATTGGGTTGTCCTTGGTTAAACAAGACAGAGCCACACGTCTGGAAATAATATGGGACTCTAAACTACTGGTCAACCAAGTAAACGGAGTATACGCACTAAAGGAGGTAACCTTAGCCCCATATAGAGCTGAAGCGCAAAAACTACTGAACTACTTCGCCGACGCAACATTATCCCATATCGGGCGCGGCAGCAACCAACATGCCGACTGCCTAGCAACGTTAGCATCGAAACTGTGATTTGAAGGCCCCGAGGAAACTCTGACGGTGAAAAGAAGGACTGTGGATTCAACGTGGCTTTCACAGCCTGAAAAACATAAAGTTGATGACTGAAGAACACCGATTATCCAAGAGCTTAGCAGTTCACTCTCTCAAGGAAAGGTCAGCCTTAAAAATTTGCGTGATTTCTTCATGCTTTGAGGGGCACTCTATCATCAAAATCCAGACGACTTTCTCAAGATGTCTCAGAGAAGAGGAAGCACAGCAACATCTCAATCGAATCCATGGTGAGCTCTGCAGACAGACATTGGTGGTAACCCTCTATCGTCGTTTACAATGCCTTGGCTATTATTGGCTGGAGATGGAGGTCTAAGCTCGGTTACTTCAAAGAACCTGTTCCAACTGTCAAGCACCGCCGCATCAATTAGAAATTTTCAACATTGGCCACGTCGGGGAGTGGCAGAAGCCATACATCGGTTACCTTCGCGATAGGATACTCCATACCAATGATAAGGAGGCATCCAAGATAAAACAAAGGTCCAAGAGGTTCGTATTTAACGAAGGGATCTTATATCATAAAATCTTTGAAGGGAGTCTTATGCAATGTTTGAAAAAGGTAGAGATCCTAATCATGCTGAAGGAGATGCACGAAGGAGAACACCAAGGGAAGGGGAAGTTATTTCTCCAAATACACGAGAAGTACTACTGGCCTACCATGGAGGACGACGCGGCTTCTTTCGTATAGAGGTGCAAGGAATGTCAGGTCCACGAGAACCTTATTCATGTACCAGCAACCACCCTATATTTAATAAGCAGTCCATGGCCTTTTCATAGCTGGGGACTTGACATCATTGGGTAGATCAACCCACCGTCCTCAAAACATCACGAGTATGTAATAACAGCAACCGAATACTTTACCAAATGGGTCGAAGCCATATCTTTACGAGGAAAGAACGGAACCACGATTGCGACATTCATTAAGGAGTACATCATCTGCCGTTTTGGTATACCTAAACATATCATCACCGATAATGGGATTAAAAAAGTATTCTTCACCGTATACTACCCTCAAGGGAATGGGCAGGCTGAAAGCACCAACAAAACTCTGTTTCGAATCCTCAGTCGGACAGTACACGATAATCCTCGAACATGGCATGAGAAACTTCCCATGACACTTTGGGCGTATCGGACGTCACCAAGAAGTTCCACTGGGGTCTCTCCCTATTTCTTGTTTATGGCGCAGATCCTATCCTTCCAGCGGAAATTAAAATCCCATCAGCTAGGATTGCCGAAGCAAGCGGAGTTCAATGGAATGAAGCTGAAGCCTTAAGTGCCAGGGTTGCGGAATTGGACACTATATACTCAAGGAGAGCCAAAGCGGAAGAACACGCACGGGAATATAAAAATAGGGTTTCCAGAGCATACAACAAAACCGTGAAACCTCGAATTTTTCAAATAGGAGACTTGCTACTAAAGACTCCTAAGCACATCCAGCAAGACGCGTCGGCACCAAAATTATCCGCAAAATGGGAAGGTCCTTATATAGTCACGAAAGCATACATCAGTGGGTATTACAAAGTCATTAAGGATGACGGGGGAAAACTGGAAGCGGTCATCAATGGGAAATGGAAAAAGGCATATTACGCCTGAACACCGCCTCACCCCACCGTATCACAAACACGGATATCCAGACATCTTTTCACTTTCTTCCATGCCGTATTGAGTTTCTATTTAATTTGATTGAAGCAAATCAATAAAGTTCTCTTATTCTTTCAAAGAAAAAAAAATGCTCATAAAGAAACTCAAACATATCACAACCACATAACTCAGAAAAAGCCCGTCCAAAAGGTGGTAATCTCTAGAAAGCATCATCTTCAAACGACTTTGATACCTCTCAGTCCTGCTCTTCAAATTCTGGATTGACTCTTCCACATTCTGTGACTCCACCTCCAAGGATTTCTTCTCTTTTAGAATAACTTTTGTAGCAGGGACCACGCCAGCAAGGAATTCCAGCCCTATCGACTTTCACAATTTCAAGACGATGCCGCAACCAACTAATGTTGAACTTCAGATATTCACAAGTAGACACCATGTTCTCCCAATTTTGAATAGCAGCTTCCGCGATGACAGAGATAGACATACTCTCCATTTCAACAACCATTGGCAGGAGACAATTCACAATAGAAACCAAAGCAGATGAACAATATTGTACCACGTTCCTGGTGGAAATGTGGCCATATATCTTTTTCGCACAAGGAACACCCCAACGTTCCGGTAGTTAGAAGAAAGGCACCTCATGCGGGTTCCAAACAACAAGCCTACATTGGGATACTCATGGAAAGAAATTCCTAAGTCAGCATTTTCCATCTCTTTAGCGGCTGGAAAGATCGAGCTCGAAGAAAAAGGGGTAACCAAGTCGTCTTCATCTATGACGGTAACACATGCTCCAACATGATACCTCTACACAGAAGGAAAACTCCCATTACTCATCGGCAAATAAAGAAACGTATGTTGATTAATGAGAACATACCGGTATGACCTTCTTAACCCGAATGACTCGGATGGGGGAATTGTCACGAGAATCAAGTTTGGAACGTTTGGCTGGAGAACCTGGTAGAATTGAGGAAGATTCGCTTCTGATCGACATGATGTAATTTGGACTTGACGAGAAGAAATCTTTGTTGAAAATTGGGAAGACGACACAACTTCACCAGGAGTAAATACTATAGAATCCCTAAAGGAAGGAGAAACGCAGGCTGAAAAAGTGGAACATGCCGGAATCACGGCCGGGAGACCAGCCTCGAAAATAAAATGCCTCACCTTTCACTAGTCCAGAAGGGGCTATAAATAACATTTTTAAATTACGGATTAGTTATGTGAATAAAATTTTACAAACAAATTCCGTCATATAACATAAAAATAGTTGGATCCATCACTTAACGTAAAAAAACCGTCATTCTTAGGTGTAGTAATTTACTAGGTGTGTGATTTAATGATGAACCATTAAATTATGGAATAAATCCAACACATATTTATAGGTTTTATACGCCCAATACTAGTTTTCTACTGTGTGCCCAAAAATGGCTAGCCACATATCCAGAGGAATGAAAATGGTTATCCATAAGTCTTCCGGATAGTGCGATAATGGTTCCACTAGTAATTGGGCCGGTATAATTATTCATGGGCTTGAATTGCCCCCACAATCCAATCGGAGGTAAGGCTAAGGTTAGACGAGTATGTTTCCATCTCGATCTAAACTGACAAACCTCCCGGCACTCTTTCCATGTTTTCGATATTGTTCTTCTTTTCTCCCCTCATTATTTTTCTGAAATGAATCCTCACTCTCACCAATGTAGATTAATCATCACCCTTATCATAAAATCAAAACCTTGTATCAACAGAAATCAAAAGAAAACCCTTTTTTGTAACCCTAAATCTAGTCGTTTTTCTCCTGAAATCCTAGGGTTTGAGTAATGGAAAGAAGAAGACATGGAACTGAAGTCAACTCATTTTCACCTATGGTTTAGTTTTTATTTGAGATTATTGTTATTTGATTTGATTAGATTTGATTGGTGTTGTTTAAATCGATCTCAAGATATGGATTCATCACCAACAACATCAGGTTTCGTCAATATCAGTAGCATTCCTTGCAGATCTTTGGTATAGTTTCTTTTCACGTTAAGTTGATTTGATTTTTGTTAGCTAGGAATATTATTGGTATCGGTTAGGACTTATGAGTTTTCTGAAAATCTATTTCCGTTTAGGATTTTTAATTTTTTGTTTTGTGAGATAATGTTGATTTGGGTTATGTCAATGATTCTGGTGTTGATGCTGGGTTTTTGATATCATGATCAAAGTTAGTAAGAGCTCTTACTGCACAGGAAGGCGATATGCTAAATATTGAATTAAATTCATCTCTTGTGTCCAGGATATCTATGAGAATTATAATTTTTTTTAAAAAGAAGTGAGTATGTGATCTGCATTTCTAGGAAAATTTCATTTCGAAATTAAAATGGCTTGAAAGTGATTATATAGGTATAAGTTGTGGTATCAACTGTAATAGTGTTGCAAAATGCTAGATAGATTTTTTTAAATCTTTTCTGGATCTTTTTTTATTTCAGGCGGTGTATACTGTGTACAGAGTGGACAAAAGTGCGTATTGTAATATAACTTATACAATTAATATTTCCAACCTTAGACCTTGAGAGGTCACCCTAACAAACTTCTATGCATGTCCCTATATCTTTTGTGGAAGTTGTAGGTTGAACTTCGAATTGTAGATAGGTTGGTGAAGGTAAGCTCTCATTTTCATTCTCGTTTGCTGGAACTTTTTTTTTTTTTGGCATACATTTTGTTGTTAACGTTTTTAATCAGGGAGTTTTTACATGTGCCGATTGGTTCGTTTTTGGGTAGGCACATCTTTGCTAGAAAATTTAATGGAGCCGTTAGTAAAGCGTTCATCACATGCAAATGATCTTGTATCTTCAACTTAAACAAGTTTAGCAAGCAGCTGCCTGCTCACATTCTTCCAGGTCCTGCAGCCTCATTTTCTTATCACTTTAGATTGGTTTCTACTCGTTTGTACATTTCTACACCCATATGGTGACGCTGTAATTTGTTTTCTTATAGGTTCAAAAGATTCAGTCTTTAACAACAAATATTGGAGTAGCATACAAGTTTGTTTTTTCATTAGTTTTTGACGCATCTTAGTTTTAGTATGATACTTCTCTTCTTTGTTTTCTTATATATTGTTTTTAATTTTTACCACTTCTTGTAGATGCTTAGATATGTCTGTTGTTTATGCTGCACCACATCCCCGTTATTGCAAATATATGCCATGATAATTATAGTGAATGAATGCATAAATTTATAATTAGAGTTCTCTAGGCTCCTTGAACTCTTCACAAGTTTTATGGGTTTGGAATATCTCCGGACATTTAAATATGTAACCTAATGAATGAATAACTTGTCGTATTTTGTCTCTTGAAGTTTAATTTTACCTGAAATTGTGTTCTTCTTTAGATATTAAATCACCTTTTTGTTGTGGTTCTTGTTACCACCCCCGCTTCAATATTACTCATGGGGGGTAACAATTAGTCTTGTCCCCTTACAAACGATGATTCTTTCAAAGTGGGATTAGTTTGTTCCTTCGAATTGGTTCACATAAGGAAGTATCTTCTAATACAGGAGAGTGGGTTCCCTGCACATTCATATTACTATTGTATTTTGAGGAACTTCAGAAAAAGAGCAGTTTCCAAGGCATTGTTGATAACGCAAAGCCTCCAAATGATGACGATTTTGACTGCCAGGTTGATGATATTGTGGATGAAAATGCAATGTTATGCAATAGAGATGGCGTACTTGGATATAGAAGAGCTACAAAATTAGAGTGATGAAGCTAGGTAACAGTTTAGTAAATCAAATTCAGTGAAAAAAGATCAGTTTTAATATTTGGATGTAATTTCAAGTAGCATATGTTGTATGATGAATATACATTTTATCTGTATTCAGATATTTGATGTAATTTTCAGTAATTAATATAAAGTTAAATTCATCTTGAAAATGCATTTGTATATTCAATGTCAAAACGTAGTAAGTTTTCAGATTTAGCTGAATCAAAATATGCTTCTGATTCACCAAATTTGAATACCAAAATCTGAATCAGTTTCTGGGATATCACGGATCCCAACCGTTATTATATTTAACAAACAGAAAACGTGATTCTATATCACAGACTTTATTCGTGAACAAAAATGACGAATTTTGGTCGTCATACTCAATGACGTTTTCTGTTTGTTATTTAGAAAAAGTCACACCAAATAAATAACTGTTCGAATAACGGATGAAATCCGTGATAAATCACGTTTTATAACGGGATCCTTCCATCATTTATAAGCCTTTCTGGACTAGTGTTTCCACGGCCCCATCCAAGCCCTCGCTCCATCATCGTGGCCCCACCATGCCTAGCCGCCCTTGCACGATCCACTATGCTATTGCCGCATCCCCACTACGCCTGGCCGTCCGAGTATGTCTCGTTTTGTCAAGGCCATACTATGCCAAGCCGCCTGCTCCACTGACATGACCCTATCATCCATGCGCGTTCACCTTACCAAGATCAGGCCACCTCTTGGCCCCTCGAGACAAGACTGTCCACTTGCGTCGCCTCCCAAGAACGCGCCCCCTTTGCCTTGGAGATGTACGACCAGACCAAGCCGGTAACTTTAGCCTCACCACTCCACGCTCTGCATTCCCAGTACAAATTACGCAGGGCCGCCAAAACGGGAAGACAAAACTCTCTTTACCACTCAAAAGGTTTAGTCGGATTCTCTTGACCATCTTTGCAATGATTTACACCTCGATTTCGTCCTTGTCTGTCACCATCATATGCTTACCTCGAAACAACGCACATGTTCCGAGCTAAGCAGGGGACTTAATGTTGATGGTGGTTTTTAGTTTAGGGTTAAAATCGTAAAATACTAAACCCTAGCAGACAGTGACGTCACACCATTTAAAGCAACAAGCATTTACTAGGCACATTTACTGAAACCTTTAATGTGTCTCTAAAATAATTACCGGGGTATATTTTTTAAATTAGGGTTAGGAAAAGCCAACCCCTAATTCCCACGTGTACCAATGGCAAATCATGCCAGCCACACCGACCTCGCCAAAACATGCCAACTATGCTAGCCACACCTCTGTTCCAATGGAAAATCATGCCAGCCACACCGACCGCACAAAGCAAGCCAACCATGATAGCCGCACCTCTGTGCTAATGGAAAATCATGCCATCCACAGCGACCACGCCAAAGCATGCCAACCATGCTATCCGCACCTCTGTGCCAATGGAAAATCATGCCAGCCACACCAACCACGCCAAAGCATGCCAACCATGCTATCCGCACCTCTGTGCCAATGGAAAATCATGCCAGCCACACCAACCACGCCAACCATGCTAGCCGCACCTCTGTGCTAATGGAAAATCATTCCAGCCACACCAATCGCGCCAAAGCATGCCAACCATGCTAGCCGCACCTCTGTGACAATGGAAAATCATTCCAGCTACACCGACCGCGCCATGCCAAACAAATCTCGCATGTCCCCTCATGCCGCGCCACCATTCTATCCTTCCCCACGTGGCTACCAAAGTAAAGGCGTGCAACAATCAACGGTTTCCCTTAAATACCTGGAGCAAATCCTGGCCGTCTAAGGTCACCTCATGACCTTTGGCCCAAAACCCTAACTTCGTCACGTACCTAGCCAAAGCTAGCCACGCCATACGTCCATGGAAAACCCTTGGACCCACATGCCAAGCCAAACCAAACCTATCCAAGCTAGCCGCGCCATTCCAAACGTACTCTGCCTTGGCCCTAGCCATGCTAGTCACGTCATGCCAAACCAAAACGCCCTTACCTTGGCCCTAGCCATGTTGCACGTCCATCGAAAACCCTTGGCCCCACATGCCAAACCAAACCAAACCTATCCAAGCTAGCCGCGCCATGCCAAACTCACTCTGCCTTGGCCCTAGCCATGCTATTCACGTCATGCCAAGCCAAAACGCCCTTACCTTGGCCCTAGCCATGCCATACGTCCATGGAAAACCATTGGCCCCACATGCCAAGCCAAACCAAACCTAGCCAAGCTATCAACGCCATGCCAAACACACTCTTCCTTGGCCCTATCCATGCTAGTCACGTCATGCAAAGACAAGCGCCTTTTCCTTGGCCCTTGCCATGCCATACGACCATGGAGAACCCTTGGCCCCACATGCCAAGCCTAAACACACCCTAGCCGCGCCACCCTGTTGGCCCTCACTACGCGGCTACCAAAACAAAGGCGTTCAACAATCAACGGTTGTCCTTCAATCCCAGGAGCAAATCCTAGCCATCCAAGGTTACCAGACGACATATGGTAACCTTTGGCCCGAAAACCTAAGTTTGGCCACGCTAAACCAAACCTAGCCAAGCTAGCCGCGCCATACCAAACACACTCTTCCTTGTCCCTAGTCATGCTAGTCACGTCATGCCAATCCAAGCGCCCTTGCCTCGGCCCTAGACACGCCATATGCCAATGGCGAACCCTTGGCCCCACATGCCAAGCCTAAACACACCCTAGACGTGCCACCCTATTGGACATCACTATGCGTCTACCAAAATGAAGGTGTGCAACAATCAACGGTTATCCTTCAATCCTAGGAGAAAATCCTAGCCATCCAAGGTTACCAGATGACACATGGTAACCTTTGGACGGAAAACCTAAGTTTTTCCATGCCAAACCATGCCATGCCAATGGCATGCCAACCTAGCCGCACCACCACATTGGCCCTCACTACGCGGCTACCAAAATGTAGGCGATCAACGATCAACGGTTTCCCCTCCTCTCAAGTTGCAAAATCTCGACCGTCGAAGGTCACCAGGCTAGCAAGTTTCCCTAGCTTGACTTGCCAAGCCACAACAACATGCTCCATGTTTTCCAAAAACATTCGATACATCAACACAAACTGGGGGATGCTCATTAGGGGTGGTCTATAGCGTGCGGCATACACAAATGCACGTTTCAAGATAGTGTAATAAGATTAAGGCGGTTAGTAAATTCAAGAAACACCAGTGAAACACTCCTTCATTATGGGACATCAATTACATCAAATCCCATTAATACCAGGCATTATCACCTCTTCCCATTTAACTCATTCATTTTCTTTTCTTAAGAGGCCAGAGTACGTTTCTTTTTGGACTTGTATAAGTAGGCTTACCTATTTCCACTAGAGACACGAGTTCTTGGTCAGGGAAAATACCACACTCAGAGAGGAAAATCATGTTAGCTTTCTCAAAGCTCTCACCTTCTGATACATGTCAAGCACTGCTCTTCCAAAATTATTCTGGCCTCAACACTCTCTTCACTTCCCTCCCTAAACCAACCCTTCTCCTCCACTTTGTGACCGAACCAAGTCTGGAACGACCATTTCTTGGTTTAGTCCAGACTTGTACAGATTGATCTCTCGAATCTAAAAGTACTCCCTTGCAGTACATTGTTTAGGGTTTATATTTTTTCTCACTTTCACACCTGCAATTACCAAAGTCAGCAGAAACCATTTTCACCTATAAACAGTGGTGCAACATTTTCTTCTGCAGACTTTGTATTTTATTGTGCAATCCCAATACTTATCTGTTGAGAGTCTTGATACTTGGTTTTTTTCTAGCTGTAACTTGTACTTGGCCTGGCCTTTTTCTTTCAATATAACTTTTCACTTTCCATAAAAGCTAGCAAATTTATATAAGTTAGATTATGGGATTACACCATCACCCATTAGATTATAACATTACACCTCTCTCAATAAAACTTATTAGTCATGCTTGATTTAACATTTGATTTGCTAAAATCATCACAATTATCAAATAAGCATCGATCTTCACCGTAAAGCATGGATTCATTCAACATATCAGTGAAAACTATAAAATTAAAAATGTTTGGCGAAGGTATTATCAACATATCATGTAATGTCATTAATGTTTTTGTTTACTCTCTTAAAAATTGTATACTTCGTACGAATACCTCTCATTTCAGTAAAAATAGAGATGAAGGACCAAGGCATGATCCTGAGGGGATATTGGAACATAAAATTGGTTAAAAAGACCAAAATCAACAATTTCTGGGTGAAAAAGACATATAGATTTTGATATTGTTTAAAGGGACAAAAATGTAAAAATAGCCAAGATGTAAATAGTTTCATCTTGCCCATTTTCAAATACTTTTTCTTATTTTTAATTTACACAGGATGCATCCAGTTTCATCCTCACTATTTTTTAAGTTTAAGCCAGGATGAATTCAGTTTCATCTTTGCTATTTTTTTGTGTCAATTTCACCCATACTAATTTTTACTCGTCCATTAGAACCCTATTTTAAAAATATTTTTACAAATTACCAATTTTCCGATATTGGAATACCCAAGAAATCTGAATTTTTGTTTTGTCATGAAGCTCTGCCGTGCAACTGTACAGCTAATCGCGTCCATGAGGATGCATTGCCGGGCCATCACCTACCTGTAGTCTTAACTTGGCATTCGTGATCTTCAAATGCATATTTTTCGAGATTTTAGATGTAATAATTATGCACATGAAATGTAGCTGACAGGTAGACAATGATGAGTTGTCCTACTTTTAAGTTATGTCGTCATCTGCAGATTGAGTTTTGACTTGTATTTATTTATTTATTTTGGGTGAAGGCGAATGGGTAACTAATTCTGCTGGGGCAAACTTCACTCGCATGTGGTTAATGTCATTACAGGAGAGGTAAACCTTTTCTTGATGTAATTTATTTTTCTGTTTTCATAATTAGTCTTTTTTTTTTTTGGACAATCAACAATTTCAATTTATTCATATCAAAATCGTGATTACATGATCGCTTACTAGAATAACAAAAACATCAAAATACAAGATAATCAACACCCTAATACAAATAAAGATATCAATTACAAGTATATCGAGAAGAGAAAGAGCCATAAACCGCAACGATATCCAATTTCTGTATATGTAATAGGGAAAAATGATGGTATAATCCGGAATCGATTCCGACCATTTAATTGATTTTCATCTTCTTGAATAAGAGATGCTCCTAAAAGAAAGGAGTAATTCACCCATAATATTGTAGATCCAAACATACCTGGATGCCCCAAATCCCTTTGATTGAAACTGGATTTAAAGCAATACCGTGTTGAAACAACGATGTTTTTGTATCGAGAATAACAATCCACGAACCAGCGATCAAGGTTTGAATAAATCGCCCTCAAAGTGAAGAGAAAATCACCCCAAATGGCGAAGAAAATTCGCTCCAAACAACGAAGAAAAATGTCGAAAGACATAAAAACTAATAAAAAAAATAGTTTTATTCAAAATCTACCTACTAAAAACTTAAAAAGAGAGAAATCTTGCTCAAATCTGGTCCAAAAAGGACCAAATCTGAGCAAGATGTTAAGAGAGAAATGTGTTTTTTTTCCTTAGAGAGAAGATGAAATCCAAATACTTGAAGACTCTATTCAAGTATTAGTCTAGAAGAGGATTTTAAAGGAACCTGATCTGGTGGGTGTTTTTGTGTTTCTATTTTAGGATGTCGTTGGAAAGATATTTATGTTTTCACAAAAGAGTCCTCGGGAAATTTGCATTCTCTCAGAAAATGGAGTCGTTTCAAATGTTACCATTCGCCAGCCATGTACGTCTGGTAGTATGTTGACATATGGGGTAAATGATGATCGATCTCCAACTAGTCTCTCTTTTTACTTTTCTTGGGAATTCATTGAATTTAAGTGCATGTACTGAGGCGTCTAATCATTTAGATCTCTTGATTTATATTACCTCATTTGATTCAAAATAATAGGCAGGTTTGTGTGTAAATTTAAGCACAAAAACGGAGGGTGGATTGGATTGCATCTCTAGCACGAAAGTGTTTGGAGGCCTTACTAGTAGCTGGTTTTTTAACCGCTGCTAGCCCCATCCAGGTAAATCTTCCTTGCTTTAACTGCATTGCAACAATTCCTAATGATATTGATGCTTCTTGAAGTGTTGATTGTGGGATGCGTATGGCACTATGCTTCTAAAAAAATTTAGTTTTTCGTCAATTTTTCCGTCGACGTCCCACCGTGATACCGGTCATTTAGTCTAACATATTGATATGTAACACGAATTAATATTTTTGGATCGATTAATTTATCTTGGTCTTCGAAGTTCTTTATGAAAAAAATATGATGAGTCTCGTATATTTTCCCCTTGTGGTTTTCACGTTTCAGATATAGACCTTGTCCGTTTTTCCGATGAAAATCTTATTTTAATTAGAATAAAATGGAAAAAAAAAAACTCACATAAAAATTACATTTATATAATTCAATACTAACAACGAATGGCAATTTCTACATTTTCATCTCCCGTTTCTCTCTCTCCTCTTCTCCAGGAAAAAAAAAACCCAATTTCATCTTCTTGCTCAGATCTAGTCCATTTGGGGCTAGATCTGAGCAAGGATCTTAGTTTTTTTTTGTTTTAGTTTTAGAATAAAAGGATTAGTTCCTATTAGGCTTGTTTTCTTCACCTTCATGGTGATTTTTATCTTCACCTTCATGGTGATTCTTGTCTTCTCCTTAATGGTGATTCTCTTTTATTTTAATGGTTACTTGATTTTGATTATATGTTTGTTCAAGTACATCGCCGGATCCAGATTCTGCGGTCAACAAATTTGCAGATTACTCCTATACCATTGGAGCATTACTTCATCAGGAAGACGATTTATCAAATGGTCCATGAATATTATGAAGACCATCTTCTCTCCGATTCTATCGGTTCTTACATTCTTGTATTAGGTCAGTATTTGGAATTTCTTCTCTTTTCCTTGTCGGAATTTTCAATCATGTACCGTTACAAGCTTGTTATTTATTTTTCAATTTGATGTACTTGAGATTTATATAATCTTGATTTCAATTAATGAAAATTGAATTACCAAAAAAATAAAAAATAAAACGAATGGCAATTTCTAAGGGCATGCATGTATTTTGTGTGCTTGGTCTATATATATAGTGGATAAACATTTCATACATGTGGTATGGTCTATGGTGGACTAGAAATTACACCGTGCGGAGATAACATGCCTAAATGATCGTACGGAGTACAGAAAAAGAGATCATACCTAATTTCACAGGGCCGACTAATGTTATATGCAGGACCGAATTTCATTGACTATTGTCAACAAAAATTTAACGAAAAAGTATATGGTTTGAAAAAGCAACACCACCTGCTGCCTTCCACCGCCGCATGTCTGTTTATTCTTTAAACCACCATTTTATTTGTTATTAGGAATTTGAGATTCGGGGATGAAGAAACATAACTTTTGAATAGGAAGGAAGGAGAAGAAGAGGAGGAAACTTGGTGAATAGTTTGGTTTTTTTCTGTAATTTTTACTTTTGGTCCATCCTTTTTTTTTTTGAAATTGTTTTAGTGCGGTTGAGACTTGTTTCCTTGTATTTCGAATGGAGTACACCATGAAATCAAAACAACTCCGGTGATTTGGATGAATATCTGCAAGCAAAACCACAGTCTAAGAACGTTCAGTAATAAGATTATGGATTCAACGTTGTTGACACAGAAGATCAGTGAGATTAATCTTCTTGAAGAGGATGGTGTTTTAAGCGAAGCGCAACAAAAAATTCGTATGGAAATTAAAGTTAAGCTTAACTCCATTGACATGATGGAAGCGAGAAAATGGCAAGTCAGGGCAAAGCAAAATGGTTTCAAGTGGGGTGACTCAAATACCGGGTACTTTCACAAAATTGCAAGCTCGAGAAAGAAAAGGAATACCATAGTGAAGATGCAGATTAATGGGGAAGACTGTTTTGACCAGGCAGTTATAAAAGAAGATTTGAGAAATTATTTTGTCAATCTTTTTTCGGATACTTCTGTATCGATGTCTTCTTTAGACTCTCTTCACTTTCCTAAAATTTCAGATGCGGAAAAAGGTTGGATGGAAAGAGATTTAACTGAAGAAGAAGTTTGGAAGGTAGTAAATCATTTGGGTTCAAACAAGTCCCCTGGTCCAGACGGCTTTACTGCGGAATTTTACAAGAAAGGTTGGGGTTCTATTAAGGCGGACTTCATGAACATGATTAACGATTTCCACAGATACGGGTCTCTAGATTGGAGATTAAATGTGTCTTTTATCACTTTAATCCCTAAGAAAGAAGACACTTGTACTCCTAAAGATTTTAGGTCGTTGAGTCTTATCATTAGTGCCTACAAAATTATCTCTAAGGTTCTCGCAGAAAGACTAAAGACGGTAATGCCTGGGCTTATATCCGATTTTCAAGGTGCTTTCATTCACGATAAGCAAATCCTTGATGGGGTTTTAATTGCTAACGAATGTGTAGATAGAAGAGTGAAGCAAAAAACACAAGGTATCCTATTGGCATTCTCTTTTTTGCATTCTGCAGAAACATGATTTCGGAAGTAAATGGATATCTTGGATAAAGTGGTGTGTGACTTCCTCTCATCTATCAGTATTGGTGAATGGTGTCTCAACTGAAAAGTTCAAGCCAACAAAAGGTCTTAGACAAGGTGACTCTCTTTCTCCATATCTCTTCTTATTGGTGGTGGAAATTTTGTCGAAACTAATGAATGAGGCAGTTGAGAGAGGGAAAATTCACGGTTTCCAGGTGGCGGAAGAAGGTACTATTATCTCTCATTTACAATTTGCAGACGATACTCTTATATTTATAGATGCAAAGGTTGATAAGTTCAGAGACTGCTTATTATACTTTAAATGTTTGAGGTTCTTACCGGAATGAAGCTTAATCTTGAGAAGAGTACTATGGTTAGCGTGGGTGCGGATGATGTTATTTCGATGATGGCTAAAGAAATGGCCTGCAAGACAGAAACGTTACCAATCAAATACTTAGGAATGCCAATTGGGGCTTATTCTAGAAGCTCTACAGTGTGGGATTCAGTATTAGATAGAGTGAAGTTAAAACTTGCCTCTTGGAAGAAGAAGTTTCTCAATAAGGCGGGAAGACTAGTGTTAATTAAACATTGTTTTTCCAGTTTGCCTATATACTTCCTTTCACTGTTTACTATGCCAGTTAGCGTCGAAAAGCAACTCATAAATCTTATGAGAAAATTCCTTTGGGATGAAGTCGATGGGAATAGAAAAATGGCGTTGGTATCTTGGCCTAAGGTTTGCATTTCTAAACAATACGGAGGTTTAGGGGTGAAGAATTTGAGATTAACAAACAAAGCTCTTCTTATAAAATGGGTTTGGCGTTATTCAAAGAGAAAAAATGCTTTGTGGAGGAGAATAATTCAGCAAAAGTCTAAGGCCAATACCAACCTGCTCATTCCTACAGCCGATGGTTCGTCACAATGCAGGAGCCTTTGGTATAATATTCTTAGAGTCGTTCCTGATGTGCAGAAACATTCGATCTTCAAGGTAAACAATGGAGCTGCGATCAATTTTTGGAATGATAAATGGGTGGATAGGGGAATTCTAAAAGAGCTATTTCCGGTGGTTTTCAAAGCGGTTAGGAACAAAAATGCTACTATAGCAGACATGATTCACAATGGCAGCTGGGTTTGTACTTTTCGCAGAATTCTTAATGCTAACGAGCAACTTGAATGGGACCTTCTTACGAGAGATTTAGGAGCTCCACCTGGTCTTAATGGGGACGAAGACGAAGTTATAATAATGGACAATTTCACGACTAAACGTTGCTATGAACTACTGGTGGATGAACCTACAGAATGCGCGTTCTCGAAGCATCTTTGGAAGAAGGAGATACCCCCTAAGGTGAGTTTTTTGGCTTGGACTATATTTCATAATTCACTGCCTACCAAAGACATTCTTATACATAGAGGTGTTCATGTTATCGACGACATTTGTGTGCTGTGTAATGTGGAGAAAGAAAATGATACACATTTGTTGCTTCACTGTGCTTATACACATGAAGTTTGGATGCATTTCATTAAATCCTTCAAAATATCTTGGGTCCTTCCTAGTTCTATACAAGTTTTTTTTGATGAATGGAATTACAACATGTTAAAAGGAAGAAGTAGGGAAGTGGCGGCGGTGAAGCACTTCGCTCTGATCTGGCACATTTGGGATGAAAGGAACAAGCGAGTTTTTGGATCTCGTAGAATGTCGGTTATAGAACTCACTTATAAGATCCAACAAACTATTCTTCTATGGTTTTGTAATAAACAAACGTTCAGATTTGCGAGTTGTAATAACATTCTTTTTAACTGGGAGGATACTATAAATATGTAAATCCCCTAATTTTTCTATTTTCTCGGATTTTTCTTTTAATATAAAACTTTTCCTTTCAAAAAAAAAAAAGATTATGGATTGAATCAGTAATAACTTCGCGTCTAAACATTGTTAATCATATTCCTTAAAAATTTGTGACCAAATCATTGGAACTCGAATAAACAACATGGATTGATGACTATGGACTTTTTGGTTTTCAAAGAAAAGCTCATTAAATTTAATTTTCAAGATCGCTCCATTCGAACTAGGGATTCTATTTAATCAGGAAGGTAACCAGTTCTATAAACAAGGTGAAGAAGCCATTATCTAGTGGCCCTTGCAGTGCTGATATTATCGAGGAGACAAATCAGAATGGGGATACGATCTGCTGCCGCGCAAATGTCTAGGTTACTTAAAGCTAATACGAATCCACAAATTAACAAGGGCATGATTGAATAAGGGTTTGATCGAATAAGTGTTTTGTAATATTGGTTTCAACTTTGAAGGTGTTGTCATGGAGATGTCTGGTGGAGGCGCAGTAACAAGGGAAGAAGAATTAGAAGAAGAAGACGGTGGCGGACGGTGTTATTTTCTGGCCATGTATTTATCACGTACAAAAAAACTTGTCTACTTTAGGCACTGTGTAACAAAATCGACGTGTGAATAAGATTTCTGCCCTGTGTATAAGCGCGGTCTACCTAATACCTTCTATTACTTCCATAAAGCCACACACTTTTTCGATGACTCGACAGTCGAGTCCTGACTGATAATTTCTGGCCGCCTTAGTTAAAGTTCTTTCCATCGTACCTATTACCATCCTTTCAATCAAACCAACGACAAAAAAATATCTATGTGACAAAAAAAATATCTATGTAACGTGGGGTGTTTGATTAGATACTACGTATCGAGGTAAGGCTTAAGCGATGTTGATATATAACAACTGTGAATTAGGGATGGCCAACAAATGAGGCTAATCGTATTGCAAGTTAGGATGATCAAGGTAAACATAGCATGTGTCTGATTGTTGCGCCCTTGGCACGAACAAGACCTGTGCAAGCATTTAGCACATGATCAAAGCAAAATGAGGTCGCGAAAGATAGTCTTGCAGTAGTCTATGTTCTAGCCCAAGATATAACCATTGATTGGCTAGTACTTGTAAGTCTGTGAAGCACGTAAAACGCATCCCCATTGGCCGTATGGCCTTGCACGCTTGTCAATGTTGTCATAGAACAAGGGAGTGGAATAAAGGGGAGCAAAGTTTAGAGATTCATGTTCGTGAAACACGTTGGGACAAGTAACGTACATTTGCTTGGCAATAAGCGAAGATTTCCAGGACGGTTACGCGTACTTGAATGGAGCGTCGGGAAGTTTTAGCTTGCCAAGCTCGACCCTGGAGATGAAATTTTTCGGCCCCGTCATAGAACCCGTTATACCATTATTGAAAATGAAAACTGATTAAGATCTAAACTCCGATTTGAGCAGTGCCTCTAGTAGTGATAATAAAAATATCTTTTTCTTTCGTTTTTGGTTGGTAGAGAGATGACTGTTACGTACTGCATTATAGATCGGACACTTGTCATTAAAGATGGGACATTTTGTCGATAGCTTTGGCTGATAATTTCTAGCAGCCTTTGTTAAAGTTTTTGCCATCATATCTATTACCGACGACCATCCTTTCAATGAATCAACGGAAAAAATCATATCCACATCCATAACAATGAAAATAAGCATATCTGTTTACGATATTTTCTTCTCAATAATATAATGCACTAGTTTTCTCCATGCACGTTCCCCCATTCATGTCGCATTCTTTGAACATTTAGCTATAAATACGTGCATCCAACTTGAGAAGAAAACACACAGTTTCAAGAAACCCAAAAAAGAGAGAAAAATTCTCATTTTGCTTTCTATTTCCTATTATAAGCCTTCCCTTAGCAATGGCATCCGGTAAGAGCTCACTCTCTGTGCTTTTCATGGCTTTGGTCTTCATAGCTGTAGTAAGTGAAGTCGCAAATGCAAGTTCCTTGACAGTATATCGTTTAGCAAATTGCGGCGGGGGAAGTCAAACCCTTAGTAAATGTGGATGCTCAAACCTTTTTTATGCGGGTGGTTACCAATTTTCTTACACTGGTCAAGCTGCTAGAATGTATAACACGATAAATTGTTCGGGTGCGGTTTCTAATAATCTCAATGGGAATGACCGAAGGTGCCTCGGCGTTGGATGGAGGAGTATATTCATCCAATGCTAAGTAAATTCAATTGTGGATGTCTCAACTGTGAGACAGACATAATATACTATGTGTTTTAGAAACGGGCCCTGCAAGTATGCTTTTGTATCGGCGTATCGTAATGATGGCTATATCACTACGTGCTTCCAGTAAGTTTAAGAAGTTATAAATAAAGTATAGGGCCATTTCAATATGTGTTTCATAAAAGTGTTGTAATGTTATAAAAAAATTGGGATATGACGTGATGGTCAACTTCGGGTTGTTTCTATTGCAAACTGTTGCTTCCTTTCATTAATGTATCCATTGTTTGTTCAATAAATGTCTGTTCTATATTTGGTTTTATATTTTTATTTGTTTTATTTTTGTCGGTCATAGATATTCCTTTTTATTTATTGAAAGAGAAATTTATTAGAAGAAAGAATGTACAAAAGCTACCATAGATAGATTACAGAAAAGAAAACAGAAAATCTAACAAAGTTAAGCAAAAATAACATTCCAATTGGAAAAAATGATCGAAAAATTCGGAATCACAACCTTCCCATAAATAGTAGCCCAAGACAAAACTATGCTTCGTGCTTCCACGACAAGACCTCCATCGTTTTGAAGAGATAATTTTCCTCAAAAATACGAGAGTTTCTTTCAATCCGTAGAACCCAACAAATTGCAGTCGGAATTAAATCTCGAAAAACTGTCGCAGAAGGAGATAAATTTGCGTTCTGCCAATAGTGAGTCAGATCATAAAGAGATCTAGGAAAGGACCAATACCAATTGGTGGTAGGTAATAACTGTAACCAGACCTTATGCGCCAATTTACAATGTAACAATAAATGGTCTGCAGATTCATCACAGTTACCACATAGATTACAACCATCTTCTTTAGAAATTCCTTTTCGTGTAAACATATCAACAATATTTAGTTTCCCATGCACATCACACCACTTGAAGAAATTTACCTTAGGAGGAATGTTTGAATTCCAAATAAATGTATAAGGAAAATTATCAATACTTACATTTTGATTCAGCTCAGAATACATTGATTTCACAGAGAAAACACCCTCAACATTCAATGTTCATCTTCTAGTGTCTAGAATTGGAGGATTTGAGCCAATGGTATGAAAGAAGTGAGCCAAAAGAACAGTCTCATTATCATTCAATCTTTTCTTGAAATCAAATTTTCAGCAATTATTTCAAGCAATATGATTTGCAACTGTTGAAAATTTATCTATATCCATCTTATAGATATCGGGAAATAAGACTGCCAAAGAATCTTCACCCACCCATTTATCATGCCAAAAATAAGTATTTGAACCAAAATGAATAACCAAATCTGAATTAAGATTTATTAGGTGTCTAGTTTCAGCTATGGATTTCCAACAAGAGATATTGTAAGGGGTATCTACTTTATTTGGAAACCAATAGGAAATATTAGAACCATATTTTTCTTCAACCAGTTTATACCAAAAGTGACTCTTCTCAACACCAAATCTCCAACACCACTTACTTAATAAAGCTTGATTCATTTTCTTCATATCTAATATACCCAAACTACCTTTTTCTTTTGAAGCCATGGTATGGCCGTGTTCATCTTGCATACATCCCATCTGCAAAATAACCATGTTAAGGAATTTATGGGTCTAAACATGGTTTCTTGTGAGGTCTTATTATGCCTCCCTATATGGAGGTATTATATAGCCTCCCCCTAATCAATAGGTTTTATGCTTGCCTCGGGGTATTATTCTTTGTAGGGCGACAAAGTCGCAGGCGATCATTACTCTTTACAGTAATGATCAATTGATCTCGCCTTATCATCTTTCGTATTATTGCATCTGCAGGATATATTATGCGACAATGCGACAGGCCTAGTTACTCCCGTGAGCAATAGCCTCATGACATTGCCGTCTTTGACACAATTCAGCTCCCTAGGGAAGGCTGTCGTCCTTTATATTCCCCTGACTGCCCTATCACGGAAGCTTACCCCTAACGGGTTACGGTGGGGTCCTCCCATCCAGTGATACCAACAGTCATTTTTTTTCGTGGCCTCTTATTTTTATGCCGATATGGCTTATGGTTACGAGATCGCACCCTAGGTGGGGTTTTTTTTAGGAACGAATGTATTATAGACAGGACTTGTTAAGAACGGCTAGAAACGCTCCAGACGCCCAGGCATCCTTAGCTCAACCGAGTACCGCGGAGCCTGATCGAGTTTCTACACTCCTTAAGAGAGAAGTTATTGCCCCGAGCCTTTTGGGCTCAGGAGTGTCTCCTGGATAGTCTTTCATATATTTTGGTTCGTGTTTTATTTTTTTATTTTTTTTAAATAAAGTATTATTAATTTGTTTCTTGATTGTGTGGATATTATTTCCCAACTTATTGGGCTCTGTTCCAAAGATTTTTACCCTCAACAATTGTTGGCCCAACATGATGTGATTACTAATGGCATGATTTCACTAAATTTATGGGAGCAATTGGTTACTAATAGTTGATTTTACTTATAGTGCTTCGGGAAATAGCCTATTTGAGCTTGTTCTTTGCAATGGTAATTGGTGAATGCTCTCCTCATTTTCTATTTTATGTTGGTTTATTTTCCTCTCTATCATTCTGTTGATGGTGGTTTTTAACTTAGGGGTAAAATCGTAAAACCCTAGTCAGACAGTGATGTCACAGGACTTGAGTAATAATGTCCAAACAGATCACATTTATTTAACCCTTTAATTTATCTGAGAAAATTACCAGGGTACCCTTTTTTAATGCTAATTAGGGTTTCGACAGGCCAAAACCATGCTAGACGCACAACTGTACCAATGGTAAACCGTGCTAGCCACACCTACCGCACCAAGGCATGCCAACCATGCTAGCCGCACCCATGTGCCAATGGAAAACCGTGCCAGCCACATCTACCGTGCCAAGGCATGCCAACCATGCTAGCCGCACCCCTGTGCCAATGGCAAAGCGTGCCAGCCACACCTACCGGAATGACTTCTCCAAAATCAAGAAGGGAATCAGCAATCCAATTTCATAACGCGTAAAGATCAGGAATGACTTCTCAAAATCGAGGAAAAAAAAATCAACAACCCCCTAAGTTTACAGAGACTCTCTTCCTGTCAGGAGATGCATGATTTCCGGGGACTTCGCCCACAAAATCATGCAGTTTATGATGAGACATTTGTGTGAGATTCTATATTTCCCCAAGGCGCAACGTGAAAGAATATTTGCAGCCCTCAACCGCATTGCATCATGGAAGCATCTGTTTCCAACCAGGGAAGTCGTTCCCAAACCCCAACCTCTCATGGAAAGCACGATTGATAAAAGGAACTGGGGATTCCAAACCATGGTTCGCTTGAAGGGCGTCAAGTTTGACAGCACACTAATTAACGCAGCCGCTCCGGTTCAACGTTCACCCTGACATCTGCTTTGCTTCAACGCTCGCTTCAGCATCTCCTCCACTTTAGCTTTCTCTCCATAAGCTACTCTAGGATCCGAAGTCGAAACTTCAGTGTTTGTCTTCCTAAGTTTCAACATCCTCTCCAAGAGCTGAAGCTGCTTCAACTTTGTTTCCTCCTGCAAAGGGTCGTCCAACCACGCTCCCTATCTCAAGGATCATGATAAAAGCCATCTAATATTTGTATTCATGGCCACTTGTTGATCTATCTCGCCAAAAACTCGTAATCATGGAAAGTTTGCTTTCTTACGCATTAAGCAAATCCTTCTATTTCGACGGAAGCCCATAAAATTCCATCCAACCTACTTTGTTACCACCATAATGTAGTCTCTGCTGATTACATGTACTACCAAGAACTGTTACCACTCATTTGGTGATGCCAGCCAGAGCTTCACAATAGCAGTAATCACTACAAAGATAGAAACATGTAAACCATGCTTGGGGACTGGGAATATACATGGGATCCCTTCACTATCGAAGATCAAAAGACATGATCAACCATCAACTCACGACCAGAAAAGCCAAAAACACACATGAAATTCCTTATTCAATTACTCAAGAGCTCTGAAGGGAACGTAAGGCCGAACAACCTATTCTAATGGAAGATTGAGCTCTGTCAAATGAGAAGTTTAATTCAAAGATGTGGAACCGCAAGCGGGATGCTAATTGGCAAAACCCTAACTTCTCCTTGAATACAAAGAAGATAACAATAAGTCTGCAAAAGCATCAAGATGTCTATGCAACAAAGAAGAACAACAAAAAAGGGGAAACTGGTCATCAAAAGAAGACGCACGAGTTGCCAAACTCCTCTGTCAGAGCTTCTCCAAGTATTTTCCCCAACAATCTCTCGGGCTGCAAAGTTTATATCCGAAAGCAGCATCAGTAGTAGCCGGCACCTCAACATCCCACCTGGAAACCGTCTCAGCGACAACAATATCCGTCTTCTTCCCGACATCCGCTTCAGCATACGACCCAGCATAGGCATCCATGACTCCCCCAACGCCAGGAACAACAGTTTCGTTGTCCGCTATGTAAGTTGTTTCATCTTCAACCGCAGCGTCATCTTCCTCGAAAATATCCTCAGCCACCTCTTGAAGAGAATTCTCCGATTCGTCCGCATCAGAATCAAGGACTATGACAACGTCTTGGACAGGGCGGTTATGACGGCCTTCTCCTACAAGATTTAAAAACTTAGTTTTCTGACGTTTCAACCGAAAGGCGGACTGTTCCGCCCTAGCACCTGGTCGTGAAGAAGTTTTGTTACACTGAAGCCTCTCAATGCGATGGGATACTTTGTCATCTTCCCACTCTTCCTCCATGTTTACCGAAGCCAATAGGGTCTGGACACACACCCGCACCTCGCCTAGATAGGAAGAAGGAGTTAGGGGTCTGATCATCGCTGTAAGATCCCGTTACACGCTACGAAACCAAAGAAAATGATAAGTTTTCACCCTGTCCGCACCGGAAACCTACATAGGGATGAAGACAAAATAGGAAACCAGTAGAAAATACGAGAAGGTACTTGTGAAAGAAGATGGGCACGATTTCAAGATGACTTGTGCGAACGAGGGATCCAATATCATCTCTTATAAATATCAGGGCAATAAGGTCCCGATAATGAAAGACTTCTACCATCCATGAATTAAGGCGTGACATTATATTTTTTAATTAAACCCTATTCTACTAGCAAACATGAGGAAAATTTCACATTTTTCCACGCAAGATGATTAGGGTTTGGTGAGAAACGCGGAAAGCATAATACTCTCGGAATTTTAATGAGGAAAGGATGTCATATTTTGGCAAAGTAAAGAGGAGAGGCAACCGGGTCTGAGAAGACAAGCCACCACCTTTCCAAGCAGTCCACGTCTTTCCCTTTCCAACACCTTCACCAAGAAGTCCGCGCCTTTGCTACGCCAACACAATGCTAAGTCAACTCCCGTTTCAAGCTAACCAATGCTAATGGATTCTTTTCACACCAAGTCTATGCTAGCAGCTTCGCCTCGCATTCCGAAACCTAGCCCTGAAGACACATAACAATGCTAGATTAAAAGCCAATAGCTTGTATCTCAACTAGCCTCCATCACTCTGTAGCCTGACCGGCAATGCCACAAGCAGGATTTACGCAAAGCTTCCAGGCGCGAAGATCATGGATGGAGCTAAGGGTGTCAATGGAATGAAAAATAGTAAGACCCTCCTAGAAATTGGGTGTTGGGGTAAGCATGATGGAGCTAAGGGTGTCAATGGATGTCCTAAATATCCACTATCCGTCCGTATTCGTGTCCGAAAATACGAATTTTATCCGAAAGTTATAACCGGATACGAATATCCGAAAAATAAATCCTAAAATTAATACAATCGGAAACGAATTTGGAAGAGCAGTATTCGTATATGATTTATCCGTATCCGATTTTGGATAATTAATGGCTATATAATATATATATGTCGGACTTATCTATGCCACTGTACATTGTATCCGATGAATCTAGATAATCCCCATAAGAATTTCGGGAGACTTTTCCATTCTCGAAGTTCCAAAATCAATCTAATTTCTACAAACCTTCAATCTTCTTCTTCTACCCTTTTCCCCATGATTCTCATACTTAATGTTTCCATGTTTCCCCATATAAAAAACCTTGTTTTTCTCTTCAAAGGCTTGCTATTTCTCCTCAAATCTCACCTCTCAAATGGTTTTCAGGAAGCTCAAACTACAGTGAGTAAGATTCGTGAGAGTGTTAGGTTAAGGATTGGACCTAAACAAGGAAAGCATAAGGTGATTTTTTAATCTCGTTTTACATTTCATTCAATGTCTCTTTTTACTCCATTTGTGTAGATTACAATTCAATATCATAGGCATGATGCTAAACTTTTTACTTAAGCAGTATTATTACTAAAGATTTTAATGCTTGGGGTGTACATGCTAGATGTTTGATCTAATGCTCAAGAGAAAAATATGTTCTATAAAATTATCTTTTACCGTTAATTAAGTAGTGAAGATGATATTAATACTTGGGTGTACATGCTTATTGTTTGATCTAATGCCTAAGAGAAAAATATTTTTTATATAATTATGTTTTACCGTTAATTAAGTAGTGAAGATATGATGTTAAGTATTGTAGGAGTTCATGTAATTGACTGATAGTGGTTGGTTTATTAAGTTGTTGATATTAACTGGTTTTTCATGTTTTACATCTTAACAGGTATAAATATGTCACAGGGCTTGCAACTACCGTCAACTATTGCTGGTGATACTACCGTTGTTACATCTATAACATATGTTCCTCATTCCCTTGATGAAAACACGAGTCCAAATGGTAATGAGGAGAAGGAAAATCAATCACCTAAAGGTAGAAAATTGTGGTCTTCTGTGTGGAATGACTTTAAAAGAGAAAAGCTAAATAATAGAGTAATAAATGCATACTACAAGCACTGCGACAGAAATTTTGATGGGGATAGTACAAAAGGAACTTCCCATTTGAAGAATCATATAAAGACTTGTTGGAGAAAAAGGAATCCTGGTCAAACACGTTTAACCGTTAATAAAGTGAACAAACGTGTTAAGTTAGCGACTTGGAAGTTTGATGCTACAAAAACACGATTGGAATTTGCTCGAATGATTGCTAAACATGATTATCCCTTCAATATGGCTGAGCATCGGTATTTTTGAGAGTATGTGGGGACCATAAATCCAGATGTAAAGTTCAACTCAAGAAACACATTCAAGATTTATGTCATGTAAGTTTACAATGATATGAAAGATGAGTTGCAAGGGGTCTTAGATCAATTGTCATCTCGAATTGTCCTTACTACAGATATTGGGTATTGTTGTGTTACTTGTCACTACCTCGACGATGATTGGGTGTTGCACAAAAAGATCATTTCTTTTCACGCAATACCATCTCCACACACAGATGTTGCTCTCAGTGAGTTTATTAAATCTCTGACACTTTCATGGAATATTGATAACAAAGTTTTTGCTATTTCTGTTGATAATCATTCGGTTAATGGTCTAATGATAGAACTTCTAACTACTTGGCTTACGAGAAAAGATGTGTTATGTCTTAATAGTTCTTTGTTGCATATGAGATGTTGTGCACACATTCTTGACCTCATTGTTCAGGATGGGCTAACAGTTATAAAGGAATTCTTGAAGAAAATTAGATTCATCATTAAGTATGTCAAAGGCACTCCTAGTAGAAAACAAAAGTTTGAGCATGCTCTAGCTCAAACTTTTGGTACAAATTTGCTAAAAAAAAACACAATTTTTGCCTTAACTTAATAAATTTGCTTCCTTATATGGATGAACCTCTTGCGTTACCGTTTTTGTTATGTTTTAAATTCACTCGTCGTCGCTATCGCTATATATGTAATTGTTTCACCGTTCATCATGAGTGTTTGCATCTTATGTTAGTTTCTAAATAATGTGTTCTTATGTATGTCCAGGTTGGAGATGTGGGTGGTGTTGGCAGCTTACTGCGAGTTATGTAATTTTTATGCTTCATGGAGTTATGTCATCTTTATGCTTCATGGAGTCTGAAGTAGAAGGATTCTTTACTCGGAGCTTTTTGTTTTTGATGCATGATGGTGTCTGAAGTAGCAGGATACTTAGAGTGGGATTTGAGAATTTTCTTTCATGTTTTAGACCTGTTTGAGATTTTTCTTTTATGATGTTTTGGATCTTTTCGGTGTATTTGAATCCTACAACGCTGCTTTATTAGGTTTTTAATGCTTTTGTTATTTTGCATTGATTATCACTTAGAACAAGACTAGAAACTCGTGGAACATTTTATTCTAAATCTTTCATCAGAGTTTTTTTCAGATCGGATATCCGAAATCCGAAAAAGATCTCGGATACAATTTCGGAATGCAGATATGAATATCCGGTAGAATTTCGAATCGGATTTGAACGCTAAAATATATTTTCTGATATGAACTCGGATTGGCTGTATCCGCATTCGAATGCATCCATTTACAGCCCTAGATGGAGCCAAGATTTCTAAAATCGGGGCGTAAAAATTACTCCAGTTTGCGAAAAATATTTAGGGGTGCACATAAGTAAGATTAGGCTTGTAGATAATAAATTCTTTTTAGTTGGGTCTTAAATTAAGCTTTGGAGCCAACTGAGCAGAAGGTGGAGGTGCACACCCTAGAAATGGGTTGGCTCCCCATGGGTAATTTTTCTTAAATTTAGCGAGATAAAGTTTGTGCCATTTCTATGGGTCACTGTGAATATTTTATTATTGTTCATAATTTAGATCATAAAACAAACTTAGGACTATAATATAACTTCTTTAATATAATACTTGATAATATAATATTCTCGCTAAATAAATAAAAAAATCGATATCGACTCGGTCCCTTAGTGGTAAAATAATAAATTCGATAAAATCATAAAATAATATATTTTAAAAATTCCCTTTAAGAATTAACAGGTCCCAAATAATATATAAAATAATAATACTACTAAAAAAAATAAAAAAAAAATCATACATATCAAATTTCTTAAAAATGATTGAATATTGGTTTGTTTTTTTAGAAATTCAAATCAAGTTGTATTTAATCCTGGCTTGATTGGGATATACCTAATGAGACAAAACCCAGGTCATTTAGAAGTAAAACAGGCCACCCCTTAACCATGTATTTTCAAAATGGCTAATATACCCTTGTTTAATTAACACTAAAATTTCCGATTCGGTTAATTAATTGAGTTTAGATGAATTAATTAAGTAGATTTTATGACTTATGAATTTAAGTTATGAAATTTTGTTTTTGATTGAACTCATGTGGGAAGATTTTTAATGAATTTTTTATTTTTTGAGAATTTTTTTTGCAACGGAAATGAAAACATATTATCCAAACACTTCTAAAAAGGGGATTGTAAAGCTGATGTGTGAAATCATACTCAAAATTAAAGAAGAAATCAACACTTTCAGTTCTAAAACTTTGAAAAGTCGGCAAGGTCTACGGATGAAGAACATGCCGACTATATTTGGCCGGCAAGGTAGATGAATGAAGATGATGCCGACTAACTTTGGCCGGCAGTGTATTCAAATGAAGACAATGCCGACTTTATTTTTTTGACACACAGGAGACGACTAGTTGGCAAGGTCTACAAAAAAAAAAAAAAAAACCCGCCGACTGTTTTGAAAAAATACCCCTGCCGGCTATTGAAAAAATTTGCAGATGCGATGTCTATTATGAAAAGTCGGCAAGATATGCATGTTACGACCTTGTCGAATGTATTAGCCGGCAAGGTCTTCAAAAAATACCCTGCCGGTTGTTAATTTTTTTTTTACAGATGCCATAGCTATTATGAAAATTTGGCAAGATATGCATGTTACGACATTGCCGATTAAAGACACAAAAATCATAATTTTCGATTTCTAACCTAATATAACAATCACATAACAACCAAATCAAACAACACAATGATGGGTTTGAGTTTAGACATCACTTAGAGTCTTCTTTTCGTCGGTAGAATCAACCATCTTTTGGAAAATCATCATTGAAGATTTTCGGTTGATGGAAGAAATGGAAGAAGATGAAGGGGAAGAGCAGAAGGATTATAGAAGAGATATTAGGGAAGATTAAGAGGTTTTTAGTTTTTAATTTTAGGGTTTTATTTTAATTAAGTTAATTAGTTCAAGGATATTAAAGTAAAATCACCAATTTTGACCACCCCTTAGCAAGAGCACTAGGTCCATTTAAATTTAGGTATACCCCAATATAGCCAGGTATTTAATCCCAAATAGTTTGTAGTGCACTTAAGAGGCCTAGAGTCACATTTTTGTATTGCAATAAGAAGTGTTGTAGTGTGATTGATGCTTGCAAGAAGGATTATCCCTTTTATATACACATAGCTCTTTCTTTATTGCATTGTTAATTGGTTAGTGAGATACACCTTTGAGATGAGAATACATCTAGGTGATTTTAAATGTTGTACGTGACCTATCTATAAATACTTTTAAGTTTAAGGTTTGTGAATGCATTATGTATAGAAATTATTTTTTAAAACTGAAAGTTTCGGCATGATCATGTTGGGATCATTGTGCCAAGGATGTTGGGGCACAATGACCAAGTTTCGGCATGATCATGTACGCGACGTAATTGCTGACATATGTTACAAGGCTGGTGTTCGTGCTCGTAAAGAAGTTGCCCTTGGTTTTCTGTCGGATGACAATAAGGATCTTCTCCCTGCAGAGATCCTAGTTCATAGTTGGGAGAATGGAAAAGATGTTTGTAGGGATGTTACGGGCGTTTCACCCTTTACAGGTGAAGGTGTTCGTGCTTTTATTCTGGGCCAGGCTATTGCGAAGGCTATTTTGCGCAAACGTACCAAATATTTAGGCCAATGTGCTTCGCATGATTATGGTTTGGATGTTCTAGCATTTTCCACGTTGAGGAGCTTGGTGAGGATACTTTGTTTTTTTTTAGGAGATTGAAGAATTTTCTAGTTAGTAATGAAGTTAATAGTAGAGTAGGTAAATTTCTTTTTCATAGGCTAGGTATCGTTATTCAAAAGGGTGTTGGTGCCCAGCTTTTGGCTAGCCTACCACCTAAAGTTTTGTACGAGTAAAATTAAATTGAATATGTTCATTTAAAAAAAAAGTAATAATTTATTATATTATCGATAATATAATATCTCTTTTAAATGATAATTTATTTGGTCTCAAATGTATTATTTTATAGAAGTTATATTGTACCATGTCTATGTGCTGAGTGCATTAGGTGAAGTCCAACGATTTTTAATATATTCTTCTTTGTTTTTAGTTATAATTTTTATTTTTATTTGTCATTAGATTTATTAGCATTTGTAGTTGTATTAAGTCCATTTTATTTTCATGTCAAACACTAAATATTGAACTACATGTAGTTCTAATACATGAAAATTACAACTGATGGAATTGGCAATGTCATGCATTGTTAATACTGGCTTGCCATCCGAATCCTTAGAGAAGCCATTTGAATGAAAACACAGTTTTCCACTATAATAAAAATCGATCAAAAGGTGAAGTTACTGCCTAGTGATCAAGGAATGGCCGTTGGCGTCCTAAGCTTGGCTTCTCAGCCATTTTACGCCGTTAATGGCTACTACTTTCTAGGGTTTTTATACAATGGTCTTTTATCCACTCAATCCTATATAAGTCTCTTTCATATCCTCACGTATCTCTTATACAAATCAACTTTCGTTTGTTTCACAAATTATTTATCATACTCGTAGGTTTGGTTTTGACATAATTTAACGCATGCTCAATGAAGCCCTTTTTTTGATCTTTTGATCTGAGATAGAGATGAATATTGATCGGTATAACAAAGAGCAATAAAAGTAGTTACAAATAACACCCAACTGCATCATGAGTCACATGAGGATAGGCATGAGAGAAGCACTAGACCACAAAGGGCATTTATATGACTACCTTTCCAGAGCCAGAACAAGATTCAAGTAGGGAAATTTTACCTCCGGAAATCAATGCATAAATCATTTTATTTCTTACCATGTGTACCATGATCAAAATGCTTAAAAAAGTAGGAGTAGTAAAGATTTAGCTAGCACCTCTGTGCTACAATACCTAACATGGTTTCACAAGTATTATATTGAAACAACCTAGAAAGTTAAATTGAAAAACCCATAATGAGCTACTCCCTCCGTCCCACTATTTAGTGATCTAGTTTAAGTTTGGACAATTTTTAAGGCAAGGATTGAAAAGAGTACTTTTAAGCATTTTTAACAATTATACCCTTATAGATAATAACTACTGAAATTTAAAAATGATTTATCTATTAAACTACTCCACGGATGTTCGCAAACTTCATACCATTGAAAAGCATTTTAAAACACATACATAACGAATATCTCATTGTTTAGTGATTTATATCACTTATTAGTGAGACAAAATCTAAAATCAAATAGGTCACTTAATAATAGTAATAGGGATTACTTTTCTTGATGAAACGAACTTCGATATAACGAATCTTATTATCCACCTGAGCTAACTTTTCGATAATAAAAATAAATAAATAGGGCGTGTTATACGGTTGCAGGGCTGCCCCTAAATGGCTAGGCGAGTATAAAAAGTAGAGACAGAGAGAACTAAAGAATCAAATAAAGTTTGAGAGTGACGAATGATCATATTAGAGAGGGTATTTTTCTTAATGGGAATCGAACACTTACTTTTATTAAAGTGTGTTTTTCATAATAATCAAGATTTGCTACTAATTGCAACACTGGAATAGGTTTTTCTATTTAAGGCCCTCCCTAAGTTTCCGAGATCACAGACTTGTAAGCTAGTTACGTATTTCCTATCGTACAGTATTTACTATTGCATACCAATGGCTCAAATTCACAGGCTGCATGCTGAAGTAGAGTTGAAAAACTGCACAGCAGACCAATTTTATGGTTTTCTTAAGAATGAAATGACCACTCTGCCGCAGGTTATTCCTCATATCTTCAAGAGTTTCCAAATTCTTGCTGGAGATGGAAAGAGTGAGGGCACCATAAGCTCTCCAAAGTTGCAATGGGTAAGTATACGAATTTATCGAATTGTGATCAAAATGTTTAGACAGCAATGAGTTATACTTCAAGGGGGAATTGATCCCCGAAAAATAATTTATGGATGAGTTAATCTCACGCCACTCATAGATTATGATTATCACTGAATTTAGTGTTGTCCTGTCAGCAATTAGCCTAGGTGATTATGATCTCATTATTTGAGCACACCTTGTTATCTGTTGTTGTTTAGGGACTTCTCATGTGGAGATGGTGAAAGATAAGATTGAAGCTATTGATGATGAAAGTAGGACTGTTAGTGTCATTGTTGTCGATGGAGATGTCTTGCGCATGTACCCAAAGTTTGAGTACACGTTGGCGGTAACTCCACTGGTTACACAAGGAAGTGAGCAAAGCTGCTTACTGAAATTGTCCGTGGAGTATGAGAAAGAAAACGAAGATGTCCCTCATCCACATCAGTATGTAGAGTTCGCAACTTCTGCTAATAAAGCAATTGCTAGCCACCTTGCCAACAAGGCCTAATTTATGTACACAAGCTGGATGTACTATTGATGTTCAAATATTATTAGCTTAAAACGTGATCTGCATAAATAAGACATCAGAACTCGATATGTTTAATGCATGATCCCGCTAATTTTGCATCACTAATTAACATTGATAACCGACATCACTGATCAAAGCGAAATTTAAACAAATCATTATATTAGGCTCTGTATGTCAAATGCAATTTCTTGCAATTGCAAAAAGTTCATTGCAATTGCAGGGATTAATTGTTGATCATTAATATCAAACTTTCGCAGAGGTATGACATACACTATGTGCCGGAGATTAAAAAAAGGACATGAATGAATAGCTGGTATTCTCTGCGATCCAAACTAAAAAAAAAAACAATCGTAAAAATATGATTCTAGCACCCTATGGTGACCATATACTCACATTCTGGTAAACATGGATTTGAAGATTCTTATTCGTGTAAACACCTATAACCCCTATTAATAAACCTAAACACTTCCATGAAATTGACAAATCATATTCGATTTGAATAGATTTTTGTCTATATAATGCCCTCCTTCAATCGATGGTATCACGCACTAAGCTAAGTACTCATTTCCCAATATACAGTAGTATATTGTTGCATAGTAATGGCTCTAATTCACAGACGAGTTGGAAGAGTTGAAAAACTGCTCAGTGACAGATTTAATCATGGCATGTATATTCTGGTAAAGGAATTGTATTCAATGTATTAAGAAAAGAGTTTACAAAAGGTTCTTATACAGGGAGATAGCAGAATAAAAAAGAAATAAGATAAAGGAAAATACAAACTAATTAAACCAGAATATACATGCAAGCTAACAAAATAATATTGAATAATATCAAATATATGGCAGAGATACGCCATATCTTCCAACACTCAGCTGATTTTTTTTTATTTTTTTTTTAAAAGGGGGTTAAAATTGATAACTGGATGCCGAGGAGGCATAGATTACAGAGAATTACATGAAAAAAATAAATAAAGATAAACAATACAGTTTAAACTAGAAAGCATCATCTTAGGAGAGCTCATGCGCACAAACAATACATGCACAAGCTTAATGCCATCCCAATCACCTCGGATAAAACTTTTCCTCCCACCTAGCCGCCACCAGATCTTCAAAGTATAATCCACCGAACACTTTGGATGGAAGTCCCCACTGATACAAGAGAGCTTTGACCGCAATAATTGTGTCGGCTTCATTTTGGCTTTTATTATGGAAGAATCGTATATTCCTCTTCAACCAGACATCCCACCAGATAGCATGCGGAAGGCAATTCCAAATAAAGTTGTGCCTGACATTAGACCACTGTCTTGTCCACCCATCGAGGCACATCCCTATCGTGAAAGGCATTGCTGTATTAATTCCTGTGTATTTTAGAAAGTAGCTCCACACCTCATAAACAAAGGAACAATGAAGTAAAATGTGGCTGTTAGTTTCCTCCTCCATGAGGCACAACTAACATCTAATATCCGTTGTTGGTGGTACCACTGCTCGTCTTACCAATACATCCATAGTAGGTGAAGCATTCCATAGTGTAGCCCAAATGAAGAAGGATACTTTTGTAGGGATTATATCATTCCACAAAATATGGGGGTTTGTGAAGTGAATTTCTTCTTGGTATGTCTCCTCAATTTGAACATTGTAGGAAGATTTAGCGGAGAACTCACCTGTAGCCCAGTGAAGCCAAACTATGCGATCCGGAATATTGGATATTATTTCTGCATTGCCAAATATCATGCACCAATTGCACAACCTCTGCAATTTCTTCGGCTTTCAAGTTCCTTTTGAGACCCAAATTCCAAGCTGAGTTTGAGGATGTCCCATGGATAACCCCGCTTATAGTTGCATTCTTAGAGGTGGAAAGTTTCCATATTCTAGGAAATTTATCACGTAATGGAATTGTTGTGCACCAGTTTTCCTTCCGAAAACTAGTATTTTCTCCATTATTCACAGTAATATGAGAATTGACGGTTACAAGAGGGAGAGAAGTCATAATACCTTTCCATAAGCTCGTGCCACGTGAAGTGCGAACAGGATCTGGATACCAAGATTCTTCATTTCGTCCATACTTTTGATGAACAGTTTTCCTCCACGGATGTTTTTTCTCCGAAGCATATCTCCATTCCTGCTCAGCTGATCAATTTTATAGTTTTTTTAAGAATGGTTTTCTCCATGGACGATGAAAGTAGGACTCTTAGTCTCAGCATGATCGGTGGAAATATCTTGCATATGTATCCGAAGTTTGATTATACATTGACTGTAACTCCAATAGTTACACAAACAGTTAAGCAAAGGCAAAGGTGCTTAGTGAAAATGTCTGTGGAATATGAGAAAGAAAATGAAGATGTCGAGATGGCGATTTCTATGAATAAAGCAATTGCTCGTCACCTTGCCAAGAAGGCCTAATATATGTACCCATGCTGGCTTTGAACTAATGATGCATAAATGTTATTATCTTAAACGTGGTCAGCATAAATAAAACTTCCATCCATCCGTTTAATGCATGCGATGCTAATTTGTTTCACCTAACTGACACTTAATAACCGAGTCCATTCATTTTAATAACCGAGTCCATTGAAATCGGAATATATAGGAACAAAATGGAACCAGAAACGAGCCACAAGTAGGGATGGCAATGGGGCGGGGACCTTGAATCCCATGTCCTACCCCGTTCAGAAAACAAAAACCCATCCCCTACCCATTCCCCATAAGAATGGGACAGGGAAGGATATGGGAAATCCCCATAGGGGATGGGTTTCCCATGGGTTACCATAACATTACAATAAATGTAAATAATAATAATTTGAAAATAATTATAATGGTTCAAACAATGATACCAATTTAACCTAGCACATTTAGGGGCGACTCAATCGCAATTAGGGGCGACACTAAAAGACAAAAAAGGTCACCCAAAAATAAAATTGAGCTACCCCTTATCCGCAATTTTTCAAAATGGCAACTATGCCCTTATATAATCGGTAGCGAAAACCACAATCGACAGGTTACAAACAATCGGTAGTTTAAAATGAATCATTAGCTACCGATTAATGTATGGATATTTCGGCTAATGTTCCCTTTTATAATCGGAAGGTTAACTTGTTACATTACCTTCCGATTATAGGTTGCTCCAAAATGAGTTTTTTTCTAAAATCCATTTTCTCCAAAATTTTGAAATCTTCCATAATCGGTAGGATATTTGGTTACCGATTATAAGTAGCCCCACATCGTACCTTTGCCAAATTTACACTTGGCTCAGGGTGCAGAGCCACCCCTAACCATTTGGTTCGTGTTTGAGGCGTAGCCATAATCGGAAGTTTAACTAGTTACATTACCTTCCGATTATAATAATCGGAAGGTTAACTGGTTACATTACCTTCCGATTATAGGTTGATCCAAAATGAGTTTTTTTTTCTAAAATCCATTTTCTCCAAAATTTTGAAATCTTCCATAATCGGTAGGATATTTGGCTACTACCTTTGCCAAATTTCCACATGGCTTAGGGTGCAGAGCCACCCCTAACCATTTGGTTCGTGTTTGAGACGTAGCCATAATCGGAAGTTTAACTGGTTACATTACCTTCCGATAATAATAATCGGAAGTTTAACTGGTTACATTACCTTCCGATTATATTAATCGGAAGGTTAACTGGTTACATTACCTTCTGATTATAGGTTGCTCCAAAGTGAGTTTTTTTCTAAAATCCATTTTCTCCAAAATTTTGAAATCTTTCATAATCGGTACGATATTTGGCTACCGATTATAAGTAGCCCCACATCGGACCTTTGCCAAATTTCCACTTGGCTCGGGGTGCAGAGCCACCCCTAACCATTTGGTTCGTGTTTGAGACGTAGCCATAATCGGAAGTTTAACTGGTTACATTACCTTTCGATTATAATAATCGGAAGGTTAACTTGTTACATTACCTTCCGATTATAGGTTGCTCCAAAATGAGTTTTTTTTTCTAAAATCCATTTTCTCCAAAATTTTGAAATCTTCCATAATCGGTAGGATATTTGGCTACCGATTATAAGTAGCCCTACATCGGACCTTTGTCAAATTTCCACTTGGCTCATGGTGCAGAGCCACCCCTAACCATTTGGTTTGTGTTTTAGATGTAGCCATAATCGGAAGTTTAACTGGTTACATTACCTTCCGATTATAGGTTGCTCCAAAATGAGTTTTTTTCTAAAATCCATTTTATCCAAAATTTTGAAATCTTCTATAATCGGTAGGATATTTGGCTACCGATTATAAGTAGCTACACATCGGACCATTGCAAAATTTCCACTTGGCTCTGGGTGCAGAGCCACCCCTAACCATTTGGTTCGTGTTTGAGACGTATCCATAATCGGAAGTTTAACTAGTTACATTAATTACCTACCGATTATAATAATCGGAAGGTTAACTGGTTACATTACCTTCCGATTATAGGTTGCCCCAAAATGAGTTTTTTTCTAAAATCCTTTTTAATCGGTAGGCAAAGGTGTTACAAAGCTTACGATTAGGTTTTAACAATCGGGCACAAAATACCTCCCGATTATGAAGGGGAATATAAGCATTTTCAACCTATTTTGTTTTATTGTCGCCCCTAATTCCGATTGAGTCGCCCCTAAAAGTGCTAGGCAACTTAAGCAGTTCATTTTAAAATTTTAAATTTATGTTAACCATCTAAAACTAAAAAATAAAGGAAACAATTGATCCACAATTAAGTATTATTGTTCTTTTTACTTCTTAGTTCCTCATTATTAACCATCTTCCTCCACATTAAGCATCTCATCATGATCTTCTTCGTTATCTTCAAAAAAAGTTCCTCAATTAGATATAATAGGTTATGGTATGGGGAGGGTATGGGGTGAGGACCTTGAATCCCATCCCCGCATCAATACTTTCGGGGATTCCCCGTACCCCGTCATGTTCCCCGTTTATACGGGTAAAACCCTAACCCATAGGGCCAGATCCCCACGGAAATGGGTTTTGGTGGGCAAATTGCCATCATTATCCACAAGAGATGGTTCTGGTTCCGCAAGGATTAATTATCACAACTTTGGCATTCTTTGGGGCTAAAAATTCTTTCCCAAGGGTAATTAAGGGGTATTTCTTAAGGAACCTTGATCGACATATATCAGCCAAACAAAAGTTGATAAGAAAAAATCGTTCGAAATATATATATATATATTAACCTAATCAGAATGGTAACAACACAGATCAGATGACCAATTAGATGAAATCGACAACAGATCCCAAAGCCCAACTTAAGAAACACCCATAAAACTAAAAGATGATAAACACAATTTGGAAGGCGGCTAACGGGGGACCCGATTCTGGGAGTGTACTGTTGTGAATAGGGAAGGAGACATAAAATAAGGAGAAGTGGTAGAGAGAAATTCTTATTCATGTGTGTAGAATACAAAAGGTTTAGGACTCTATTTATAGAGTTTACATACTTGGTGCCCAAGTAATAGTGCCCCACTAAAGTGGGCATCGACATAATAAACTGCCGTTTATAACACTCCCCCTAGATGACCACTGTATCTAAGCTAATTTCCTCGTTAAAACCTTTGTCAGGAAAATCCAAAAGGGACAAAACCTGATTGAAGGGAAAAGAGTACAACTGTGAGAAAACTTAGAAAATATTTGGACTCATAAATGTTGCCTCATTAAAACCTTGACAAGGAAAACCCAATGGGAAAAACCTTGATGAAGGAAAAAGAGTACAACGTGATAGTCCAGTAAAATACCTTCTAATTTGATACTCCCCCTGATAAGTACTTCAATTAAATCTTGGCTTGCAAATCTTCGAGTCGAGTCAATTTCAATAAACGAATTTATTGAATGCTAGAGATAGAAATGCGTGCGTGAGAAATTTCCAAGTTGATGAAGTCTTCTTTTGTGTTAGTCTTATAATGGTATTGTTCTCGAGTCTTCACGTTTTTTAAGTACATTGAGGACTTGCTTCTTGGATTCCTAGCTTCTCGGGGATGATTTGCAAAAGTAGTTGATGTAGATTCTTCAACAAAATGCCAATATGCAGTTATAGTACCATAGGTGTAAAGTTTGTGATCATACCATATATGGATCAGAATGATATCCACATTACTAAGGGTTCTTATGTTGACGTGGTCTAATAAAACAGAATGACCTAGTTAATGGTGGGAAATCCACCAAATAACCAAAATTATACAACTCCCCCTTGGATGACCACCATGTTGAATAAATTACCTCACTAAAACCTTGACAATAAAACCCAGTGGGAAAAAATTTGGACGAAGGAAAAAGAGCACGCATATCAACATTTTTGAAAGAAAATCAAACGTCAACGAAATGTTGTCTCGTTAAAACCTTGTCAGGAAAACCACATGGGATAAAACCTGAAATAAAGGGAAAAGAGTACAACTTTTGACGTAAATATGGATGCTAACCCAACTATATGAGTTTTACAAAAGAAAAACATCAAAATAATAACTCTAGTGTAATTCAAAAATGAGTTTAAGCTAGCATAATTCCAGCTGCGGTTTTGAGAAAAAAAAAATAGAATTCATGCAACTAAAGCGTGGATTTTTGTGTTTTTAAGGACTCCTCAAGAGACCCATAAAGTTGATATAAACAACTAATTAATCCTTTTTTTTTTTTTTTTTTTTTTTTAGTCTTGTACCAAATTTCTAAAAACACATAAAGGATTGCTAAACCTGATATAGTCGATTCAGGTGGCTGCATGGATATAGTTTGAATCCTTCAAGGATTACAAATCCTAGTATGTTCTCTGACCAAATACGAGTCCCCAAGGACTACCACGCCAAATGTATCATATAAGGAGAACAATCATTGAAGCAATCCTAGGATTTAACAAAAATTAAATCCTCAAATCGTTTTTAGTACGATTAATTTCTCTTAATAGCGCATCACGACTACACCAACCTGTAATTTTAAGAATTCAAGCTTGCACATTTATGGTGTTAAGTCTTGGATCCATAAATTGCGTTATTCAGGAGATTTCAATCCAACATAATTTGGATTTTGTGCATACGAATCACTGATGTCGATATTTCTTTGGAGAGGGGTCAATAACCACCATCATTTACTATTTCAGTAGCTACTATAAATGAATATTCGACAATAATTTTCTTATCACGATCTCACATAACTTCCAGTGTATGCATACTTTGAAAAATTCAAAATTTACTTGTACCAGTGCCCACAGGCGTGATAATCTCCTACTATTCAAATAAAGAGATATTAAATTTTAGAATGTGAATCGTATTATGATAAACTCTGTAGCCTATATAAAAATGCTACATGCTTGCTAGATGTGATTGAGTTTGCCTTTTCAAATGGCATAAGCTTAAATAAAAGCTGGGTAAATTTATTAAATGCCCCTATTATAGAGGCCCAACACAAATACCCTTATACAACAATATAAATACCCCTATCATTTAAATACCTTATCCATTAAAATATAAATTACCTTAATACCCTCACTTAAAATATTATTTTCCAATTAAAAATCTTATCCATTAAAAAATAGATTTTTTTATTATTTCATTTCACCACCACCACTCTGCCGCCACCACCACCACCACCGTTGTTGTTGCCGCCACTCCGCCGCCACCACCACCACTACCACTGTTGTTGCCACCGCAGCCACTGTTGTTGCCACCGCCACTCCGCCGTCGCCGCCGCCACTCCGCCGCCGCCACCCCGCCGCCATTAATATTAGGCGTCAACAACTGAAAATATTTGTTGACCCAAAAAATCAAAAGTTCAAAAATATTTGTCAAATTTGGTTGTTGATACCATTTTTCTATTGTTGATACGCAAACCTTGGTTGTTGATACCATTATTCAATTGTTGATACACAAACCTTGGTTGTTGATACCATTATTCTATTGTTGATACACAAATATTGGTTGTTGATACCATTTTTCTATTGTTGATACAGATGCAGTGGTTGTTGACTCCCTAAACCAAGGTCAATTTCTATTGTTGATACACAAATATTAGTTGTTGATACCATTTTTCTATGAAATCAAATCGCTCCTTTATAATGATATCGCTTCGCGCGATAACTACGTGTGCGATATTTAACCCCTACAAAAATCACTGGTTACTGCACAACTGGTTTCTCCGGATGATAAATCATGATCTTGATAATCTTCAAATTTTTGTACTTGCCGGAAAAACTCGTCGTGGAAGAACAGGTCTTTGCAAACCACCTTTATTACATCACCACTAAACCCCAATACAACCAGATAAGAACTAGTGAAAACCCCAAAAGAATGATAGCTAAGACGATGAGCCCACCCTTTGTTGAAAGAAAACTATTTCTTGGTCCCTCCTTTCATTTCCCCATTAACTTTGAACCATCTTTTGGGGACTACCCAAAAAAGGTGGGGGACTACCTAGTGATACAAATGTCCACCCTAAAATGATAAGGGGTGTCCTAAAATGTGGAAATAACCTACCCTTAACCTATATATATATTACCACATATATATATATATATATATATATATTACCACATATATATATTACCACCTCCTCCCATCACCACCACCTATATATATAACCACCTCCTCCGACCACCCCCATCGCTCACCACCTCGAACCACCACCACCACCGACCACCTCGAACCACCACCACAACCACCTCTATGTATATAGCTTAATTTGAATCATTAAAAAAACAAAATCATAATCAAAATTATAACAAACCCATTACTTGTCATTTGTTTTTGGTTGCAAAAATGTGAAGTAATCATTAAAATGAGTTGAAAATGTAAGTTGCAGAGAGAAGTTCGGTTAAGAATTATGTGAAAAACTTTGTCGAACTAGCCGAACTCAACTTTTAATGAAAGTTTTTTATTTCAGAGAAAAGTTCGGTTACGTCGTAACTTTTTTTTACTAACCGAACTTTAGTTCGGTTACGTCGCAATGTTTTTTCAAACCGACCTTTGTCGCAATTCGTTACTACAGTATCGAGATCAGCAGTGAGAGGTGGCACTCACCATTGTTAGTTTTTTATTGTTCCTAACCAAACTCTAAAAGCAATGAGAGGTGACACTCACTAAAAGCTATACTAATCTTTACAATATTTAAAACGTTTACAGTGATGGAATATATTTTTGTTTATTCACTAAAAGCTCTACTAACCAAACTCTACTAATATTTACGCAAACTAAAACTCTAGAAGCTTCTCCCTTTTTCAAATATTGTTTAAGCATGGCCTAGACATAAAATGTAAACTTTCAAATAAAGTTCGGTTACCTCAAAAAAAAAAAAATCCTAACCGAACTTTAGTTCGGTTACTTCGCAATTTTTTTCTCCTAACTGAACTTTAGTTCGGTTACGTCGCAACTTTTTTCATTTTTTTTTCCCAGCCGAACTTTTAGTTCGGTTACGTCGCAAAAAAAAAATCCTAGCCGAACGTTTCTCTGAAAGCAAAAACCCCATTAAAGCTGAGTTCGGGTACCTGTGTTTTTAGAAATATTAACCGAACTACACTTGCAGATGAGTTCGGTAACATGTTCTTCAAAAGTTGTAGCCGAACTTTGTAAACCAAACGGAAATCAATTTGTAAATTGTTCATTTTTAGGAATGATTTGGCTAATTCAAGCACCATTAATTAAATTTGAAGTATCCATGACTACCCAAAACATCATACTCTTTGTGTGGCTCTTAAAGAACAAGATCTAAGGTATCATCACATGAATAACTCATATCATAATTACTAAACTCAAAAAAAGATTTTTTGGGTTCACCCATATTCTTCTTCTTCTTCTTATCTCTCAAAAAAAATGTTAAAAACAAAACAATCCAACTTATAAAACACTAATCACTAATCAGCTTTTAATTAATCAGTAATCACTAACTAAGTTTATCATCAATGGTAAAATGGGTATAAAAAAATTATTCTCTGAAAAACTTATGGGTAATCCCCACCTTTTTCGGATAGTCTTTGAAAGATGGTTCTTAACTTTACCCATAACATCTCGCAAATGGTAGGGCCTGATATGTTGGAATATGGTCCACGTACAACTGCAATCGCTGACTTGACCACCCGTAGACTACTACGTAGCAGGCAAAACCATGTGATTAGTATCATGATGACCCCAAAATTGTTATAGACAAGCAAATGTTTCTTCACCGTTCTCATCATTATCCTATTACTAGAATGTTCGCACGTGCAAATGCACGTTCCAAAAGAATGGGTCCATTTTAGTTCAACCTTTTCTCTTCTTTTTTTTAATTAATAAACTAAATTACATATATACCCTCAATTTTATTTTTATAAATTTCTTGTCAGTATATAACACAGGGGCAAAATAGTCCAAATTAATTTGCAGCTTTATTGCTACAGTGAGTAAGGGGTCTTCCTTTTATATAATAGAATAGATAGATTATTAAAAGTAGGGTAAGATGCTCTCTCTAATATTCACTGTATGCTTCACAGAACAGTTAGCTGGAAAACAGTGAGTAAAAGTATACCAACCGGTCATGTAAGCCTGCGAGCAAGTAAATAAACAATCATATTAAGTACGAGGAACAATACGGGTAGTAATTTTGTAATCGTATTTCACGACACCGGTTTAATCTGACATATTCCATTATTTTAAAGCGAAACCGATAGATTTCATTTTTAATCTACATATTTCATTATTTTAAAGCGAAACCGATAAGTTTTTAAAAAATAAACTAATTTTACGTACAAATTGCACATAAAACTAACGTATCATTTTGAAATGAAGGGAATATACTAGTACGATCGTTTCCATGGTGGGAGGGCCGACCGAAGAAGAATCTGAAGATGGGGTTTGTCTGCGACTATTTTCGTCCCGTTTAAGAAAAGGTGATACTTTCATCCCTGTTTCGGAAAAAGTGATACTTTTTGAAACGGGGAGAAAGTATCACATTTTCCGGAAACGGGACGAAAGTATCACTTTTTCCGGAAACCGGACGAAAGTATCACTTTTTCCGGAAACGGGACGAAAGTATCACTTTTTCCGGAAACAGGACGAAAGTATCACTTTTTCCGAAACATAGCGAAAGTATCACTTTTTCCGAAACGGAGTGAAAGTATCACTTTTCCAGAAACGGGATGTGAAAGTATCACCTTTTCTTAAACGGAAAATTAGTCGATCCATAAACCAAAATATGGATGCATGATGTGTTATGCATCCTTTGTGGTGGTTTGCATAATGACTATGCATTCAATTTTCAAGAATTATGCCTAAAATGAAAGTATCATTTTTCTTGAAATGGAGTAGTACATCGTTTTTTTAGTTGCAACGGAAAATAAGTTGATGAATAAACCAAAATTTTGCTACATAAACTATTATGTATCCCTTATGGTGGTTTGCGTAATGGATATACACTTAATTTTTTAAAATTGTGCCTAAAATGATAAGTACCTCTGAATTTTTCGTAAAAACTCAAAATTTGATATTGTTGTTTGTGCTCGTTGGATAATCTTTTTTATTAGCTTTCCAACGAGATAAAATTTGTAAAATTCCAAGGCACGGATTTTTAGATATGTTATATTCAAGTTTGCTTTCCAATTATACCCCTGAAAAGATAGGATACACAAGGAGTTATAGTAATTGGACTAAAAGGGATGGACATTTTTGGTTTTTCGGCCCTAACCATTTCCAATCTTTTTGTGTCAATTGATCACTTACATTTTACAAAAAAGTGGTCATATAAAGGTCCTCCCCCGCTTCCGCCTACGCCCCTGAATTAGTATTTATTGATCCTCTAGGAAAAAAAAAAATAAAAGGAAGAAAAAAAAATGCATGGAGAAGCCATTTATGAATAATGAAAGAGTTAATTAGTGTTTCTCCTCCTCAATCAACAAACTATCCATTATGAATAATTCTCAAGAAAGAGTCCCACCAAAAACACTAATTAGTTATACCGTTTGGTCAGTCGTCGTAGATTTGGAAACTGGAAGTTTGGGATATGTATTTGTTTCAGTTTGAAGAAACAACTTCATTCACTCAACAAAGGTAATAAATCCTCAAAGCCTACTTTAATGATGCTAAATCATTATTTGTTTGTATGTTGTTAACCGTTTTTGCAATGGATTAAATCAAACGTTTGTCACTTCGGAGCACTCATGCAAACCTTTATGCTCACTTCAAACATTTGATTCGAAGTCAATTAAAGCACTACAACAATGCAAACTGGACAAAATCATCAAGTGTAATCTGAACGTTCGTCAACCAGTCACGTCCAATTAACTTATTTACCATCGTTTGTCACATTAGTAATATGAGGAATCTTTCCATCCTCACTGATGGCTGGTCCATGTTGGTAATGGTAATACCAATTCCCCTTTTATTATATTTACCATGTCAAGATCAAAACAAATCTGTTTTAAGTCAGGCTTTGTAAGGATAATAACGTGTTTTTGAGTTTCACCAATCTCATTTTCTTTGAAGGACAAGGACTCGGGATCTGGACCGAATAAAATGGCCAGAAGCGATATGATTGAACGTACGAATCCCTCGAAACCTCTCAACTTCCTTCCCAACATGGCACCAAAGATTAGGCATCCGATGCTAAGAATTCCTCTAATAACATGAATTAGTATTTATTGATCGGTTATGTTGGCCTCTAGGAAAAAAAATAAAAGGAAGAAAAAATGCATGGAGAAGCCATTTATGAATAATGAAAGAGTTAATTAGTGTTTGGGTCGTAAGTTTTGGTATGTATTTGAGTTTGGGGGGGTGAAGCCTGACTGCTCCTAATGCAAAAATAGAAAGAATTGGCTCTAAGTTTGAAGACCCAACTTTGTACCAGTTGTCATAGAGCACTAAAGTCGCTAGTTTGTCCGTTTTAGAGTTTGGGTCGTTGACCCGTTAGTTAACGAAGTCAATTAGTCAAACTGTCAGTGTAATCTGACGTTCGTCAGTCCCGTCAATTAACTTATTTACACGTTTGCCATTAGTAAGTCTTATCACTATCTTCCCCAATTCCCCTTTTATTATTGTCATCTTTTTTACAGTTTAGATCTAGAAACCAGAAGCGCGGAGAGGCGATTGTAAGATTCATAGGAAAAAACTCATATATCTTCTTTGTTAGCTCGACATGAACGTTTCATGTTAGGTGCGATGATTATGACGAGTTGATGAAAGAGGATAGAGGCGAGTTTGCTGGTTCAGAGATTTTAGGAAGAAAAAAGGAGCAGTTGAAGTTAGATAAGTGAATCAGAGCTATATACAATACAAACAAGTAAGTAAAATCAAACCCACACATTCTTTTTTGCCCAAATTTCATGTTTAATTGTGTTAGTTTGATAATGCAATGAAATTTTATTTCTAGGGTTTATCATTGAAATTGAATGTAGTATCAACATGTTTAGATGATTTTGAATGATTAATTTGATGTTACTGAATATGGGTATTTTTGATTTGGGAAAAATTGAAAATTAGGATTTCTGTAGGTAGCACAAGGGTAATTCTATCATGATTGACTGAAATTGAATGATATAAATTACAATTACATTGATATTAAATTTCACTGAAGTATGAGGCTGAAAACCTAATGTCTCTTCAATCGTATACTAGATGATTACGAAGCGGTGTTGGGCCGATCAAACGATAAAAAATCTAGCTCACCTTACTTTTTACTGATCTATTGCTTGCCGTTATTTCATCACACCACTAACAACCATCCCCCTCATTTTGTATAGAAAATCTAGTTCACTATACCATTAATGATTTCTCTTATATAAGTCTCAATTGTTAAATAACAACAAATTTGGTGATGGCATTCCATCTACGTTTGCAAATTAGGAAAAGAAAGTCATTCTTCTTTTACTGTAAGTTAGCTAATTCTCTACTAAACTATATGTCGACTTAGTGGTTTTCATTCATTTTATTCTCTTCTATCATATCTATCGATCCCACCAATCTCATTACTTTACTTTTCTTTATAGGTGAATGAATTCAAGGAAGGAAGAGGAATTGGAATTGGGAGAGCTGGTAATGCAAGAATGAGGGCTGGAAATAGTGGACTGCCAAGTTATCCTGTGTAGAACATGACTAGGAGGAATGCTTCTCTGATGGAAATGACTCAAGACCAACAACATGCAAAGAGAGGCAGGCAATAAAAGAAAAACAGAATCCTGCAGTGGTATTAGGTAAGCTTATTTTATTAGAACTGAAATTGGATTAAGTAAATGTTAAATGAAATACAATTGGGTATTTTTTCTTAAACTGAACCAGTTTTTTATATGTTATCGAATCCATTCTGAGCTTGAGTTAGTTATATTATTTTTAGTTCACAGTATTTCTTTTCCTTTCATCTTGTATGTAGATTTCATCTAGTTGTTGTGTGAAGAACTCAGGAAGTTTTACTTGTATCTTCTAGGTTGTAATTGATTGAAATGGATGTTGGATTTGTTTTTGTATGTCCTGTAATGGTTAGTGTAACGGTAAGATTGGAATAGGTGTCGGCCACACATCTCGGAGCAATTTAGACCGTAGATTCTTTCAGTGATAGCACGTGATTTTTAAGAGAGCACGTGATTTTTGAGTATCAAACTGCATAAATAAGTTAATTGACGGAAGTTGGCGGACGTCAAATTACACTAACGTTTTGACTAGTTGACTTCGTTGACTAACCGGTCAACGACCCAAACTCTAAAATGGACAAACTTGCGACCCAAACTCAAAGACATACCAAAACTTACGACCCAAACACTAATTAACTCATAATGAAAACTATAATGAGTCTCGTATATTTTCCCCTTGTGGGTTTCAACGTTTCAGATTTTTCAAGAGATATTGATTTTGTGCATTTTTTTTTCGGATGGAAATCTCAATTTAATTAGAATAAAAGGAAAAAAAAATATTTTTTGAAGGGTATGCATATATTTTGTATGCTTCGATCTATAGTGGGTAAACATTTCGTACATGTGGTATGGCTATGGTGGTTTAGGAAAATGATTAACCTACCGAAACAAAGGGACCGAAGCTGCACCGTGCTGAACGGTGTGAGGGGAGGATATGACCCATTTCTTCCCTTCCCAATCTTGATGTTAAGATGGCAAGGTACTGGCCCTTTGATTCACCTCGGGACACAACGAAGTATAAAACTTCGGTGTGTCTAACAAAGCCGGGTGGTTTAACGGTTGATTTTTATTATTAGACAAGAATTTTCTTTCTGGATTGGATACCGAGATAGATAAACACTGGTGAGAAAACATGGACTTCAATAAGAGGAAAACAGGGACCCCAATTTCCCACACTACGTGGTCCAAAAAAAAAAAAAAAAACCAATGGTAAGCACGTTGCTGGGACCGTCAGATTATGTTTAGGGAGATTTTGTGGTGAAAAATCACTGTGCGTGTAACACCACTCATTATTTCAATATAGCCGACACACTTTGTGGATGACTCGACAGTCCTGAGTCTTGACTGATAATTTCTGGCCTCCTTTGTTGAAGTTCTTTCCATCATACCCATTACCATCCTTTCGATGAATAAACGGAAAAAAGCATACCCACATATACATCCATAACAACGAAAACAAGCATATTCGTTTACGATATTTTCTTCTAAATGATATAATACACTAGTTTTTTCCATGCACGTTCCCTCATTCATGTCCCATTCTTTGAACATTTAGCTATAAATACGTGCATTCAACTTGAGAAGAAAACACACAGTTTCAAGAAACCCAAAAAAGAGAGAAAACTTCTCATTTTGCTTTCTATTTTCTATTATAAGCTCTTTCCTTCTCTGGGCAATGGCATCCAGTAAGAACTCACTCTCTGTGCTATTCATGGCTTTGGTCCTCATGGCTGTAGTAAGTGAAGTGGCAAATGCAAGTTCATTAACGGTATATCGTTTAGCAAATTGTGGTGGCGAAAGCCAAACCCTTAGTAATTGTGGATGCTCAAACCTTTTATATATGGGTGGTTATCAATTTTCATACACTGGTCAAACTGCTAGGATGTATAACACTGGGAATTGTCTGGGTGCGGTTTCTAATAATCTCAATGGCAATGACCGAAGGTGCTTCGGCGTTGGATGGAGGAGTATATTCATCCAATGTTAAGTAAATTCAATTGTGGATGTCTCTACTATGAGACAGACGTAATATATGTGTTTTAGGAATGGGCCTTGCAAGTGTGCTTTTGTATCGACGTATCGTAATGATGGCTATATCGCTGCGTATGTGCTTCCTGTAAGTTTATAATAAGTTATTAATAAAGCAGGGCCATTTCATTTCGTGATTCCTAAAAGTGTTATAATGTTATAAATAAATTGGGATATGACGCTTGCCTCAACGGTAGACTTCGGGTTGCTGTTATTGCAGACTGTTGCTTCCTTCCAATCCATTAATGCATCCGATGTTTGTTCTATAAGTGTTTGTTCTTTATATATTTGATACTTGGATCTATACTTGTTCTATTAACCTAATCAATTTGGACCACATACTTAGTCTAAGTTAAACTTCTTACATGGGTTAATTGGGGGTCCCTAAAAATAATCAGGGGCCTCACACTAAAGGACAAAAAAGGTCATTAAAACCTAATTTGAGTTACCTCTTATCTAATTTTTTTAAAATTGCTAAATTGCCCTTAAATGATTAGTTTTAATAGGTAATTAAGTTAAGCTAATAGTATGGTTAGACTAAAATCAGACTTTAGAATTAAAGTTTGGGGAAAAAAATAATTTTGTGTTTTTTTGAGTTGGAAAGAAGAAGAGGAGGGATCATAGACATTATGTCACAATTCAGAAAAAGAATCGTTAATGTCGGGTATTTATTCCCTACCGACTCTATAACGTACTATATTGTCACAAAAATTGACGACTCAAACCTGCAACTTTTGCAGGTTATGAAAAATCATCAAGGTATTATATTATACCATAACGACTCTAATTATTATTTCATCATTTTGACAAATGGGTCATTATCATTTTGTCAAATAAGAAAGGGTCGTTATATCGTAAACTTGAAAAAGGAGTACAAAGAACAAAGGGTCGTTACACAACACTTTGTTGTTATCAATTTTGTCATTTAGTGGACAAATAAATAAGAGTCATTATCATTTTTCTTTATGGACAAATAAATAAGAGTCATTATCATTTTTCTTTAAACATAAATGACTCAACCAAATAATCGTTATCATTTCCAGTGGTGATATGACGACCCTTCCATTTTTTTGGTCAGAGAGGTTGTTTTTGGTCATATAGAGTCGTTAGTGTATAAAAAGGGTCGTCATAGTAGGATCGTCAATTGGTTCTATAATACATTGACGACTCTATTATGGGGGAAAAAATCTTAAATCTAGAAAAAGGGTCGTTATCTCCTACACCTTAGACATCAACTATTTTTCATAGAAATAACATGCAAATGAAAATTTGTTAGGGTATAAACTATCGAGGTTGACGACCCTAATTCTGTAACTGCTATTTTTCATTTAAAAACCGAATTTTGCGAACAAAACATTATATTAAACGCAAATGGGAAGTAGATTCATAAGTTTTAGTTCACTTACTTTCTAATTGGGCCATATCTTCTTCCGATTCGGCCTGAGTCATTAATGGAGTTGTGATGGAGAGTCGAGAGGGAGGGGAGGAGGGGATTGATTATTTTTTGGGGTTTAAAAATGTAGCGCCCCCTAAGCTAGCAGCTGACTAAACCAAGAATTCAACTAAATAAAGAGGCACTAACGAATCTAAACCAAACATTAAGCATTCAATTAAGAAAAAATCTACTACAACTTAACCCAAAACTAGCCCCGCTCTGAAATATACATATATATAAAATATCCTCTCAAATGATACATATACAATAGTGATTTGGTTTACAAAGAATATTCAACAATAAACATAGAAGAAGTTAATCATCTAGCGAACTCAACACTTGAAGCTTTTGCTGAGCTACTCTGATCTGTCACTGAAACTGAAAGTGGGAATGGGTGAGCACATCATCCCTAAAAGGGGTGCCCATCAGGAATAACAACTATCTTTCAAGTAATCATTAATAGGATTCGAAGACAATGCAGGTTTTATCGAAAGTAGGTAATACAAGGAAAGACAGTAAAACATATCGTAGAAACTTCTTCATAGACATTCATAAATAATAGTAAACATCCATGTATGAGATGTGTGTTGCCACACATAAGGGAAGAATAATATTGTGGTGCATCGCCTAGCCATAATAATATTGCAGTGTGTCTCCTTAGCCATAGAATACTGAATATATATAAAGGAAGAATAATATTGCGGTGTATCGCCCTAGCCATAATAATATTGCGGTGTATCGCCCTAGCCATAGAATACTGATATTTTGTCGGCACATATCTCACACCACACCAAGCACACAAGGATATGCATGAATTTAACAACACAAAGATTGATTTGTAAAACAATAATAAATACCAGAGAGTTCGTTATTGATTCCCACCTCTTTTGATGACAAGCCTCGCCTACCTCGAGATCCATGATCCATTGGTTCATCCTTGAACGATCGTTGTTAATAGCCTAACTATTAACCACACAAGCACTCTAAGATTTTAGCCAAAAGGCTCACACAAGAATCATACAATTCTATCTAATGGTTCTAAGCCCATTATGGTATCTTATTCTCTATCTTTAGTATAACTAAGAGTTTACTAATCCAATTAGATTGATTATATAGTTCGTAGCTAAATCTTATGAATATCTGCAACTTTGTAGAAGAAACCAAAGTCTAATTCGGACTGCAAGAGGTCCAAAACATCTAATTAAGAAAACTTTCCTAAGCCCAAGTCTCCTAAACCAGCCCAATAAACTAAGGTCCAGTCCATCTGGTTAACAAACGGTCACTAACAGTCCATTGGGTCAACTGACGGTCAACGTATAAAGGTCAAGTCAACAGTAAAGGTCAAAGTCAAATAAGAATCGGTCAATTGAGTCAATTAGGGTCAAAACCTGGTTACAGAGTTAACTCAGTCAACAAGATTGATTCAGGTAAATTAGATTCACAATTGACTCAGTCAAATTAACTGAGTCAGCTAGGCAAATGGTCCGACATCTGACTAGGGTGATAGCTAACTCAAAACCAAGGCTAAGGCCAAGGAAAGACTCACAAGCCAAAGCACAGGCCAAAAGGTTACAGTTGCACCATCATGGTGCAACTCAAGACAGGCCTGCACCACACACAAACTATCCCACCTATAACTTCAAAGATTCATTCAAAAGTACATTGAATACAAATAATTTCATTTACAATTAAAGATTGTGCCTACCTGCAACTGCAATTCCAAGCTTTTACAGTAAACACTAACAGCAACTCTATAATCACCATCAATTCAAATCACCATCAATTCAGCTGCATCCACCTATAGGTCTAACTATCAACTCAACCTCAAACAGATTCCTTACTTCATTCACCACTGTGTGTATTTTCCCATCTCAAATCTAAGTTTCTAACATCCTTGTTCTCCTTTAGCAACTTTCCAATACAACCTCTTATCTATCATCACCCACATACTAGTCTCCAACTCTAATTTACACACCCTGACTCAAACTAAACTTTAACAACATCATCATCATATCAGACAGTTTATCTCACCACATCTTTTAGCGATAACTTCTCCACCTGCAGTTCATCAGCATATGTAACACATCACCATATTATAGCTATAACTCTCATTAACATATCCAACACAAATCCATTCAGTTCAACTCCTCTATGTCACCACAATTGTGACTTAACTATCACAGCAGCATCACCATTCACCAATTTGCACGCCATAATTCACCACCAAATTCTATTTAGTTAACGAACGTACAAAACTCTAAGCCGCCATGTATCTGCAGCTCAACTGGAACCTCATCAATTTCAACACTACCAATATCAGTTTCAGATTTATCTTCATATCTACAATTCTCAACAACATCACTACCAATGATTTTTAGCTCCCATATACAGTAAATTCTTTTAACTCTTCTATCATGAACAATCTCACAAACTCAAAACAGAACATAAATACATTACCAGGTTATTGAGAAATCAATTACCTCATGATAGGTCTTCTGAATCAACACCAATAATAACTTCATCACCTTCTTGATACGAGAATCAAACCCCAGTTCTTCAACAGCTCCAAACACGAGCTTCAATCAATCTCATCTTCATAACCCTGACTTTTTCAATTCCTAATTACTCTTCATACGAACCCTAATTCACTCAAACTGTTAAAACCCACCTCAAATTCCCTTCATAAAACATCAATTTCACATTTACTGCCTTTTTTTACAAACCCTAACTATTTCTCAAACCTTACCTTCTCCATAACTGAATCTTTAAATTAACATCATTAACTTCTTATTCACTTCATATTCTTCAAAACTCATCCTTCAATTTCTTCTTATTCATCACCAAATTGAATTCTAGCTTCTATCAATAAAAACCCTAATTCCTTGATTCTTCACCAAGAACTGAAATTCAATTGTTAATCTTCTTCCTTGCTCTCAACTCATGATACCCATCACTAATTACTTGACTTCATCCTTAAAACAACCTAAATCCTCAACTGAAAATCACTTCTCAGAACCCTAGTTTCTTTCTTTCTCTAATTCACCTCTTCTTTAGAGTCTTATTGAGCTAGTGATAATCGCACCATCACCAAAAACTACTCTATGATATCATAACCTAATCTCATCACTTAATTTCATTACTTGAATCTCTTAGAATCGCCGGAGGCGAGAAACAGAAGAAGAAAAGAGAAGAGAAAGAAGAAAGAAGAAGAAGAAATTAATTCTTCTCGAGCGGTCTGGGGATAAGGCCGACCCAAACAGCTGAGTCACCCACTCGCTTTGACACGTGCATCCACAAGGACCAAATCAAAAATTATTATTTTACCCTTTGAAAACAAATTGATAAATCTTCTTCACCCAGTGTCCGAATAACGCGTGCGAGCAGTCTATTTCGTATAACTTTTCGAGAGCTATTCAACAATACTAGTTTCGTAGCTAGATCGTTGTTAGATTAATTCCTATTAATTAACGTTCGTGTTAAACTAATCGTGTCATTATCGGCTAATTCGTCACTTGACCGGTCTAATAACGTTGACGAGCTTGAGGGTCCTTACATTCTCCCCACCTTGTATGATTTTTGTCCTCGAAAATCGAACTTCCCTTCTGATCTTCAAAACTCCCCACCTTAAAGAATAATCTTATATCTTGTCTAAGCGCAAGCAACATATAACAAATCACAAACCTAAATGGCTTTCTACAACTAAAATCTAAAATTTGTAGCTCTAGGTTCAACTACACTGATTTAGATTCTATCAATTAGGAAAGACTAAGTTTCTTAAACTAATTTCTATCTTATAAAATACTTGTCTCTAATTACAAGGGAGATTCCTACAAATCTTTCTAGTTGACTTTATAATTATCGGTTTTCTAAAGATTTAAATTATACTTCTATGATCAGTCATCTCTGAATGCAGTTGCCCTGTCAAGGTTGGCCAATCCCAACAATGCCTTCTTACGAATAGAGAAAACACAACCTTCACTATTCTCCAGTGCTAGATTAATCTATTAAGATTAATTAAGTTTTAACTTATTATGACTAATTAATCTCTAAAATTTAATTGTAACTAATGTAAGTTTTATAAATTTAACACCTTGATAAGGTTCAGAAGTATATAAATAAACACATTTACGTTCGGTTCCTTGCATTTTTAAACAATTGAATTATCAAAAAAATTATTTTATTTTATTTTATTCTATTTATCATTATTATTATTTATTTATTTTACTGAAATTGAATTTTAATTCCGAAGGGGAAGAGCCCACCCTAACCAGGTATGGGTAAGCTTCCTTGAAGGGGCAATCAGGAGGGAGATAAGGACTGCACCCTCCATTAGGGAGCTGAATTGTGTCAAAGACGTCAATATCATGTGGCTATGGATCAAGGGAGAGTATAGGCCTATCGTATTGACGTGTCAATATATCCTTCATAGGCAATAATACGAAAAGATTATAAGGCGAAATCAATATATAAGTCATTACTCGAAAGAGTAATGAGTCCTCGTGATTTCACCGCCCTACCATAAATAATACCTTGGGGAAGCATAAGATATCCACTTAGGGAGGCATACTAAGACCCCAAAAGAAACACAAAAGACCTATAAAATTGTAACTAACGCTATTTTGCAGGGCACAGTCGAATAAGAGAAAGTCTAAAATTAAAGGCACAGCGAATATATCATGCATGAAAGTACAAAACAAAAGAGAAAACAGACAAACAACCGCATTCGAGAGCAAGCAAGAAACTTAGGCAGAAATTAACGGCGAACTTATCAACAAAATGGGATGAAGCAAGAAATTAAGCATAAAATGGTGGTATGAATTTGATCACCCAACACTGTTAATGAGAAAATTTCGCATATTACATATTTCATACATATAAATACTCCTGTAAACATTAATGCACGTATGCATAATCCATAACCATAAAGGCAAAGAACAGAGGAAAGTATGGGAATATAAATGTGAAAGTGGAATGTTATTTTCCTTTACAGGTGTTGATGGTGGTCTTTAGTTTAGGGTTAAAATCGTAAAACTCTAAACCCTAGCAGACACTTAAAACAAGCACTTACTAGGCGCATTAATAAAAGCTATTAATATGTCCCTAATAATTACTAGGGTATATTTTTTCAAATTAGGGTTACGACAAACCAAACCCTAATTCACCCCGCGTGCCAATGGCAAATCATGCCAGCCATGCCTATCCCAAGATAGACGCGCCATGCCAATCGCACTGTGCCATGGACCTATCTAAGCTAGCCGCATCTCGTGTGCCAATGGTAAATCATGCCAGCCACACCCTACCACGCCAAAGCATGCCAACCATGATAGCCGCACCTCGCGTGCCAATGGCAAATCATGCCAGCCACGCCTAACCCAAGCAAGCCGCGACATTCCAATTGCACCGTGCCATGGCCCTATTTATGCTAACCGCATCTCGTGTGCCAATGGGAAATCATGCCAGCAACACCCTACCGCACCAAAGCATGCCAACCATGCTAGCCGCACCCCGCGTGCCAATGGAAAATCATGCCAGCCACGCCTAGCCCAAGCTATCCGCACCATGCGAATCGCACCATGCCATGGCCCCAGCTATGCTAACTGCATCTCGTGTGCTAATGGCAAATCATGTCAGCCACACCCTACTGCGCAAAAGCATGCCAACCATGCTAGATGCACCCCGCATGCCAATGGAAAATCATGCCAGCCACGCCTAGCCCAAGCTAGACGCGCCATGCCAATTGCACCATGCCATGGCCCTAGCTATGCTAGCCGCACACCGCGTGCCAATGGAAAATCATGCCAGATACGCCTAGACCAAGCTAGCTTCGCCATGCCAATTGCACCATCCCATGGCCCTAGCTATGCTAGCTGCACCCCGCGTGCCAATGGAAAATCATTCCAGCCACGCCTAGCCCAATCTAGCCGCGCCAAGCCAATTGCACCATGCCATGGCCCTAGCCATGCTAGCCACGTCTCGTGTGCCGATGTAAAATCATGCCATCCACACCTAGCCCGAGCTAGTTGCGCCATAACTTGGCCCTAGCCACGTCATGCACCCATGGAAAACCTTTGGCCCCATATGCCAACCTAGCTATGCTGAGGCATGCCATGATAGCCTGGACATGCCGCTGTCCCTCATGAAATCTTCCTGAGTCTTGCTTTCGGGCTGTTTTGCCCCCCGAACGAGTTCAAAAACTAAATATCCCCGCGTGAGGAGATAGGAAATTCTTTTCCGGTTGATTTGAGGGGCACACGAGATGCGGTTCTAGTGAAGGGAAACAATTAGGGTTTCTAAACCAAATTGAAGCCAAGCGCCCATCAACGGTTTCCCTTCAATCCTAGGAGAAAATCCTGGCCGTATGAAGTCTCCTCATGACTTTATCCCTAGCTTGGTCACACACCTAGCCAAGCTAGCCGCGCCATGCTGAAAACGACTCACCATGGCCCTTCATGCCGCGCCACCCTTATGGCCTTCCCCATACGGCTACCAAATTGAATCCAGGCGCCCATCAACGATTGCCCTTCAATCCCAGGAGAAAATCCTGGCCGTATAAAGTCTCCTAATGACTTTATCCCTAGCTTGGTCACACACCTAGCCAAGATAGCCGCGCCATGCTAAACACGCCTCACCATGGCCCTTCATGCCGCGCCACCCTACTGGCCTTCCCCATGCGGATACAAAATTGAAGCCAGGCGCCCATCAACGGTTTCCCTTCAATCCTAGGAGAAAATCCTGGCCATATAAAGTCTCCTCATGACTTTATCCCTAGCTTGGTCATGCACCTAGCCAAGCTAGCCGCGCCATACTAATCACGCCTCACCTTGGCCCTTCATGCCGCAAATCCTATCCGTCTAAAGTCCCCTGACGACCTTAGGCTTAGTCCTATGGGAGAGATATTTAGATGCTAGATTGGCCATCCACGTCAGATTGAGCAACCTCCTAACCCCTATGGGATGGCCAATCTAGCAGAGAAAAGCCTAACAATTCGGCGTTTAACAGCGAATAATAGGGCGTTCGATCTCACGCCGAATCAAGAAGAGTTGGACCGTAGTCAACTAAGTTGACACGCCGCTCTGTTCGGCGTTGAAAAAAATCGATACAACCACAGGAACTCGGCCTCTCCTCCATTACAGTTCTTCCCCAATTTTTTTTTTCTCCCAAATATGTTTTTCGAGAGATCTTCATTTCTATAACTTGGTTTTCTAATTTCTCCCGTGGGTTTGTGCTTCATCGAATTTGTGGTCGATTGGAAGTGGTTTGGCACGATTCCATCCACGAAATAATCCGAGGTAAGAAATTTAAGAAATTTAAGATAGGAAAGGATTTTAATAGAAAATGAAGCTCGGGGATTTCCGGGTATGCTTGGTAGTGTCGATTATTTTCACTTGGCATGGAGATCATGTCCAATGGATCAAGCAGGTTCCCACAGCGGCTATAAGCCTTATCCCTCGGTTGTTCTGCAGGCGATAGCAACATATGATATTTAACTAGACCTTCATATGCATACGTCTTCATAGTTCTTTGGTGATATTCCATACTTCTTCATAATACTTCTTCATGCATATGCTTCATAACCAAGTATCTCCAAAGCGGTGTTATGAATGAACGGCATTCTATGATCCGTTTGATATAAAGTCATAGCATCTTCACGATTACCATTTGATGCCCTTAATGAAATGACAAAACGATTGCATTTACACTTTATGCTTGATAACCCAATTTTTAGTTGTTTTTTGCAACTTTCATTAGCATTACCATTGATTCTCACAAATTCTTCAACAACATGTCCCCAAAAGGAGTTGGTTGTTATTTGAGTGTTGTTAATTGTACAATAACGTCTCACCAAGTCATTGTCTTTTTCAATTGAGAATGCAATCATGCTTGAATGTTGAATTGACAATATTAGGAGAAAAGAAAAGAGAATGAAACTTAACAAGTTTGGGGTGTGGGGATTTTGAGCTATTGTGTTGAGTTTATATGGAGACATGTAGTGATGTGAGTTTGGGGTGAAAATGTAGTTGTTAGACGGCGCGCCGTACCAACATGCGTCCAATGCCGAACCAAGCGGCATTTATTATAACATCCGCGAGATCAAAAGTGACCGTTGAAGTTTCAATGGAAGGAAATGCAGCGCCTTACCATTCGGCGCTGATACGCCGAATCAAACGGCGCTATCGAATCTCAGCCATCAGATCAAGATGACCGTTGCGTTTTCAACGACTAAGATTAAATAACCTTTTAAAACCCCAACAACTATTTTTTTCAAGCTTCCCTATAAACAGAGGACTACTTCTCCATCATCCCTCACACCAAAATCAATTGATTATCTTCTTCATTGGTTTTCTTCCTCTTCATCAAATAGTTTTGTTCATACAAAAATTATGGCACACTTTAGTACAATATAAGAGGATGCACTAATTTATGGTTGGGTTATAGCAAGCAACGATCCAATTCATGGAAAAGATAAAAAAGGTGCAATATTTTGGAGTAAGATTATTGAAGAGTACAATAAAATAAAAGGTCCCAATGGTGTCGAAAGAGATAAAAAAGCATTGCGAACAAAGTGTAACACGATAAGAACCTAAGTGAGGAAATATATTTCATTTGTTAGGCCCAATTTACGAAACAAACCTACGGGGATGACCGAGGAGGATTATGTAAGTACCTCAAAAATTTTTAATGTTTTTTTTCTTCCATTTTGTTCTCTTTCTTTCTTTGTAAAAAAATTTTTTCCTAGTATCATCGTGGAAAAAAGAATTATGAAGCATATACTAAAAAACAATGGAGGTACGAATCGACTTTCTAGATCCTAAAGACTTATCAACCGGATTACAACCCGGCGGTGAATAATGATGATGGAGCCGGTACTTCCACTCAACCTAGTCAACAAACTCAATCTACTCAAGAAAATGAAGATGATAATATGGATGAAGATTTGCAAAACATGGCAAGGTTTGGTGGCACTTCATCTACTCGTAATTCCGAAACCTCTGACATATCAAAGAGAAGACGCTATTTCGAACAAACCGATGATGTTAGAAGTGACGGTAGAGATCAAGCAAATAAAAAGGCTCGTGAGGCTAAAGCATCGCAGAAATCAGATGAAAAAATGGATAAACTCATCGAACTTCTTGAAAACGCACAAACACATAGGGAGGCCAAATATGAAAAAGAGGAAGAATATCTAAGGAAGAATTTGGAAAGCTCTTCAATCTTGGCACAAACGCAACAAAGAGAATCAGAAATGAAGATCCTAAGACAACCCTTGAATGAATTACAAGAATGTGAGAGACCCATCTACAAAATATGGAAGAACGAGATTTTAGCCCGTTATGGTTTGGACCCTATCCCCTAAACTAAAGTGATAATTTAAGTTATTTAGAAGTGGGATTTCAATTTCAATGTACTTTTTAATGTTTTAAGTTATTTAGAAGTAGGATTTCAATTTCAATGTAGTTTTTTATGTTTTAAGTTATTTTAGAAGTAGGATTTCAATTTCAATGTACTTTTGAATTTCTTCAAAAAAACATTGTAACTTTATTTTGCAATGTAATGGAAGATTACAAATTCTCAAACGGCTACATTTACTTAGATAATTTTCCAAAGTTTGAAACAAAATACGATTGAAACAAATTGTCAAATTTGTAGAAATGGAATTCTGGAAAAAATAGCCGTTGGTTTAAAAAAAGAGTCAAGCACCGGATGGAGCGGCGTCTCAGCGTAACGCCGAATGGAACATCGTCCACAGCAGCGCCTAACAATTCGGCGTTATTCTTTGGAATATTCGCATAACGCCGAATAGTCCAGCGTTTGTGCTACTCTTTGAGCGCCGCTCTGTTCGGCGTTTCAATCTCGCCGATAGTGCCACTGCGAGCAAATGCTAGGAGAGAGAAATATCCAGATTGAGTGTTAACTTTTTTCTCACACTTATTTCATGATTTGCAACACTTTTTGGCCAATCTAGCACTCCAAACTCTCCCATAGGACTTAGCCTTAGACCCGAAACCATAGCTTGGTCGCGCACCTAGCGCCCATGGAAAACCCTTGGCTCCTCATGCCAAGTATGAACACACCCTAGCCGTGCCACCCTATTGGACCTCGCTACACGACTACCAAAGAGAAGGCGTGCAACGATCAACGGTTTCCCCTCCTTTCAAGATGCAACATCTCGACAGTCGAAGGTCACCTGGCTAGCAAGTTCCTCAAGATCGACTTGCCAAGCCACAACAATGTTTTACATGTCTTCCAAAACGTTCGAGACATCAACACAAACTGGGGGATGCTCATTAGTGTTTTGGTTTGGCAACCTATAGCGTGCGGCATTCACAAATGCCCGTTTCAAGATAGTGTAATGAGAGTAAGGCGGTCAGTAAATGAAAGAAGCAACGGTGAAACGCTCCTCCATAATGGGACATCAATTCTATTAAATCCCATCAATGCCATTCGTTACCACCTCTTCCCATTTAACTCACCCGTTTCCTTGTATTATGAGGCCAGAGTATGTTTCTTTCTTGACTTGTATAAATAGGCTTACCTATTTCCACCAGAACACAAGTTCTTGGTCAGGAGAAAAACACCACACTCAGAAAAGCAACTCTTGCTAGCTTTCCCAAAGCTTTCACCTTCTGATACAAGTAAAGTGCTACTCTATAATTATTCTTGTCTCAACACTCTCTTCGCTTCCCTCCCTAAACCAGCCCTTCTCCTCCACTTTGTGACCGAAGCAAGTCTGGAACGACCATTTCTTGGTTTAGGCCGGACTTGTACAGATTGATCTCTCGAATTTAAAAGTACTCCCTTGCTGTACATTGTTTAAGGTTTAAACTGTTTCTCACCTTCACACATGCAATTACCAAAACCGGTAGAAACCATTTTCACCTATAAACAATAAGATAGAATTATGTAGGGCTAGTAACTGATAGATATCCGAAGGATATTGGCAGTTCCGATAAGGTTAAGGTTAAGGATTATCGAATATCCGGTATCCGATAATATCTGGAGGATACCAAAATTCTAATTCGATAAGGTTAAGGTTAAGTTATCGGATATCGGATTTTTATCCGATAAAATCCGGTAACTAGGAGAAAACCTAAAAACTTGAAGAAAAAAAATAGAGTTTTTCTTTTTAAGTTCAAAATGTTCAGTGAAATGTACAAACCCACACAAGCACAATGTTTAAAGTTTACTCCCAGTCTAGTAAATGCAAAAGAAAGTACACAACAAGCTACAACAAAGCCAGAAAAAATAAATAAATAATGTCTCCCAGTCTTAGTGTGATGTTGCTTGGCTGCGTGGCATGTTGCATCATTGCATGAACTTCACTTCAGTCCATGATTTCCATATCTGCATTCACAAATCACAAAGAATCACTTAATAAGAAAATTCTGACATCCAACATTTTATTACCTCAAAGCAAAATCTCAAGTATTGGAAACAAAACTGATTACCTAAAATAATCATTTAAAGTTACGTCAGTTGGATATCAAGGTATTAAGTTATGCACTCAAGATAAAAAGAATTAGAAATAAACTTGCAAATTTTGAATTAAAAAGTTAATCAACTTTTAACTACTAAAGGAGATATTGGAGAGCACATTCCATATTGTTACTTATCATCATCCTCCATCTCAACTGTGTTGATGCAATGAAAATTGTTGCAGTTGATAGAGCACACAAAATGAAGGGAATAACAACCAAGTCGAAAGAGATTTAAACCCACACAAAAAAGATAAACGCAAAAACTCATCAAAAAATCGAATTTTATCAGTACATAATGGTGCCAGATGCAATCTCATGATATTCACATTCAAGTCAAAATGCGCATATGCTACAAGGTGTTGGTACTCTAACTGAGATATGACTTTAACACATCATCTTAGACCTTCATAATACATCCATACCATGCCTCAATGAACTATTTGAAAAAATAGAAACATCTGATGCCCACTGTAAAGACCCTCAAGATCGTCAATGCTATTTGACTGGTCTAGCTATGGTCAAGAGACGATTTATCCGATAATAACTCGATTAGTTTAACACGAATGTTAATTAATAGAAATTAATATAACAATGATTTAGATACGAAACTAGTACCGTTGGATAGACCTCCAAAAGTTATGCGGAATGGACTACTCGAACGTGTTAATCGGATATCGGATGAAGAAGAAATTATCAATTTTGTATGAAGGGAAAATTAGTCACTTTGCCTTAAACCGCATGGCTGCCCTTATCGTTTGGACGAGTTCCTTTAGCATTTTATGTCGGCCATATCTCCACCAAACCGATCGATAAGAGTTCATTCTTATCATCTACTTTCTCTTTCTTCTTCTTTCTTCTTTTATCTTCTCTATGTTTTTCCTCTCCTTCTTCTCTTTTTGTCGATTTTAGTTCAGCGTAAGTTAGAGGTGAATGATTATTAGGAAATGTGTAGTTCGAGGTTTAGAAGGAGTAAGTTTTTATGTTGTGGTTAATTGAATCGTAAAGAAGATGATAGTGTTGTTTCTGTAAATCGAAGTTAGGGTTTATGTGGATTTGATGATGATATAGTGTTGTTGAAGGATAAAGAACGAAAGGGTTGTTATTGAATCAAGGTTCTGAGGTTGATTTGAGGATGAATTGAAGAGTTAGGGTTTCTAAAGTTAGTTGAGAGAATTTATGAAATTGAATCTCTGATGAGTTCGAGATGTTGGGTTTTCATCAGAGTAGTTTAACAAGTTCTCCAAGGCCGATTTCCAAGCGATTACTCGCTACAAGGTAAATGAGCGATGCGATTTCCGAGTACAAGGTCATTCCGAGGAACACCGATTAAGTCGTCCGAGGAGACTGAGTAATCTTATGAGGAGACCGAGTAGTAGCCGAGTAGACCGAGTATTAGGCCGAGGAGACCGATTTTATATAAAAATAGGCCGAGTACTTAGTATAATTCATGACTCATGATAATTAGGGACCGAGTATGATGCCGAGTATTGGCGATTTCAAAGTCTGAGTTCATTCCTCCTCGCTACAAGGTACTCCACCGAGCAGGACCGAGGAACGATTTCGATTACTTTGGTTTTCATTAATAAAACATAAGAAGAAAATTTAGTAAATGATTATTGAATTGCAGTGGAGGAAGGAAAGTTTAGGGTTTATGCATGTTGTGTTGGATTTCGAATTGGACAAAGATTGAGAAGATTTAGATAAAATTGTAAGATGGATTTGTTTAATTAAGGTTGTAGAGATGTTTTAGTGGTGAATTGAAGAATTGGGGTTTGATTATGCTTTAGTGAAGATTATTGGGAATTGGCTGTGATGAACTAGTAGTTTAAGGATGAGATGGTGATGTAATTGATGTGTCGAATCAAGTAAAGAGGAAAATGATTTCAGTTACTTGAGAAGCTGTTCTCAGGTTCAGGTAAAATAAATGTGTGCATTGGTAGTTTAGATGAGTTAAGGTGCAAGATGAGATGTTGTTGAGTCACGAGATGATCCTTCAAATGTCTGTAAAGGAGTATGTTAGTGGTCTATTATTGAATTGTAGTTGAGTTTTGCTCAGGCTTGCAGGGGAGTAGTAGTGTTGTAATGAATTGAATTGGAGATTGTAATAATTTAGTATTACAGATGGTGGTGAACTGTTACAGGGTGCAAATTGTTGGTGGTGTTGAACTAGTGGTGGTATGTTGAAGCCAAATTATGGTTGAGGATGGTGTGTTTGTTTATATGTGATTGTAAGTGCTGAACTGGGAAGTTGTTGAATGGATGAGACTAGACTCTTACTCTTTTTTGCAAGAACCTTCTTTGAGCTGAACCGATAATGTTCTTGAATTACTGGAAACATTGCCAAGGTTATGGTGATTTTTTTTCTCCAGATGATATGGAGTTGGCCACCGATACAAGCCATGGAATTTGACTCAAATATAGTGCAACCATCATAATAAGGTATTGTAATTTTGAGATACAAATTGTTGACGACAAGTACTAGTGTTCTTCCACCAAGCTTTGCATAACCAAAGAAGTGTTCAAACTATTTTCATGTCACTCTTAGCATTCCATCATGATTTGTTTATAGGAGAGAACATTGGAACAACACAGAAAATTGGTGAAGGGCATCGTGAAGCGATGACTGAAGATAGAGGCTGCTGGTATTTTTACTAGTGCCCATAAATTGCTTTTTTATCTCAAAATCTTGACACTCAATCTTAGCAACCTGAGTCAAAATCTTTATAGAAGCATTGATTTTGGTATTTGCTAGTTTTGTAATCTTAAGTCATGCAACCCTACTGTTCTTGATTAGTATATTTAGTTCAGTAAATTAACCAGTTGATCACAGACTTCACTTTGCACAAATGCAATTCAAAGTTCAATAAAACTTGGCTTGATCTAGTGGGTGTTTACTTATATGTGACCTTGTTTTTACAGTTGGGTAGTGTCCAAGGTGTTCCAAAGAAGATCAATTTTACCGAATATTAGGACCACTAGGGACAATGTGCAATTTGTGTCTATGCGTCAAGCACAGAGTGAGTATATTATGATGAATCTTTTATGGACATCATTACTCGTCTGCAGTTTTTGAGATAGTGTTTTCACTTGGAAAGGTTTGTGCAGGGAGATAGTGTTTTCACTTAGAAAGGTCACCAAGGATCTCGTATCTTTGTGCAGGGAGATAATATTTTTAAGAAAATACATAAAGCTGAGACATTTGTTGACATTTTCCTTGGTGACCTTTCTAACGGAATCTCGTTGTTCCGGTGTCTCAGACAAAGCCGACACAGTCCGAGATACGAGATAGACTACATTGGTGAGTATCCTTGGATAAGCGAGAGCAGAATCATTGTCTTTATTATGAAAGTCAACGTCACACGTGATTTTTCTTCCTCTGCGAAACCATCCTCCATTATCAAGCGTATACCGCAACGATAGCGTTCATTAGCAACAAGGGCGACATCATAATGCTTAAAAAAGTTCTCCAATGTATAATGTTCTTTCTTAGGCGGAGCCTTCACATAGTGAGGATAGGAAGATTCCAGGCCAACAGCGCAGAGAGAATACTCCACCATAATCCTGATGCAATCACCACTTAATTGGAATATTTCACGAGAAAATTGAATATTTACCAACAGTTCATAAAAAAGAGGGATGTCAGGATTGTAAAGAGGAATGGGGAGCCCAGCAGAGAGTTGTCCAAGCGAAACAATAACCCTCTGGTCATTTTATTGTTCAGACGCAAACCAATCAAGTCCAAGCGCGGTATTATGACTCGAGCCTGGGGGAACCGTCAATGACATTCCTTTGGGTTTAAGTTCATCCTTCAGTCTTACTAGTTCCTTAAGAAGTTTTTGTCCTGCCCGAGGAGCCATTTAAAGTATGGGAATATGGAGAAAAGAAAGAAAATATAGAAAGCTTGGAATTGGGATTATTAGATCAGTCAAGAGTGAGAAAATCAAGACTTCGAAGTTATGAGATTAAAATCGAAAGATATAATGATAGATTTGAAAAGAAGAAACGGCAGAGGATGATGAGTTAAGCAACAGTGGAAGCAGAGGAACAACGACAGCAGCAGAAGTTAAAATTGCAGAGAAAGAGAAGAAAGAAGATAAAAAAGGAAAATTGAAGGCGTGTTAGGGTAGATAAAAGATTTTATCATTTTTCCCGAGATATCTCATCCCACAGGCACATTAATTAGAGGATTGATAAGAAGAGGCGGTTACCAGTAAAAAGGGGATTCATTAGGACATGTCAATCCGTGCGTGGTAAAGTCAACACGTGTAGATAGTCATGCCAAAATTCCGGAAAAATATCGGTTGATTACGAAGAGATGAGTAGATGCGGTAAAATAAGGCTTCTCTTATCGCTCTTTCCTTCAAAAAGAACGATACGAGAAGAGGAAAAATATGGCTGCAAAATACCGCACACCCGATAGTAAGGCGAAAGTATACATTTGATAGCAGGAGAATCTGACACGCTCTTTACATTTATGCTGACGAACGAGATGACGTCACCAAGTCACACCAAAGGTGTGGAGACCAGCGCGGTAATCAAAAGGTCAGCGCGGCAAATATAAAGCAGGGCGATAATAACGCCCTCTCAAATCCGAAAATAAGGGTTTTATTAGCTGTCCTCCACTATATAACCTCTATAAAAGGGACAAGAAGCCATTGTAAGAGAGAAATCTTTTTGAGAGCTGAGATGGGAATTCTAGAAAAGAGAAAGTAGTTTTGTTCTCCAAGTTAGGGCTTTTATTCAACTCTTTTGTATTTGTTCTATTTTAAAAAAAATATGATTTAGAGTTTTCTTTATGATGTCTTAGATTTAATTGATATATTTACTTGGATGTACGTCGTAGGATTTCCTGCGACTACACGTCCCTTTGGATATACTCTCAAAATCCGAATTCAATCACTATATACAGAAAAATGTAATGCATGCATAGAATTTGTGTATATGCACCACCACATGTACGCATATTTACTAGATCGATGCCCGCGTTAGGTATACTATTATATGGTATATACATACGTTAAACTAGGATGGTACATATGCCATGTTGTTTTAGCTTTCGCCATATTTGATTTCGTGGAGTTCATTCACCGTGTGGAATTTTCGGCCCCTCTAATCATGCTGACGCTTTTTGAAATAGAAATTTGGTCAATTGTCCAAATATTTTTAAAACATGGTTCTAATGGACGAGTAAAAATTAGTATGGGTGAAATGCACACTAAAAAATTATCAAGATGGCTTAAACTTTAAAAATAGCGAGGGTGAAACTGGATACATCCTGATGTAAATTAAAAATAAGAAAAAGTATTTGAAAATGGGTAGGATGAAACTGGTTACATCCTGGCTATTTTTACATTCTCGTCCATTTAAGCAGTTTCAAATTTTACATGTCTTTTTCACCCAGGAATTGTCGTTATTGAGTTAATTGACCAATTTTGTGTTTTTGAAACACGGTACGAAGATTCAAACACATTCGAACAATCTAAAATATTCGAATACGACAAGGTTTCTATACACTTCTTTAAGAGGGAGGCATTTGAAACACCGCTCGGAAACTCGGTAGCCATTAACAAAGCGCTGTTTACCGGGAAAGTACTAAAAAAAGGGTGATATTTCGGGCATGTACTGTTCCTGTTCAAAAATTCCAAAAGCGACATTTAGGACTTTTAGCAATTGTTTTATACCTTTTTTGTCATCTGAAATAGATTTTTAGCAACTGTTTTGGTCAAACGAGGACTCACTTAGTCCCACAAACGTTTCCAGTTGACTGACCCAAGTACGTGGATGGACTCCTATTGGACTCTCGAAAAAAGTACTGTTGACCGTTGACTTAAATAGTGTCGAATGTTGTTGACCATGAACATGAGTCCAGTTGACTGGTCAATATATCGAACGCACTATCGCTGCACTCCAAAATTTATCCCGACTACATTCATCGTGCAGTCGTGTACGTCATCACATTTCAGGGACAAGGACATCATTTTTTTGGTCATATTTTTCCCTTTTAGTCATGTGTGCTGATTTTGGAATTTAGCCATATACGCGGAATTGGGCCTTTTTCAAGTGCATGTGCGGCAAAAATCTCATTAACAAATGCAATACATTTTATGTATCCACATTAAAAAAATTAGCTGAATCCTCCCGCATCTAGCCCGCCCATCCATATATTTATGAGAACTTTGTTGTTTATTCCACCAAACCCGACCTGGGTTTATCATTAGTCCAGCGGGATAATTGATTTAACCGCTGATCCAAAAAGGTTTTGAATACATAAGATTACCTTCCTACACAGAAAAACCACGTCTTTGTCGTTCACAAACTAGAAAATCGAAAAACTATTCCCAGATTGAAATCGATAATTTTGGCACCGAAAATCGAATCAGAAACTGTAAAAAGAAAAAATCAATCACCAAAAACCCCATAAAACTAAAAGTTTAAAAGAAAATTAGGGTAACGAAATAAAAAAATCACTGAGATCATTGATAGAAGAAGAAGAAGATCTCTGTTAATCACCAAGAGCAGTACATATTGTTATCCTACAATACATATTGATCCAGCAATACATATTGTTATGTACCGAAGGAAAATATGTACTGAAGGAAAAAGTGTATTATCCCAAGGTACATATTGATCCAGCAATACATATTGATATCTGAAGGAAAAAGTGTATCATCCCAAGGTACATATCAGCAAATACATATTGATATGTACTAAAGGAAATTTTTTATGATCCCACAATGCATAGTAATCCAACAGTACATATTAATATGTACTTAATGAAAATATGTATCGAAGGAAAAAATGTAAGGTCCTACAATATGTATCAATATGTACCGAAGAAAAAGTGTATAAACCTATTGTAGATATTGATATGTATTGTATGATTATAAAAAATCTAAAAATGAATAAATCATGATTTTAAGAGAAACAAAAGTAAATCAAATAAAATAACATCATGTCGATTAAAATCATGTCTTCCCCGTCTTCGATTATTGAGAATTAGATCTAGATGAAAAACAAGATTAAAGAGCATAATTTTTTTTTTTTTGACGAGGAAAGGGCAAATTTAATTAAAAAAACAAGGATGTCACCAAGAGTGACACCAAAGTTACAAAAAAAGAAAAAGGAAAAAGAAAAACAACAGCCCACGAAGGAGCAAATACAAAACAACCCGAAATAAAAATTTCAAACCTAAGCACCAAAGGAAAAAACTTAGGATCCTTGACAAACCAAAAACCCAATAGAATGGTGAAGAAAGATAATCAATCTTCAAAATCCTCATTTTCATCTTGAAACGAGCATTTGACCGCATCAATTTGCTCATCATTCTCGGTGTCGGGGTCAAAATCTCCCAAACCATCATCATCCTCAAAGGGAGGTGCTTCCATTGCTGATTGAGACTTAGAATTCTCCAAAATATTCATACACATAGATCTCATCAAAGGATGGTCAGAGATACCCATCAATTTGTTAAAAGCGATTTGAGCATCTATTTCGGCATCATTAACAGAGGTAGTAGTAGACTTAACTTGATTATCTTGAGTCAAACGCCTAGCAACGGGGGACTTTTTCTTTTTCTTCTTCTTCTTTTTCCGAACCGTAATCCATCTCAAATCTTCTGGAATACTCTCCTCCGAATTCACCTTCACATTAGAATTAGAAGTCACACTTGGAGTTGAAAACCCATTTGTTTCGGTAGAAAGTACAATTGGTCGTTCCCCTCCTCTAGAGTCTAAGGTTTCTTCCAAAGACATAGCAACTTCAATTGTAAATTCAGAGCAAGGAACATCTGAATCAAAGCAATTCTCCACTGTCACTTGATCCTTATTACCTTGTTGTAGACTAGTATCCTCTTCCTCAATAACCCTCTCATTACCACCATCTTCATCTACCCCAACAAAAAATTTCTTGCCTTGCCGATCATCTTCTTCTAAAGTTTCCGTGGCAACGTTTTCCTCCCGGTTTTCAAGAGTTCCCACCCTCAAACCAGTTGGTTCACCTTCCTTCCCATTTGTGGATGTAGGATCAACATGTTGATTTTCAATATGTGTTTGCAACATAGTATACTCAATTACTGGTATTTCATCTTCTCTAGTACCATCTGCACCCTCCTTTAAAATACGACCATCCAAAACTGCTTTTGTTCCATTCAAAACAGTAGGATGAACATCATTAATTTCCTCCCCTGCATTTGTCGCATCCCCATCTTTATTTGTCACTGACTCTAGTTGTTGCTGCTGGTTTTTCATATGAGTCCAATGAACCTTTTTCTTCCCCACTTGAGTAGAGCAAGAGTTAGGTTTATGTCCAAAGGATGAACATTTCATGCATTTTGTGGGCTTCCATTGGTATTCTATGGGTAAATCCATGATATGCACTCCATCAATCCATAGAGGAATTACACTAGGGAAAGAACAATCAAAATCAATTTCCACACACACTCTAGCATAGGTGAGTCTAGTTTTCTTCTTAGTGCATTCATCCATCATCAAAGGGTTTCCAAGGTAACTAGCAATCACACTCAACCCTAACTTATTCCATAGATGAATAGGAACATTGTAAATTAAAACCCATACTAGAATAGTCTTCATCTCAGCAATTGATTGCTCAATTAACAGGCTCCATGGTCTTACAATGAAGAGTTGTTTCAATATGAAAAAAGCCCCTTGTTCAAGAGCTACTCTTCGATCGTCTTCATTCACAAAGTTGAAAACAAAAGCATTTGAATTATCACCATGGGTTGAAATTTTTACCTCACCCTTTAGCTTCCATTGCGTAGCTACAACATCTCTCACCATTGAAAAGGATAGCTTACTTCCAGCAAAAAACCCAATTACCAGATTTTTACAATCCTTAACGGCCTCTTCAAAATCTTTGGAAATAACCGCTGCGACCTTCTTCCCTGCCATTAAATCCGAAGATTTAAACACCAAAGAACAATCTTCAGCATGAGATTTTTTTTCCAAGACGTTGGACCAATCCATTCCAAACCCTCGTTTTTGAGTAGTCTGATTTCCGGATTTTGAGTTTGAGATTAAGGGAGGAAACTCACTAATCGAACCCGAATTACAAATAAGCGGATCCCCTCCAGCCATGGCTGGATTGGAAGAGAAAAGCCCGAAAAAACCTTACCAGAGAAACAATCTCATGTTCAACTATTGCCCTCGCTGTTTTTGCAATACAAAAATTGAGAAATATCTCCTCTGAAATCAATTGCAGAACATAAATTGAGAAAAATACCGGCAGCAGCTGCTGCAAGAAATACCATATCGAGAAAGGATTAATGTCAGTGATTGAATAGTAGATCTGCTGATGAGGAATAAAACGGGTTTTGGATGAAAATAAGGGTTCTGTGGATGAATCAAAAAGAAGAGAGCTGTTGTTAATTGGAATTAGGGAGAAGATTAGCCTGATACAGATTCATAAGATGCGATGAAAGAATTAAACGAGATGCGGTTTTAGATCGAGTCTGTAATCGGATTTTAAATCGGAGAAAAGTGATGAAATTTTCATGGGATTGAGGTTGAATTCGGTGGATTGATTGGTATGGGTTTGTTTCGTAATTGGTTCAGATCGAGAAGTTGATTACTACTACATGTTGTTGATCGGTTAAAGAGCATAAATCAAAACCCAAAATTAGTGAATTTACATTCTTCGTGGATTTATTTGTGAATCTTCTTGATCTTCTTCTTCACTTGTTTCACTTCTTTACCATCACTTAATATAAAACATATCTGGATTGGATGGATATGAAGCTGATTATAGAGCATCAAAACGATCTTTAAAAAAAAATCCTAAAAACACCAGAAAAGAAGAAAAATGGATCCTAAATTTTGGAAGATATAGTTGATTGCAATAGTTTCTCTGGTTTTTATTCATCAATCTTCATCGTTAGAGCTTTCCATGTTAGAAAGGAACTGTAAGCATTAAAATAGATATAATAGAAGGTGTTCAATGTATATAGTTGGAGAAAAGGTACTTCTGGAACTTTTTAAAAGTACATAATAGCATTCGCACATGTGTTGGACAAGCGAATAAAAAATCTGATCCAAAAACATGTTTTTGGACAAGCGAAGCAAAGAAAATATGGATGGACTACACGCTAACGGGTTTCTCTCAACTGGATTAACCAGTAATTCCTAGTATATTTATTGGATGCCGGATTGAATACCTATGTGAAACTTTTAATCCCCCATGCATCAAATTTGATGCGGATGATATTATGACCTAACCAATTTGGACCATGCCCAGGTTTATTTTGAACTTATCCAAAATATACACGAGTGTTATAAACTCGGTTGGAAAATAGGATGCCGAGTTTTCCACTGTGGTGGCGACCTTAGATTGACATAATCCAGAATCTACCATTTTAGAATAACTTAAACACTTTAAACTTACAATTAAACTTAAAATTGATCACCTTCTTTAAACACAATTGATTACCTAAACACGTGTTGATATTGAGCAAGGCAACAATCTCACCCTTTGTTGAAAGACATCTCTCTCTTCAGTCTTCATGATCACTACTTTCATTTCCGCATCAACTTTGCCTCATAACATCTCCCAGATGGTAGGGCATAATATGATGAAATACAATACACGTACAGCTGCAATTACTTGACCACACAAGGAGTACTACAAAGCAAGCTGATTAGTCTCATCAAGAGGTAGGCTGATTAGTCTCATTTTTTTTTTTTGATAAGAAGGGAAGATATATTAAGAAAAGGGGAATTTACACTGTAATCTACCAGAGGTAGAAAGGAAGAAAGAAAATTAAACTACGGAATTACATAAAGAGTGCATCCCAATTGTTAAGAATAGAGCCTGCAAAATTTAGATGAATTCTGTATCCCGAAGCATTTGCCCAAGCAAGCAACAAGGATTTGACCTCTATACCCAGATCATTTTCTGTCTTAAAGGTGTATTTCTGCTCGAAGGTGCACCGGTTTCGTTCTGTCCAAATGGTATAGATAATCCCTGCTGGAATTAGGCTCCATAAAAAGTTTCCTGTATTGGAGAAATGAACCTGGTGCCAGCCAAGAGCAAGCATCTTCATATTTCTTGGAATTGCCCAAGACCAACCTTCTCTTGGTAGAACCGAAGACCAAACTCTATTAGTTATTTTACAATGCAGGAATAGGTGATCTTGGAATTCCATATCGTCACCGCAGAGAACGCAAGAGTTATACATATCAATACCTTTTATCTGCAAAATGTCTATTGTGTTTAGCTTCTCATGGATTAAACACCAGACCAGGAAATTGATCTTAGGAGGTACAAGCTTCTTCCATACAAATGAGTGTGGGAAATCAAGAACACCATAATCTGCAGTGAGATTAGAATAGAGAGACTTAACCGTGAAAGTTCCCGAACTGTTCAAACACCAACGCCTTGTGTCTGGGAGGTCATCTAGGGCTGGAGGGTTGCTTCCAATCACAAGTAACAACGCTGCAAAAGAGTTAATTTCTGAACCCGAAAGATTACGTTTGAGACTGAATTGCCAGCTTCCATCTGTAGAGATCATATCTGCAATTTTTGCATCTTTATTGGTTGCTAATTTGTGCAGAGAGGGGAAGGTCGAAGAAATAGTAGTATTACCCCTCCAGATATCATTCCAAAATGAAATTTTTGTACCATAGTGGATAATTAATCTTGAATTCGTACTCACCAGGTGGGCAGTATCGGCTATTGTTTTCCAGCAGGAAACACCATGAGCTGTTTTTACCTTATTTGGAATCCAACTTGAGAAATTTTCACCGTATTTGTCTGCTAAAATTTTGTACCACAACCTATTTTTCTCTTGGCCAAATCTCCAACACCATTTCGCAAGCAAGGATAAATTCATCTTCTTCAAATTACACACTCCCAAGCCACCCTTCTCCTTATCGGCACAAACTAATTCCCAACCTACTAGGGAGAAATCCTGGCAGCACTATTATACTCCCAAAGGAAGTTTCGCATCAAGAGGCAGAGCCCAAATCGCTATGGACAAGCAAATGTTTGTTCACCACTCTTTTCATTATCGGATTAAAAGTTGGGTAAGTGGTGTCTCTCTAATCTTTCTACGTCTATAAATATATATGGTACACAGTACGCCTAGCTAGCTAGGAATATACCACTCGCTTCGTGTGAGCCTGCAAGCAAACAAATAAAAAATCATCTTAAGTATGAGGAACACATTACACATTTCTGGTAAAAGTCTCAATAATCCAAACAAAAAAGAGCTCCACCTGGATTTTACATTACGAAATGTATACCGTTAGAAAATTCAATAGGAATGCATGCATGTATTATGTATATATTTGACGAAATTAGTAAATTATGTTCATTTCTTGCTTCGATCTTCGATAAACATTTCGTACATGTGGACCTCTGGTGTCACCGTTGAATCTATTGTATCCAGAGAACATGGACTAGAAAGTATACTTGTGAGGAGATAACATGCCTAAATGATCTCACAGAGTACAGAAAAGGAGATCAGACCTTCTATTATTTCATTAGAGCTGAGACACTTGGTCAATGTCTTGACTGATAATTTCTGGCCGACTTTGTTGAAGTTTTTGCCATCATATTTATTGCGTTCCTTTCAGCTATTCAATAACATACGCACATCCTCATCCATCATCAACGAAAAGACCATATCCAATAACGATGTTTTCATATTACCTATTGAGCTATGCGATGTTGGCATACACCTAGAGGTGTAAATTGGACATTAGCAACAACAGAAACCAACCAGATTGTAAGTTTGGGGAGCTTGTATACGTCACTTGCATCATAAAGATAATATGCAAGACAAAATCACATGTGTCTCGCTGCTATACCCTAGGCACGAGTAAGATTAGTGCAGGCATTCAACAAATTTTCGAAGCAGAGTGAGGTCCCAAAAAATAGGTTTGCAATAACCCATGTGCCCAAGATACCCCATTGCTTGGCTAGTACTCATAAGTCAGTGATCCATGCAAAATGTTTTACTATGCATACATTGTACTCTTAACAGAATGGCTGGGACAAAAGGAAATATGTTTTGAGATTCATGCTCGTGAAATATCAGCAGTGAATATTTAAAGCCGAAATAAATTAAAATCTAAAGTCCGATTTTAGCAGTAAATCTAGTCGAAATAAAAATTTCACAACTACTGCATTAAAGCTGGGGCACTTTGTCTACGGCTTTGGCTGATAATTTCTTGCCGACATTGTTGAATGAAGAAAGCATATTCGTTTACGATATTTTCTTCTCAATGATACTATCCACCAGTTTTTTCCATGAATGTTCCCTCATTATTCTTGTCACATTCTTTGGACATTTAACTATAAATACGGGCATCCAACTTAAGAAGAAAACACACAGTTTCAAGAAATCTAGAAAAAGAAAAAGAAAAAGAAAAAAAAAATCTCATTTTGCTCCTTCACTTAGCAATGGCATCCAGTAAGAACTCACTCTCTGTACTATTGATGGCTTTCGTTCTCATGGCTGTAGTAAGTGAATTAGCAAATGCAAGTTCGATAACTGTATACCGTTTAGGAGGTTGCAGCGGCGAAACTCGAACATATAGCAACTGTGGATGCTCAAACCTTTTATATATGGGTGGTTATTCATTTTCTTACACTGGTCAAACTGCTAGGCTGTACAACACAGGGAATTGTCTAGGTGGGAGCGTCGCTACTCTCAACGGCAATGCGCGTCAATGCAGCGGCGTTGGATGGAGGAGTATTAGCATCCAGTGTTAAGTAGATTTCAATTGTGGATGTCTTGTCTCTACTATGAGACAGACATTATGTATGTGTTTCAGGGATGGGCCTTACAAGTAATGTATCGTAATGATAGCTATATCACTACGTGCTTCCTAAACTTCTAATAAGTTATAAATAAAGTAAGGTCGTTTCATTACATGCATCTTATATAAGTTATACAAATAAGATGAATGTTGCATTCTCAATATATTCGATGTTTCTCCAGACAAAATTTTTATACAAACCGTGTAAAAAAAACCACGAATAAATCGCCCACTCACACATTTATCCCACAAAATGTGACCCCCTGTTTGCTTTTGGGGAACGGGAACCACCGACCCCATTCGTTTGTGTGTGAATGGTTTGTAGTTCACACACACGGTACGTAGAGAAGTATTGTTCTCCAAAAATGTAGTATCTTTCATATTTGATACTGGGCTTATATTTTTATTTTGTAGTATTGGTACAACATATTATATCTCACTCATCATAGTTGGTTCCTCAATTCGATCAATCAAATGTAGTGTAACTTATATCATAGTTGGTTCCTCAATTCGATCAATACTCGATGCAATGACCTAGAAAAAGCTGAACAAGATAAAACGCAATGACCTAAATCCAAGCCTCCAAAACTCTCAGATATATCACAGGGTTTGTATATACATTAGAGTTATTGTAAATGTAGTGTAACCCTCAATTTTTATTATTTACAAGGAATTTTTCTTTTTGATTTGGAAGAAAGATTAGGATAAAAATTTGAGGACAATGCCTATTAAATGTTTTAGACAAAGAGATGATTCATGGTTACAATCATTTTATCTTCGATTTGTTTTGCCTTGTCGGTTTTGTTTTCTAATTACCAATGTCCATGATGATATAACGGAAAATTGGTCATTTGTCCAAAAAAATTTAAAACACGGTTCAAATGGACGAGTAAAATTTTATGGGTGAAATGGACAATAAAAAAATAGCAAGGATGAAACTGGATTCATCCTGGCTTAAACTGAAAAAATAGCAAGGATGAAACTGGATGCATCCTGTGTAAAATAAAAATAAGAAAAAATATTTGAAAATGGGCAGGATGAAACTGGTTACATCCTGCCAATTTTTAAATTTTTGTCTATTTAAATAGTATCTAAATCTAACTGCCCATTTCACCCAGGAAATTTTGATTTTGGTCTTTTTAACCAATTTTGTGAAGATATAAGTTAAGAAATCTTACTGTCTACTGAGCCACGCCAACAAACAAGCCAAAAATACTGCTGAGCACATTCGTTCGTTTGTCAACAATTCTTTCTGGTTCTCCAATGGAAATTATTATCAAGAATTGGTACTGCTCGTTTAGCATTTCACAATGCCTACCCACACTCTATGAAGGAGTGTGAGTGGAAATACGGTCTCTTTATCATTCACTCCTTATGCCAAAGCCCAATTACTAATGTCCTTGTCTTTAGAGGTGTAAAACGTGTCGGCCCAGCACAGCACAGCCCACGAAATCACGTGTTTAGCGTGCTATGTGCCGTGCTGTGCTGTGCCGTGCTAGAAGGCGTGTTGTGCTGGGCTGTGCCAGGAAAATAAACGTGTTGTGCCGTGCTGTGCTGTGCCAGGCACATTTATTTTATATTGTCCAATATAAACGTTTTTCAAATATTTAGGTATTATATGTGGTATTATGAAAATAAGTCAGCATAACGGTAGTAAAATGTCAATAGTTGGCTAGAATAAGAGTTTTTTTGTGAAATAGACACAAAATATGATGTATTGTGCTATGGTTTGTAGCATTTTATACATATTATGACGTGCTTTATTAACGTGTCGTGTTGTGCCGTTCCACGTGCTGTGCTGGGCTACTGTGCCAATTAGTCAAACCCAGCACGTCTCATTTATCTAACGTGTTGTGCCGTGCCGTGCTAAGTCACGTGCTGGGATGGGTTGTGCTCGTGCTGGCACAGCCCAATTTGCACCTCTACTTGTCTTGATCGACCGAAATCAGCAAGTTGGCTTGCTTATCTAATTCACAGGTAACACAGAGAGTCCATGCGCGGTAAAATCAAATCAATACATGTTTTCCGGAAATGGAATCCCATAAAAGAGCAAAGCTACCGACGAGGACGAGGAGATCTCAACCAAATCCAAGAAACTAATCAAAACAAATAAAAACAAAGACATGAGAAAAGATTAAATTTATAAAGAACAAAAAATTATCCTTCTATGTTGGTTTCCAAGAAAAAAATTCATCCCCGTAAAAAAACCCAAGATTCAAAAGAATGAAATCGAAGGAACAAAATCCACCATGGTCAAGTAATAAAGAAGGCGCACGACATACATTGTCCCGTGTGGATTTTTTTTTTCTTTCATTTTTTTGTAATAAAGAAAAAAGTGGAGGGAAAATAAAGAAAGAATTTGGAGTGAAAGTTTTGTAAGAAAAGTTATTAAACAAAGCAAGTTTGCATCGCGATTAATCTCAATCTCTCATCATGACCCCAAATTGTTATAAATCATGCAAATGAAAGTTAGGTAATTCTCTTTCAAAAAAAAAAAAGGGTTATGTAATTGGTTTCCCTCTAAAAAACAAGAAGTTTCATGGACTAAACACCTCCAAGAAACAGGTCCCGATAACAAAATACTTTTGTTATCGGGACCTGTTTACCATATACAAAAGCCTCATGTTTTATAAAAATTCTTTATTTATATACTTTTAGTGTTACGGATTCGGGTGCCTAATAGAGTTTTAGGAATCATCCGAATTCAATTAAACTGCACCTGCATTTAGTGGATCAGACACTTACCATTAAAATAAAGAGAGAGAGGATGGACCAGGTCGAATCTGCGGATCTCAACTGCTCGTCCCTAATCTTTCATATTTAATCCTGGGTTTATATTTCAGTTTCTATTCTCAAAACTTGAAAGGGAATTGTCATTTTCTAGAAATCACACTTGTGAGGAGATAACATCCCTACATGGTTATACAGGACAGTCAAAGAGATGACTCGTACTGGATAATCATCACCATAGTGCTTGAAATAAATTAAGATCGAAACTCGGATTAATTTGAGTAGGATCTAGTCGATAAATCTCTTTTTTTTCTTTTTTTCTTTTTTGGCTGGGCTGATAACTTCTGGCCGACTTTGTTGAAGTTTTTTCCGTCTTATCTATAATCATCCTTAATCATCGAAATAAGCATATCCTCATCCATAATCTATGAAAACAGCATAAACCTACTTCTCAATGGTATCTATATATGCACGTTTTTTTTTCTTTGGTTGGTAAATAAGGGAATTCTTCCATACACGGTACCGCCATTAATGAACCGCTTGCTGTGTTCTTTGAGCATTTAACTATATATATACGTGCATCCAACTTAAGAAGGAAACTCACAATTTCAAGAAGAAACCTAAACACATAAAAAGAAAATTTCTCAGTTTTGCTTTCTATTTCAGAAAGAAGTACCTTCAATCTGAATTGGTCATCACTTGGCAATGTCATCTAGTAAGAACTCACTCTCCGTGCTATTCATGGCTTTGGTCCTCATGGATGTTGTAAGCGAATTAGCAAATGCAAGTTCGCTAACAGCATATGGTGGACCTGGTTACGCCGGCAGACGTGTTAGGTTAGATGGGTGTGGATGCTCAAACATTGTTTTTCGGAATGGTTATGAATTTGTTTACACTGGTCAAACTGCTAGCATGTATAACCAAGAGGATTGTCAGGGTGTGAGCAATTTCAGTTTCAATGCCAATGCTAGTGGGTGCAGCCCCTTTAGATGGAGGAGTGTATTCATCCGGTGTTAGATGTCAAGTATATCCAATTGTCAATCTCTATACTATCAGAAAAATAATATGTGTTTCAGGAATAATGCTTATGAATCGTAATGATAGATATGTGATTACGTGCTTCCTAAATAGAAGTCTTATTATAAGTTATGAATAAAAGTAAGGCCATTTCGGTATGTGCTTCTAAAAGTCTTGTATGTAAGTTATAAATAAATTTGGGTATGACCGGTGGCTTAATCTTTGCGTTGTTGATGTATTCCACCTTTGTCCTGTAAATTTATTATATATATATATACATACGAGACTTAATCTAAATATCAATGGTATGAAAAGTTGCAAATGGAAATGATATTACACCTTGACCCAAGAGTACATAAGAGACCTAAAACAACCATAATTTTATAATTTCTAGCACAAAATGAACATGACATTACAGCTGAATATTAAAATATTCCTTAATCGACTTCTACCAAGTGTAAGATATTTATAAGAGTTTGGCTAGATAGTCGGTATCTTCGATGAAATAGAAGAAGCTCAAATACTAAATGATATGCTTAGAATAAAAGATAGGTACGTGATGGATCAAGTATTAGTCATGGTATCTTTAGATGCAAGATCTAGATGGGTTCCTATGAACTAAGCTCTCTTAAACCAAGATAGTCTTTAGAAAACTCGACAATTTGGTCATGGCAATCACATATGTGCATAAGAACCACATCTTCTAGAAAAAATTAGACTTGTACCTTTTTGGAAACCAAAACCTTTTCATTTGCGTCAATGATAAAATACATGGAATGACAATTTGTGTAGTCCAAACATATAGGTATAATGACGCATCCCACAAAAAGACATTTTGCATCACTGCATTGCTCCCTAAACCGATTTCTTCATTGATTAAAAACAATCTCCCCAAATTAAAAGATGGACTGCTAACCATTTTTTGACGTCAACTGCATACAACCATTATTTGACTATGCATGAAGAATTTAACATACACAAATACTCACTTTTTAAACCATTAAAAAGTTATAAATATGAAGTGATGTAATTTCAAGGTGATCACATGATACAAAGAATTAGAATAATGACAAATATAATCAAGGAACTTTAATCCATTTGATACCAACATGTACACACATCTAATCCAACTAAGAGTTTGAACACTCCAACAACAGTAGCAATATAGTTAAAAAATGTTATTTACCGACACAAGTTAAGGGCATAACAATGAAACCATCGTTTTCTTCGTCATTTATTTTCAATCCATGTAAATCTTCCGATTTTGGCTTGAAAAAGTCAAAGTCTAATTGAAAAATTTCCTATCCATAGAAAATACTCCCTCCGTCCAATTTTACTTGCCAAAATTGGATTTTGCAAAAACTTGAAACAAATTCAAATTACTTCCACATACACCATTGATCTTCCAAATTGTTTGTTTAATATACAAATTTTGATATCCTAGTTTTTGTTTCTGTCTTGATAATTAGAAAATTTTAGTGGGAAATATTACAATTTTTTGGTACAAATTTGCTAAAAAAAAAAACACCATTTTGGCAAGTAAAGTTAGACGAAGGGAGTAAAAAATAGAAAAAAATAGAAATTAAATGGTATGGTATTAAAAAAAACACTAACATAAGAATAAAAATGAACAGATGGCAATCATATCTGATCAGTATCTTTTGACTGCAAATGGAAAAACAAAATTAAGATAACAAAATACAATATTAATGAAAAGAAACAAAGAGAAATCAAACTTCATGTATCCATTGATTTTAAACAAAAAATTAAAGTGAAAAGCTAACAACAATTATCTCAATCAACCAAAACAATAGTGAATCATACCTTGAGAATAGAGTTATGCAAAGGATAACTATCTGACAAAGGAATTTGATTATAAAAGGGATTAAGTTAAGAGCTAAGTTAAATGACATTTAATTTAGAATAAAAGAAACGGTTTGACATTAAGTGAGAGGAATAACTCCCAAATAAATGAGTGACAAATGCACATTAAAAGCCTATATTCATTATCTTAGGTAAAATTAATATGTGAATTAATCTTAACCCTTCTTTATAAGCCTAAAATATAGATTGAAAATCTTGAATATGTAGCTCAATCTGGATCATTCTTTATATGCCATAAATGTAATTGAATAACTTAAATTTGTGTCTTAATCTGGGCCATCTTTTATGTGTCTAAACTATAGATCTCCGTCAAAATAGAAAAACACCATTGTCCGAACTCTAGAAGAATAACAAATATAATCAAGAAACTTTAATTAATTTGATACCAACATGTACATGACTCTAGTCCAACTAAGAATTTGAATTCTCCAACAATAGTAGCAATACAGTTAAAAAAAATGTTATTTACCGATCCAAGTTAAGGGCGCAAAACAATGAAACCATCATTTTTTTCGTCATTTATTATCACTCCATGTAAATCCTCTGATTTTTTCTTCATCATTTATTTTCACTCCATGTAAATCCTCTGATTTTGGCCTGAAAAGTCAAAGTCTGGTTGGACAATTTCCTGTCCATAGAAAATAAAAAATAGAAACAAAGAGAAATTAAATGGTATGGTATTAAAAAAAAACTAACATAAGAATAAAAATGAATAGATGACAATCATATCTGATCGGTATCTTTTGACTGCAAATGAAAAAACAAAATTAAGATAAAAAATAATACAATATTAATGAAAAGAAACAAAGAGAAATCAAACTCCATGAATCCATTGATGTTAAACAAAAAATTAAAGGGAAATACTAACAACAATTATCTCAATCAACCAAAACAATAGTGAGTCATACCATGAGAATAGAGTTATGCAAAAGATGAACATCTGACAAAGGAATTTGATTATAAAATGATTAAGTTAAGAGCTAAGTTAAAGGGCATTTAATTTAGAATAAAAAAAACGGTTTGACATTAAATGGGAGGAATAACTCCCAAATAAATGAGTGACCAATGCACATTAAAAGTCTGAATTTATTGTCTTTGGTTAAATTAAAATGTGAATTAATCTGGACCCTTCTTTATAAGCCTAAAATATAGATTGAAAATCTTAAATATGTATCTCAATCTGGACCATTCTTTATGTCCCAAAAATGTATTGAATAACTTAAATATGTTCCTTAATCTGGCCCGTCTTTTATGTGTCCAAACTATAGATCTCCGTCCAAATAGAAAAACATCATTGTCTCTTATAATATAGATATTTGATACTTGGTTTATATTTTTACAGAAATGCTTCAAAGTGCCTGAGAGAGAGAAAATATGGACACATATTACATTGCATCACTGCATCTATCCCAATGTTGAGAACGCCGATAATTAAAGTCATTAGATTGGCACTCGGAATTCATTACGGGATTTTAATCGCGGCGAGTCTAGCATTTTCTTATATACTTACCACTGATAACTCATAATCTCGGCATTACAAGTACTGATACATTGACTGGTTGAGTCAACCGCTAAGTGACGGAAATTTAGTCTATCCTAATACATTTTTTTTTTTTTTTGATAAAGAAGAATATATTACGAAGAAAACATAGAACTCTTCTACAAGGAATAAAAGAGCGGAAAGCAGAAAAACCAAAAAGTAAAATAAATTACAATGTTATGAGAAAATAAAATCCCAATTGAGCATAAGCCTGTCAAAATGGCCCTGAATGCTAGGTTTGAAGAGAGCAGACCAAGAGATAACCAAAGCTCGAGCATTATGACTAACATGTTCTACATCCGTTACTTTTTCGTCTATCCTAATACACAATGTAGTGAATATTTAGTGGAAACTTTATTAATCATGCATTTAGTATCCATACATCCAACATGAACATTGACAATCAGTCTGGTTTTAGACAACTGTTCTGTTTCCACCACTGGCGATTGAAAAGGTTGTACGAAGATTTTCAGTTAGGTTTTAGTTCTTTTGTCTGCCCCTGTTTTATGGGTCGTATGCTCTCTTCAGTTTTCTTTGCTTACCTCTGGTTCTTTCTTTTAAAAATCCTTTTATCTGCCGATCAGAGAAAAAAGAAAGCAGCAGCTGGTTCTTGTTCTACTGCGATTATGAAGAACTAGCGTAACTTAAAGAAATAAGAGAAATTCATCAATCAGCTCGTTAAGGGCGCCTGCACAGTTGTAATGCACTTATTCTTTGTTGGACGAAACTTTGACATACTTCGTGGCTAACCCCTGGTTTGGGCAAGTTGGCTAATGTGACTGAATGTCATGGATAAGGTTAGAGGCCTCTCCTAAGTAGAGTTGTCCCCTCTTTGATGATATTGTGTTGCCCATACGTAGTGTACAATTATAGGTTGTCATCGTGTCGTATTTTGTTGAGGGTGTTTAACTATCAATTTTATAACATAACCTTCAAAAAAAAAAGAAAAAAAAATCAATTTTATAACAAATTTTGCTGATTGTGTATAGTTTTTTGTAGGAAACTTCAGGAAACTGCATATACGGATATATTTGCCAGCGTGATAATTACATGGCCAAAGAATTTTACTGATGAGGAGATAACATGGTTGATTGAGTGTATGGCCGAGGAGATAATCACAGCGACAACCATTGAAATAATTTGGAATAACTAGGTTAGTTAATTTACCGGGGCTTATGGTCCTTGTAATGTGAACGAGAAAAAAATGAAAAAGAAAAAAAAGACTTCGTATGGAACTGGCTACTTTGCACGGCTATTGGGATTGTTTTCCTTGATGTATCTGTGGAGATCTGAATGAAATTGGAGTAATGGGAAATGAAACATTTTAATAAATTATGTGATGATACCGATCAAAAATAAAATAAAAGTAAATTATGTGATGATCTTGGGCATGTGGATTTGCCGATTTGGTCTTTGGTTGGTAAAAGATCACCATTGTTGCATTGAAGGTGGGACACTTTTGTCGACAGCTTTGACTGGCCGATTCTGTTGAAGTTTTTTGTATGGTATCTGTCACCAAGCATCCATTCAATTAATCAAAGGAAAAAAAGCTCATCCATTTGCCATCCTATCTGTCATCATCCTTCCATTTAATCAAAGAAACAAAACATATCCACGTCCATAATCAATGAAAACAAGCATGTTCATTTCCGATATTTTCTTCCCAATAAATTGACGAAAATTGTTTTTTTTATATGAGTCGGACCGGAACACACCTTTACTAGTCTCGGAAATGCAGGACCACTAAGATGGTTTTCTTGATGGTCCAAGTAGAACGTTGAATGGTTGATATTTATATGATGCCGTTTCAAAAACGTAATGTACAGAACTGGCCAATTCAGTGGTATTCAAATTAAACATCTCTGTAATCGCCAATATGTTATTCAAACTTAAGAAGAAAAAAACAGGTACACTGGGATTTCGTGTCTCCGAATACCACATTACTTTAGTACAGTACAAGGATTCACCTCTCCGAATATCACTGTTAATTTTTTTTATCTCTCATCATCCACGGTTACATGCATGTTCAACTCCTGCATTTTGCTTAAAAAAAAAAAAAACTCCTGCATTCATATACAGACAGCACATGCACACCCTTGGCCTTCAACATAACAACATAATGAAAAAAAAAAAAAAGTAGGTAGCTGGTATCATGTACAGGTACAACACCACAGACACCGCATACCTTGGCCTTGAGCTTAGAAACAGGCAACTGCTTCCATGATACTTATCTTGGTATCTCGCACTGCTGAATCTTTGATGCCCACCTTCATGAGTGTTTTCTCCCATAAACTTGTAGTCCTGGGTGAATTTCACCCTCAAGTATATCCCTTTGTTTTCTTGAAGTAAAAAATATACTTCCATGCTCCTTCAGTCCCAACTCCCACGTATATAAACCATTTCTTTTTTTTTTTTTGATCAGAAAAGCAAAATTTTCCATTGATCAAAAAAGGGAGTACAAAAGAATTGTACCACCCAAAGAGAGTACAGGGAAGAAAAGAAGGAGAAAGGACAAGACAGGAGAAGAGATACAAGGACATGGAGAAAGCAAACCAAAACAGCTGCACCTGCACCTAAGGAGATTGAAATTATGTCAATTTCCGATTCTCAATGACAGTTTCAAACCATTTCTAGTAGATGAACTATCCAAGTCCTCCGGATATAAACCATCTCTAGTAGATGAACTAGCCAAGTTCTCTTTAATGAACAAATTTATATTAAAGAGAAAAGTTCAGCCAAAAACCATTACAGAAAGAAGTTGCCATAATTCAACATAAACCTAAGAGCTGAAACAGAATCAGCTTCTAGAAAAAGAAAAGAACAGAAGGAGTTTTGTTGTGCAAAATTAACTCCCAATTATGGATGATTTGGCTACTATTTGCATACTTAAAAGTGCTTGTATCGCAACTCCAAAGGACCAAATCTTGATTGAAATGAAAAATGACTTCTTCCACATCTTTAGGCCTCCCACCAAAAACCCTGTGATTGGTTTCGTTCCCCACGTTCCAAATAATAGCAAAGTGTAATATATTCCAAATGTATTACACTTTCTAGCAAAAGAATTACACTCCCAAGCTTCAAATAAGTGTAACACAGTGCCAGGCATTGGCCAACAGATCCGCATTGACCTGATAAATTAAGAAGTCCCACAGTTGGAAAGAATAGGGACAGTGCAACATCAAATGGTTAGACGTCTCCAGCACTTCATTACCTAAAGGATCAGCAGTGCTATTCAGGTTAATCCCTCGATGCTGAAGCATTTCCCTCGTAGGGAGCGAGTTATGAAAAACATCCCAAAGGAGAAGGCTTACCTTCTGCGGAATGGAGCTTTTCCAAAGAAATTTGGAAAAAGGGCAATCTGGAACATTCCCAGCTAGAGTATTATAGCTACGCAACTTTGTTTCACGGCCGAACTGGTTAATTAACTTTTTTTTTTTTTTTTTTGATAACTTTATCTTCATTATAGTTCATACCCTTATCCGAGCGTTTCTTGACTTAGCTAGCATTTAGAATGTCATTGGTGTTTGGTTGGTAAAAGATCACTACTACTGTATTTAATAATTATAGCTGGGACACTTTTTCGATGGCTTTGGCGGGTTATTTCTGGCCGCCTTCTTTGCCATCATATGAACTATCTACCAGTTTTTCCATCCTATTTTTTCTTTATTATTATATTTTGAAGCAGCCATCATATATTGGTATATATTATCATCCTTTGATCCACATCCATAATAGTTATCCGTTTACGATATTGTGCACTGCTAGTTTTTTCCATTCACGTTTCCTCGTTTAGTCATTCTTGTCGCGTTCTTGGAATATTTAACTATAAATACGTGCATCTAACTTAAGAAGAACACACACAATTTCAAGAAACCTAAAAGATTCTCATTTTGTTTTCTATCCAACTGGAACTACCAAGTTAACAAGCTCCTTCGCTTAGCAATGGCATCTACTACTAAGAACTCACTCTCTTTGTTATTCATGGCTTTCGTCCTCATGGCTGTAGCAAGTGAATTGGCAAATGCAAGTTCATTCACAGTGTATCGTTTATCAGGTTGCAGCGGTGAATCTCAAACGTATCGTTGTGGGTGCAACAACCTTTTATATATGGGGGGTTATCGATTTACTTACACCGGTCAAACTGCTAGAATGTATAACACAGGGAATTGCCTGGGTAATAGCGTTACTACTTTAAGTGGCAGCGGCAGTCGGTGCGCCGGAATCGGATGGAGGAGTGTTAACCTCCAGTGTTAACTGAATTCCTCTCAGTTGTGTGGATGTTTAGTCTCTACTTTGAGACATAGATTATGTGTTTTAGAAATGGGCTTACATGTACCGTAATGATATCTATATCACTACGTGCTTTCTACTAAATAAAGTAAGTCCGTCCCATTACGTGCTTCCTAAGTCTTGTAAGTTATAAATAAATCGGGCATGACTTGTGTCGTAACGATAAACATTGGGTTATTGTTATTGCAGATTGTTATTATCTAATGTATTCAATGTTTGTCCTATAAATGGAATGGATCCTTCATATGTCTACTAGGCTTCTATTTTTATATCACTCATTATATTGGGTTCCTCTCGATACATGTTTTTGGGCATACCAAAAAAATTATCAGGCATACTTAAGGTTCGGCTCACAACTTTTTTTTTGCCTAGGTTCGCTAAGTTCGGCTTACAAGTTGTGAGCCGAACCTAGACAAAATGTATGCCCGATAATTTTTTGGTATGCCCAAAAACAGCCCTCTTCCTCAATTCTCCATTATGTAATTGGTTACCAGCTGCCGGCTTTCATGTTGAAGTTATCAACCAGGGGAAAGTTGATAAATGCAATAAGCCAATAGTGACCGTCGAGTCAAGGACGTTCAGATCACACAAGCTCCAAAGACTCAAACAATTAATAGAAAGACAAGATCCCGTTGAACAAAATATCTTTTCTAGAAAAAAAAGGCAACCTCCCAGTTCAAAAGAGAGTGTGAGAAATTAATCCAAGTACTAAAACCAGATTCCCTTTCCCATTCAAGCATTAGAGTTCTCGCTTCAAGACTCAAGTCTAAATCAGTTTTGAACAGATGATTTTCTTCAAAAGTCTTTTCTTCGTGTTTTGATCCGAATTACCCAAGTAACGGCATCCAGGATTAATTGACATATGGAGGTAAACGAAAAGGATAACTAATCACATCATTTAATTGGTCTTTCTTAAACGGAAATTGTGTGGGTCGATTGTCTAAATATTTTTAAAACATGGTTCAAATAGACGAGTAAAAATTAATATGGGTGAAATGGACACCAAAAAAATAACAAGAATGAAAATGGTTTCATCTTGACTTAAACTTAAAAAATAGCGAATATGAAACTGGATACATACAATGTAAATTAAAAATAAGAAAAAATATTTTTAAATAGGTAGGATGAAACTGTTTAAATCCAGGATATCTTTACATTTTTGTCCATTTAAACAGTATCAAAGTCTTTTTCACCCAGAAATTATTGATTTTGATGTATTTAACCAATTTTGTGTTTCTTAAATTAAGCTCACCATGCCCTCTTTCTCCATGAATTGATCCAACGGCCAGAATCTGTTAAGATTTTTGGGTTAATTGATGTTTGGTGCTTACATTTTGTCCAAAGTTAGCATTTGGTCTAACTTTTGTCCGACTTAGAGGTTGGTACCTAGAAATGACGTTGACTGTCTTTGACCGCTTCTGACCAAAATTTAATTAATTTTGCCTTATATATTAATCCTGAAAGAGGTCGAGAATCTAACGGCTTTGATGCAATCATCTGTATACATATGGTTCTAAGGGAAGAGATTAAAAATCCATTAATCCTAAACGAAACTCTCTTATCTTCTCTCCTTCTTCCGACTCCACTTTATGTTACTCAACGAAGCAGAATCATCATACTTCCAGAAAACCAGCAACTCCATATTTTTCAATAATTTATCCGAGAAAATAGTGAAGAGAATGGATCAGTTGCTGTGAAATCACATTATTGATGAGGATTGAAAGAGGATTTCGAAGTAAAAAAAGGTGAAGGTTGAACTCGTGTTCTAATTATTAGAGGATTTCGAAGAATATTGAAGGTGTATGAGGGTTGGATTTGTTATGATTCAGTTGCAATATGGTTTAGAAAGAGTTTTGTTGCCATGTGAGTTAATGGATGTGCGGTGGATAGTATGGAGTGTTCTAGATGCTGTTTCTATTTGTTCTTGTGGATGATTAGAGTGTTTGGTAGCTGTTGAAGTTTGATTTCTTGCAGGGAACAAAATGAAACAAGGGTTAAAAGAATAACAATTTTATCACTGCCAACACCGATTCATGCCCTTTAGCTGTTTAAAGAAAGTCTTAACAGGAGTCTCTTCGACATCACTAGTCTGTATGTCACATTTACCAACGGAAATGGGTTTCGATGTCGAAGAAAATAGGATCTGTAGTGCGTGTCATTACAACCAGTGGAAGAAGAATTTTTGAAGACTAGAGGTGGGATAAATGGAGTCTTTCATGTTAATGGAAATGTTCATAACTGCGGCATTCTTTCTTAGGGACAGTTAGATGAAATTCTACCTTTCTAAGTCAGCAACATCGGGACTTGAAGGTGTATGAACGATTACTTTTAAAGGTAGACAATGGTAACTATTCACTATTTCTCTGGTGCCTACTGTGGGGCTTTTCCAAACAAAGTGTTGATTTTTTTCCGATGGATGAAGTATTGTTGTTAGCAATGGGTTTATCTAAAATCAATTTTGATATTTATGAGAATTAAATAAGTAAGATGTAATGGAATATTTTAGGCTATTATTAATGTTTAGATTTAATCTTGTTCCCAGCATGGCATACTACACTCTACAGATTCAATGGCTATATGCTTGTAATCAACCTAAAACAGAAGATGCGCCCGAAGTGTTTGAGAAAAAGCTTCGTAGAAGAGTAAACTGGGTTTTTAAGTTTTCTTTGTATTGATTAAAAAATGAAGGGTAAAATAGTAAATGCTTAAATATTTAAATTAAAATTAGACTTAACAGAGTCGACCGAAGTCAACGTCATTTCCAAGTACCAACCCCTAAGTTGGATAAAAGTTAGACCAAACACTAAAGTTGGTCAAAATGTAAGTATCAAACACCAAATAACCCAATTTTTTTTTGTCCTATATGTAATGATATCATCCCCGAAAAAAATAGTATCCCCTGTATAAATCGTGTCTTTCTCCACCAAGATTTTGTTGGAGGCATACCTTCCAGGCTCATACCATAATTAGACAACTTTTTGGACTGACTTTAATTATTTTTTCGTATTTTGGAAGCATAATCTTCAATGGGGATGCCCTCTTTCTCCGCCATGCTTTGTGCAGTCCATGGCCACAAACAGCACGTATGGTACTCCTCGTTTATGAAGTTATTAACCTAATTGAAGTGTGTGGTGTGCTCAACTTATTCTCTTATTTCTTTCTTTGGAGGTAAGGTTTTATGGCCCTCTCCATTCTACTACTTTTTTCTTTTTTTAACGGTCTTGCCTCGAGAAAATGAAAAATAAATCTAATCCAATATGTGAAACCAAACTAATTATTGTGCCAACCATTAAAATAAATCGGAATAACTAAGTTAGTGTAACAATTGATCTCAACTTAAAGTCATGAAGGTCTTGAATTCTTGAGGTGTAGCCGGATATCCAGTCAAATCAAAATTTTACTTAATCGACCATCACCCTTCCTAGTGGAGATCCTGTTAGTTTGGAATTTGACATATCTAACTTAATTATCCCACATCGATTGAAACATTATAATTAAGTTTATTAATAAGGTGAAAAGTTATTTTATTACGTTGAGAATGATGTACTAACTATTTATAGACGATATCGGTATAAGGTTTCAATTTGTGTGAATCTGAATCCTACGTGCATCATATGTCCTAATATTTAATTTTAATTTTTGTTTTCTGATGAATCATACATGCTAATATTTATTAATAAATTTTGGTGGTCTCAACAACATTAATTTATAAAACAATTACTGTATATATTGTTTGTTCCCCATTAAAATGGTGCATGTGCATACTGCATAAGCTATTCCATACATGTGAAACATTTAATGATATTTATTATATTACTCATTTTATTTTAATTTTTCTTTTCTGATGAATCATATGTGCTAATTTTTAATTTTATTTTTCTTTTCTAATGAATCATATGTCCTAATATTTATTTTTCTTTCTGATGAAACATATGTGCTAATATTTATTAATAAATTTTGTGCTAACATTAATTTACAAAAAAATTACTGCATATATTATTTGTACCCCATTAAAATTGTGCACATGCATACTGCACAAACATTTAATGATATTTATTATATTACTCTTTTTATTTTTATTTTTCTTTTCTGATGAATCATATGTGCTAATATGTATTAATAAATTTTGGTGGTCTCAACAATATTTATTTATAAAAAAATTACTGCATATATTGTTTGCACCCCATTAAAATGGTGCATGTGTATACTTCACAAGCTATTCCATACCTGCGAAACAAAGTTTATCGAAGAAACCTGTTTGGTTTATCCGTCAATTTATTAAAGAAATCAGTTTGGGTTATGATGGAACTCGTCGGTTTATTAAAGAAACCTACATGGTTTATTATAGAAGCCGGACGGTTTATTAAAGAAACCCAAGGTTTATTAAAGAAGTTCAGTTGGCTTATTTTGGAAGCCCGGACGGTTTATTAAAGAACCGCATGGCCTATTATAGGAACCCAGAAGACTTATTTTGGAAGTCAATTTAAGATAGACACAAATCTTTGAAGATAGATATGAATTTTCCCAGGTAGATACAAATCTTGAGATGTGAATATGGATCTTTCAAGATAGATATAAATGATGTTGAGATAGACACAAATCTTGTGAAGATAGATTCAAATTTGAGGAAGATATACAAGGATCTTTCAAGATAAACAAAAATCTTAAGAAGATAGACATGGATCTTCAAGAATACATACAAATCTAGGTGGTTATTTAAGATAACTACAAATATAGGTGGTTATTTGGGATAACTACAACTAGATTTTGTTTTTGCCTAAAAAAATATATAGGAGAAAATTCAACTCAAGAGGTACATGATTTCTAGGATAACTAACCCTACAAAATTATTGTAATCATCAAATCTTCTCCTACGGGATTCGTTAGTGGATGTAGGCAGAACTTGCCTAACCACGTTAAATTTTTTGTCTTTTTTTATTTTTCTTCGATCCGTTTTCTAGCCCTAATTCGCATCAAATAATCAAATCAAGCTTATTTAATTTGTGGCTAAAAATAGTTTTTGGTACAAACATCTATCATGGGTCATGGGAGGAATTTTGGTCTGCATTGGCACTTGGCAGAATTTGGCCACCTGAAAAATTATAAGCCATGCGGAAAAAAGCGTTCAGCCACAGAGTACCAGAGACGTAGTAGAGTATTTTTTATCATGAAAATAGATATATTCCGTTTGGATCAAAAGGCAGTGGCTCCCCTTATTGCAAATAAATTAATGAGAGGCATATATAAGAAATAGAGACAATGGATGGAGTATTTTTATTAGTGGGAATCGAACATAAATACTTGACCATCACATTCCAGCACTCTCGTGAAACAATTTTTAATTATCATATTCCATTTTAATAAACTTGCCTATATAAGCCACTCTTAAAATTTCTGATATCACACATGTAAGCTAAGCTAGTCACTCATTGTACTACTTACCATACTAATTAATGGCTCAAATTCACAGGCTACATGTTCAAAACGAGTTTAAAAATTGCTCAGCAGACCAACTTTACAGTTTCTATAAGAATGAAATAACCAAGCTCCCGCAAGTTCTTCCTCATATCTTCAAGAGTGTCCAAATTCTTGCTGGAGATGGAAATAGTGCGGGCACTGTGAGGCTCGTAAAATTTTCTACCGGTAAGTACCAAAACTTTATCAAATCGTGACCAATGCATAATTCAAGAGGGCATTGAGTACTGAGCTCCAGAAAAATATGTTAGGCCCCCTCGTCGATTCACCACAGGCTCCTAACACAAGCTTACCTGTTAATTAAGCCAAGTTTACATTAGGTGATCATAATCTCATTAATTAAACATTTTGTTGTATGTATGATGTTGTTCAGGGTCTTCTCGTGAAGAAATAATGAAGGAAAAGATTGAAACCGTGGTTGATGAAATTAGGACTCTTCGTGGCAGAATCATCGATGGAGATATCTTACGTATGTATCCTAAGTTTGAGTACACAACCACTGTAACTCCACTGGTTACACAAGGAGGGGAAGAAAGCTGCTTAGTCAAAGTGTCTGTGGAGTATGAGAAAGAAAATGAAGATATCCCTAATCCAACTGAGTATATGGAGTTGTCGAGTTTAATCTATAAAGCTGTTGCTAGCCACCTTGCCAAGAAGGCTTAATTATATGTACACAAACTGGCTGCACTATGATGCATAGCTATTATTAGCTTAAACGTGGTCTGCATAAATAAAACCTCTACCGATCCGTTTAATGCAAGATCAAGCTAACTTGCTTTACCAACTGACACAGCTTAATAATCTATTTCGTTGACTAATTTAAACTTTATACTCAAACAAATCAGCAAAGTCATGTACAGATCAATCGTAGGAAAATTGGTACCAAAATTTCCAAGAGATTTCAAAAAAGGAGAATTCAAAATTTCACTAGAGTATAACTACATTAGGTGCGGGAGATTTCAAAAACGGACACGAACAAAAACAAACTAATGCACGTAAATTATCGAAGACAGGATAAGAGGCTGCCATCAGAAAAGACTGGAATATATTGGAATGAAACTGGAAGAATTTTTTTGCGGAATTCGAAAAATTTGCATCTTTGTTTTGAGTCAGTGATTTATAGTAGATTAAACACCATCCAAGATTCCATCAAAAATTGAGAAAGGACAACACGTTTATGATGACTTTTCTGAGTCGAAACTGGAATCTGCCGCACTAAAGCAGCGTGAGAAGTATCAAAACATAGATGTTTCAATATATCGAACTGATTCAAGTTTTTCATGACTTGTTAATTAAATTTCTTGTGCTAATAACTTTTCTTGTTTTACCCACAGCCTAAAGGCAAAGAAAAATCCAAGTTGTCCTAAATACTCCATTCTTTCGCCGGGTACAAAAACCAGAGAAAATCATCTCAAGAAGGCATCCCAAATCTTGGCTTCGTCGACTTGCAATATTCTAGCGGAAGGCTCATGCTCGAGATATTTATGGAAGATTTTGTATGTGAATTTTATTTTTGAAAACGGCAGAAGACACAAGTAATTTAATGTAAAGTAGTAACATCTAAGAACTACATCAGATTTTTTCGATTCTATGCATACAATTGCAGCACCCCCTCTTATCAATTACAGAAAGTACCAAAAAATAAAAACCTAAAGAAATTGGATGGGAATTGCTGGCGCGTTTTCCACGGTATTTTAAATCACTCGTCTTACTTAATTATGGCACTCACTCTTTTAAGATTTTTAATTTCCTTTTGAGGTGATGAGGTATATTTCTGCTTGTTGAAATCCGTTGATTAGAAATAAAAATAAAACTTACATGATAAAGTTTGAAGGATTGAAACAATAATACTTGGAACCAAATCAAAAATGACAATGAAATCAAGTACAGTAAATAAAATTGTGTTGTTTGTAATGAAGAGAAAACAAAAAAACAAAAAAACAAAACGTGGAAATTTCCGACGAACCCAAGTTTGATTTCTCTGTCTTTTATAAGCCCATCATTAAGATTGGTATATATCGGTAGCCCAAAATATAAGGCTAAGATTAATAGTTTAAGATTGAATCTCTATTACACGTTTTTTGCAAGACGAAATTAACCTTTATCCTCTTTTTTAACTAGCAGAAAAAAAATATATTACTTACCATTTTGCGGTCAAAAATCCGAAAATGTGGGGATCTCAATTCTCCCCAAACAGTCAACAGTATTTACGGTAAAAAAAATCTATTCAGTTTGGAAAGAAAATATATTCTCTTCTCCCTTCTCGATAATTTCCTTCTAGGGTTGCTTAAAATCTCTGTTTCATCAGAACTTAAAACATCGACTGCAAATCTGATCCAAATACGGCCAAGTTAGTGTAAGGTGATAATTTTACTGTTGGTAATTTAAATGTTTTGAAGCTCTGATACCATGTTAAAAATTCTTATATTTTTATCAGAAACCTGGGATACTCGAATGATATTTTGTGGAGATATACGAGCATAGTGGTGTTGCTCGTATAGAGCTCCGTAATGAAGGTGGTGAAGCAAGACTTGGCAGTTTCTTAAAATCTCTCTTGTATTGAATTGAATTTTGCTTGCTTGAATTATAATTGGTGCAGGACTTGCCTATTTATAGGAATTACAAACCGACTACAGACTATCTAGAACTCTCTTTAGCATTCTAGTATAAGACCTTTCTAGAACATTCTATTCACTCACATTTCTTTCACATTTTGACCGGACTCACTTTCTCTAGAACAGTCTAGCAAACATTTGAGCTAGAACATGCATGCTTTAACAGACATTATCAATTTCTATATGCGCCCTAGAAGACTCTAGACCATTTGTTTTGTTTGTTCTCTAGCTTTATCTAGAGAATTCTTTTCCTTTTGTTAATTTACCCATTACAAATTACATGTTCCAACACCCCCTCTTAATTTGTAGTGTTTTTTTATTTCGATCTTCACCCAATTTCTGCACTTGCCCTTAGCTGTTTATGCTCGCCCTCGCCTGCTTATTCCTATGGTAGTCATTTATTCTTTGAAGTCACGTCGACATCATCTCGTCTTAATTTTGCATGTGCAGTCGTCTCCATAGCTTTAGTATTTCTTCTTTGGCTTTAGCTAGAGTGAAAATGGTGGATACTTGCCCAACGTCAGAGGCTATGTCTTGTGCCGCTTTCCTCCTTCTCGAATCTTACAAAAACTTGACCTTTTGTTCGGAGGCTTTTCTTTCTGTTAATACTCTTCTTCTTTAACGAAACTTAACCGTTAGAGGTTCAAAGTTCCTCCCTTGGGCTATTACTCTTTTGTTAATACTCCTCGCAAAAAGATGCACAAAAGAGTGCATTCTAAAGAAAAATTTGAGGGAAGAGAGCGTCAAAGAATGCCTCCCACTACAAGAAAACTTGGCATTAGCGACTACTTTCTTACCAACTGCAGTCGGTGGAACTCTTCAGCGACCACTTTTGGTAACCAAAAACAGATCCGGCTGGAAGATATCTGTAACAACCAGTTTTCCAGCAACGATAGTTGGTTGAACTCTTTTGCAACGATGACTTAACCACCAAAATATCATATTTGTTGTTATTATCCTCCAGACACCATGGTTGGGTAACCAAAATTTACCATAGAAGGTATACATTTTTTGTCACTCGTTTTACCCACCAAAAAACCATGTTGGTAGAGACCTAATACAACCATCATATTGCTGCCATTGCTAGTATATTTCGACAACTATTGTCTAGCCACTAAAAAGTATAATAGAAGTAATATATTTCTAGCAAATGCAGTTAGCCACCAAAATTATATGTCAATGGACACCTTTACCAACTGTAAAAGTAAGTACATGTATACTAAACATTGATGAATAACGGGTAAAATTGAATGTGATTGATAAAACCAAAGACATCGAGTGAGATTAAACATCGCCTAGAAACTAGATTCACCTAAATCAGGATAAATTCTTATTGAATGAAAATTGTATTTGAGCATATATAAGGGAAATTTAGTGAAATTGATTGATGAAAGATGAAACTAAATAAGGCCAAAAAAAGATTAGCTATACTTGGATATTTACGTAAGTTGATTCTAAGAAAAATCAATATAATTTTAGAATTCAATTGATCTTATGAAAAATACTTAGATGTTTACATACCACCTCTTGTCATATTATACTTTGATTGTATTATAGAATTTAATGACAATTATCGAATTCATCTCTTATTTATCTAATTCATTCTTATATATATTGATCAAACTTTCATATAATTGAAGGTCAATAAAAATATCCATAGTTATTCTCATTTATATACTAATATTATTTGGGTTTTTAGCTTATCAAAGGTTGATGTATAAACCAAATGCACCAGTTCATTTTAGTAGAAAAAGAACCACACATAATGTTTCAGAGACACTTTTCTCAATCTGTACGAGTCCCAAATGAAATTTAAATTTTCCAAAATTTGGTTTAATCCATATGACCATCATTATCCATCGTTCAAAATTCTATACAAAACCCCTAGGTTTCCTTTTGAACTTCAATTTCCCCTTTTCTCTCTTCCTCGTTTTATATCGAACCCAAACTCATAGCGGCTGCCTTCACTCTCCACCACTGAATCTCTCTCTTTATCTCGCTCTATGCAAAGTATCAATCACTAAACCAATCTTTGTATCTCACTCTTTTTATGCAACAAGGCGGTTATCTTTTCGAGTTTGCTGATTTCTTTTATTTTTTCAGGTTCCAGACATCTGCTGAAAATCTTAATATTTTCTCTTGATTCTCCATCCAAGATGAGTTTCTTTTCATTTTCTATTTGGATATTTATGTATTAATATAAGAAATCTTATTATTAGTTTTGGATATGATTCCAACATGACATTGAAGAGAAGAGAAGAGAAAGTTGTGAAAATCTATAGACTACTCGAGATTTTAAAAAGTTTTTTTGTTATTTAATTGATTTTTTGTTTTTTTCCCAGTTGGGGTTTTGTTAAGGGTTATTTGGTTTTTGGTACTTACTTTTTGACCTAAACCTGGGTTTGGTCTAACATTTGTCCATGCTTTGCGTTTGGTCTAAAGACCAACGTTGACCCGTGTTGACTCGGTTATATAGTGACGTGTATAATTATTTGACTTGGTTTATTTTTTAAGCACCCCATGAATTATAATGTATTTAAACAAATACCCCTAGAAAACACCCATAACTAAACTTAGGACATTCTTCTTGTTCTGCCCTCTATCCCGTCGACATAACAGACTCATTCACCATCAATTCCTCGACCAACAAACCATTTCAATTTCTTCTTGTCATCTGAACCTTAACCACAAGACCCATCTGCTGAGATCTCAATTCATTTCTTTCACCACCAACAACCACCATTCTATGATTAAATCTCCATCAATTTATGACCTAACCCTATATTCCATGAAAAACCCATTTAATCTTCTCTCTAACAACAACATGATCAGATCTTCTATGTTGAAGTCGAATGAACTCAAAAACCCCTCAAATCGAGAAGAAATCGAGAAGCTAACCACTCACGATTTAGGGTTTGCTGTAAGATTGACTGAGAAGGATTGGGAGAAAAAAATTTCAATCTTCTTCTGTTCAATCGAAGACGAAAACAAGAAGATTAAGTTTCAAGCATTTTTTTGGGAATCATAAAACAAATACTCTGTCTAATCAATTGACTCGGTATATTCATCTTCTTCTTCATCTTTACGGGAATCAAAACCCCTAATTTAAGAATCTAACAAAACCCTAACTTACTGAACCAAGTCAAAACCCAATTTCACAAAATCATAATTCCAATATCTGAATCGAAACCCAAATTTCTTAATGAAACCCCCGATTTCACTAAATGGAAAACCCAATTTTTGTTGTAAAATTCTTTTTGAACTGGTGGTGTTGGCTACGGTGGAGTGGTGTTATAGTGATGGTGGATATGGCGATGGTAAGGAAAGAAAAGTTGATGGAGAATTTTTGTTTAATTGATGTATTTTTCTTCTTCCATTAATTGATTGATTTGTTCTGAATGTCTATCTACCTCTCTGTGTGTAGTAAGAAGTTACTCAAATGATATAGCAGAGTATATAGATTGAGAGGTATATATATCACTGAACTATACTAAATTCCTTGCTCATGTTCTTGGAAACTCTGCTCATGTTGAATTTCGATTACTTGTGGCCAAAACAAAATTGATTATTTTTTTGATTTTGATTTTTTGATGATTGTTTTGATTGAATGGATTAAGTTAAAATGGGATTCAATTAGATTTCAGCAGGCTTAATTTGGTCTTTTTGTTGGAAATGAGGAAAGATCGGTTGTGTTGGTGGTGTTGGTAAAGAGGCAGATGCAGATGCAGTCGCTGTTGGTGTGGGTGGAACTATTGAAGGTGGTTGTGCTACTGCAGTGGCGGAATTGAAGCTGTAATGGTGTCAATGGATATGAGTTGCAGAGGTGATTTGTAATAAAGAAGCTGATTTTGTTAGAGTTGTGGATTTTATTAAAATATATCATTGTTTTGGAGGGTGCAAATAAAATATATCAAGTCAAAAGTTAAACACGTCACCACTTGACAGAGTCAACACGAGTCAACGTTGGTATTTAGACCAAACGCAAAGCCTGGACAAATGTTAGACCAAACCCAGGTTTAGGTCAAAAAGTAAATACCAAAAACTAAATAACCCTTTTGTTAATTGTCAACTAAGATTTCAACTCTAATGATCATTGAAGGGTGGAAATTGGTTTTTATTTCAAAATTTTCTCTATCATTGAACGCTCAAGCATTTTAAAAGAGAAAATAATTATCGAATTTTACTGTAACTTATAAATTACTCTTCGGATTTTGGCCGAAGATCGATAATAAACCGAATGCACGCGTACGTTTTACCCACAAATTCTACTTAATCCGTGTGAGGCTCCCAAACAAAATCTTCACCGTCTAAAGGTTTGTATGACTCTCCTTTTCCGCCGTTTGATTTTTTTACAAGGCTTTGATTGTTTTTCTCCCCATGTTTTCTCTTTCCCTGTCGGTAATAGAAAACACACTATAAAAATAAGAAGAGAGAGAAACTTAACCTTATCTTAATCTTATCTTCTCTATATCTCCGCCCAGGCTCACTCCCCCTCCATTTCTCCTCTGCAGAAACTTTAACCAGATCTATAGTTTCATTTCTCATCCATGGAATTAATCCATTCCAATCTAATCATTCTCTTATTTCGTCAAAGATTTCTTTGTAAGGATAACAAATCTCTTCTTGATTTCATCTTAATATGTTTGATTTTGATATGTTTTAATTGAATATGATGATGTATTTGTTAGGTCAAGAAGAAAACAACAACAATACTAGGGTCTTTTGATTTTGGAGATTGTGAGGAGGAACAATACTTTTCTCGGAAAAGAGTTCGGAAATGGAGATCAAATGGTTTAGTTCTGTAAATAATCTAACAATCCCTACAACAATCTCTACAACATTATCTCCTTTAAGCACTCTGGTAACGACAATAACAACTGATCTTGTGATTTGAGTTATGATTTGGGTTTGTTGTGATTTTGTTGGTGAGATTTTAGGGATTTCATTTTTGATTTTTTTCCCGTCTGATTGAGGTATTGTAGGGTTAGAAAACTCAAAAAACTGTTTCATTTCAAGCTGATGGAATATACATTTGTTTCTCATATTTTCTCAGGTACTTGATGTTGGTTTGCTAATTTGAACATTTATCAAAAGACCTTATATCCTATATGTATAATTAAAGATGAACAAACCTGAGCTGCCAGTATCAATTTTAATTCTTGACATATTTGACTTTGGGCCAGTTGAATATGTTCTTGGCCTTTGAAGAGTTCTTCTTGCTGTGAAGACTAAATTCAGATAGTTCTTGCAAAGCATCCCTTAAAATACAAATATAGATTATTAGCCATTAACGAAAAAATGGATCCAGCTGAATGACTTCTTATATTTTGTAACTCTACTATTACCAGTTTTTTTCATCAATGGATATTGGAATTTAAGTCGCCTGGCTTCTTACATTTGTTTCTCATATTTTCTCAGTTTCTTTGTGTTGATTTGCTAATTTATGCAAGTGGTTCATTACATAGTTTCATCTACTGGCGATGTTTATCTATCTTGATCCCCAAATTAACAAAAAACTAGTTTCATATTTATAATCTACCTGGTCGATGTGTCATTATCAAACTTTAAGTTGATCCATAGAAACTGTAAAAACGGTTTTTGTACTAATCCACTAATTCATGTAGAGCTTGATTCCTTTGGCGGAGGTCATGGTTGCATTTAAGTATAAGATCCTGCATATACCTTGATTATATTTTTGATGATCTTCATACCAACCTGACACAAGCAACTACATTTATATTATTAAACGGAGGTGCTTGTAATAAATTCAGTCTCTATTCTCAAATTTCAACATCATCTAGTGTTACTATACCAATAAAATGTGTCATGAATCAATACATTTTAAATCTGATAGTACATAGTTTTATTTCCTTGCCTACTGATACAGTGCTGTGTTTTATAAAGTAAGACCTTGCAAGTTAAGCACTCCTGTTTAATGTGTAGAATGCAATTTTTTTGGTTTAAATAGGATAATTTCCTGCATTTTTTCTTAAAGAAAAGTCTGTGGTTTAGCTGCATAATGAGATTTTCCACTAGCTACTGTTTTAAAATGCTTTCCATTTGGTTCATGAGGTTCTTGCTTGCACTCTATCTTCTCAGTTGTATAATATACCGACGTGGATAATAATCTTGGTTGACATTGTATTAGACGGGTGATTTTTGGATGTCATTTGAAACGTAATTACCTCTTTTGGTCCACTCACCTGCTTGGTAAGGTGTGATGATAAGTTTTCATTCTTACTTTCTGTGTGTTTGATTATTTCATGTATGCACTTCTTGTTCAATTGATGGTTGTTTGGATAAATGTATTGCTACACCTCTTGGTACGTCTGAAGATGCAGATCATTTTCTCATTGGATTTATCAGTTTCATCTGGAGCAACTGATCCAATTCTAAACTAGGTAGTCTACGTGAGTCATCTCTTTAACTTAGTTTTATAGCATAACTCAAACAGAATAAAATGTCTAATGTTTTTTGGTTCTTTAACAGATAAATCAGCATGCGGAGACAGCGGTGATATGTCCTGTTCTTACCATGGATTTGTGTAGGTAAGTGTTCTGCAAGTGGTACTTGGGTGCTACCGATGATATGTCATGTTCTTGTTTAGGTAACTTACCCTCAGTAAATTTGAGGGTACTTATCTTTTTTGTTTTGGTTGCCCTGGATATTATCTTGTTTTGGGTGCTACCGATGGATATGGTACAATTTTTAGTATTAGTGAATAGTTAAATTGCTTCAGGTTTGGTCATTCTTTCAGCCTTGGAATGGCATCCAATCAGGATTCCTCCTTCCAATTCATCATGGAGGTATTTTTATACTTATATATTCTCCTAATTAAAACTTCTACTGAAATATATATTTACATGCGAGTTATGTATCCTTCACTATTTTATTATATGGATCAAGTAAGGGTGTTGGTATGTTTTATGTTGACAGGTTAGTCGTTCATTGTATCTTATTGTTCACTTTTTATATAGTAACAAAGAAGCATTTAACAATACAATGATGCGAATAAATTATTATTGTACGCAACAGCTGGCCAGTTATTACTGTTGGTGGATATCAACGTTGTTGTTCCTATTACTAGATCTGTAGCAATTTAACAAGTTTGAAATATTGTTTACAGGTTTTTACATGGAAAACCAATTCACTTGCCCAACAAATCACTCCCACCTCTGATGATGTAGGGGAAGGACCTGTTCTTTATATTCATTATTCTTTAGATGGAAAGGTAATAGCAATACAAGGGTCAAATATTGAGATCGAGTTCATAAATAGAGAGACCGGGGAGACTTTGTTCAGAAATGCAAATCAGAATCTGAGAGCATACTGGGATTCTTTTGGACAGATTTCCCAACATGTGATTTAATTATCATCAAAACTTGGTATGTGATGGAAAAGTTTCTACATTTAATATAAATATTCGAGGCTATTCCAATATTCTAGCATGTTCTTTGATTTATCTACTTTTGAATATTTGGGACCTATGTTGCTTTAGAAAGAAAAACAAATGATGTGCAGTGTGCACTGAATACTAAATCAGTGCACTTTTTGTTCTTTTAGCAGATACAAGAGATTGAAAAGAAACAGAAGGAATCAAGCCAGCTGACAGCAGTCACAAGAAAGACGAAAAATGTGCACGGTGATGAACTCATTGTCACCACGACGAGTCCTTTCGAGACCCAACAACATGAATTGAAAACTGATTAGGGCGTGAGATCAATTTCATCCACCAACCTTTATCTCCGTGTTAATCATATTTATGTTTATTGAAGGACATTAAGGTACAACTGACAATTCGATTCATCTAGTTGCTGTTTTCTTTATTTGTTTCTCTCATTCTTTTTTTCCTGGTCAAAGAATGTTATCTGATTCTGGATTAATGTGGTTCTTGTGAGTAGGATACAAGGTGCACCTATATCATGCCCAAGAACATTTTGAAGAAGTTCATCCGTGTAGCAGATCTCAGAACACAAATTGCAGCTTACTTGTATGATGTAACCCCTCTTGACAACCCTCAAGTAAAAGAGGTTATCTGTATTGTCATGGTTCCTCAGTTGCGTACGCATCAACATGTCACTCTTTCACTAGCTTTGCCAGAGAATGATTTCTTGAAAAACCTGGAGCCACTTGGGTTTATGGACTCCTTCATATCTTCTTTGAATTATAATTCGAGTTATATGCAGGTGAATCCAGTAAATTTTGCTTGTAGCGTCCCTTAAATTTATTAAACTTGCATTTCTTAAGGATGTTGTTAATGTGAGTGAGGGATACATACAGGTTTGAAGGAGGGAATCTTGCTGTATGACTTGCCTTATCGAGGAGAAGGACATCACTGTCTCAAACTTGGGGGACTGCAAGAATTTTCTGTGAGCATACTTAGAATCAGATTGCATATGTAAAAAAACTAGTTTCTACCACAAGCACTCTTTATCTTTTCCCGAGATCTTCCTTATCTGATTGCATATGTTGATTAGAATAAAACCGTGTAGAATTAATTTGAAAGTGGATGTCATGTCGTAGAGTAGTCTGATCATTATTGTTGTTATTGCTATTGCAGAGACACTCGAGGCCTACCCAATGAAAACACATACATACCAAAGGGATATAGGAACTATCAATAGTGAGAGCTTAGTAAGTACTGACCCAGATACTGGCTCTAAGATGCTACCCATCCCTCGGTGACATCCCAGTTCTCATGTGTCCTTTATCTTAGTATTTTAGCGAGTTTTTCTTTTTAATATTCATTCAATGATTGTGATGAACTGATGCCAGTGCACAAATATGTTTTATGCTGCCTTATTTGGTTAACCAGAAGAGGTGGATGAATCTTGTAGTTGGATGTTTTGGATATTTTTAATATTAATTAATGATTAATTTCAAAATAATTATGGTACTCTTCATATAGCCTCAGATTCGTAGTTGGCTAAGCACCTTCACTAGCTGAAATTACAGTACCTCAATAACAAAGTCATTGGCCGGATCTTATGGTTGAATTCTTTACCAACATCACAACTAACATCGGCTAAAACACTGTACCAACAGAAGTATAGTGGATAGAACTCTTGACCATCGAAACATCGGGTGGTTAGAATCCTCACCCAACATCACTTTGGTTGAACTCTTTACAAACGTCACCACTAACACCGGCTAAAATGCTCTATGAACTAAAATTTAGTGGAAACAACTCTTAACCAGCAGAACATCGAGTGGTTAACATCCTTAGCCAACAACATAAAACACCTTCACCAACTGATATTCAGTGAGCTAACTCCTTTAGCAGATGACAACGTTTATAACGGGCCATCTCTACCAACAAGTATTAGTATTCAGCAATAATTATTTTTGCGGGTAAAATATTCCAGCAACAAATGCTTATGTGCTTCACCAACCGTAGTCATCCGTTATTGGAAAATTTGACCGACTAAAACTTCAGTCACTTCAGTCGCTTCATTCTAGTAGAAAGACATCTATTCCAGCAGCATGGTTGGTACAGGTCTTTAGCAAATAAGGCTTCAACCACAAGGCGTATCTGCTGCTATGTTGGTTGCTAAAGATCTTCAACCTCCAATATCGGCCATGTACCAACTGAATCTGACTAGTCGCTAAATCCCAGTTTTCTTTTAGTGTCCTCAAATAACAATGATGGAAAAAAGAGAGCCATCTTTTACAAATTTTCTACTCACAAAGTTGAGTGTAGAAGTCGTAGTGTGAGAGATAGAGTTATAGTGAGAGCCAAAGTGCCTCTTTGTAAACTAAGAGCCAACACTAAATTTCCTTGTAAACATTTTCATTTCAAAATTAAGCAAAGCCTCACTTTCAATTAACCAACTTCTCTTCCCAAATCATTTCCATAAGCCCATCACATTTTTGCATTGCGCCAACACTTACTCTCATCCTTTTTCGAATTATCTTTTTGGTTTTTGCCACTCATTTTTGATCTCGTTGCTAGTTTAATCCTTATCATTATAAACAAATTATATATCTTATTTAGATCTTGTTATTTGGTTGATCATTTGGGAAATCAAGAACTCACTTATTCTATTTGTATACCAGCTACCGGCAGGAGAAACTATGTACCGTTGGTGATTGTTTGGGGAATCTATGGAAAGCTTTGGTGAATCTAATAAATGCATGGGTTGGCAGAAGATATCAAAGCCTAATGAAAAGGTCCAATCACCAGCAAGATTGCAAGACTTGGATGCATTAAACGATGGCTCTAGTTTGGGAAGAAAAAGTTTAGACGATATGGTTCTCTGAAATCAAATGTATTGCTATTGGCAACATTTTGAAGCTAATGTTGGTGGCGTAAAAAAAAATGATTACTCACCACGTACATATACCCCAACATCTCACGCAACATTCCAGAAATAGTGATGGTTTTGTGTATTACAAAATATTTTAGGTGAAAATTTATGTTTTCATCCTTAGTGTTTTAGTGATTGAGTTTTGTTTCCCCTTTTTTAAATTGTGAAAAGCTCATTTTTCATCTATGTTCAAATTAATATTGGAGAAATTTTCATTTTTCACCGTATTTAAGGTGAAAAAACATATTTCTTCATTTTTTTTTTCTTCCTTTTTTATTCCTTTTCACTCGGCAAAGAAAAGTTATTTCTTTATTATTCATTCTTAATATCTTACAGGAAACTTAAATTTTCATTGCAAAGTGAAAGGTCAAGTTTTCATGTGGAAAATCCAATTGATTTATCTTTGGAATTTATTTTTTTCTCTCTCCCACCTCTCCAAAACTAGAAAAAAACCCATCAACTTCTTCTTCTTCCTTTGCTCAAATTTAGTCCTTTAGGGGCTAGATCTGAGCAAAGCTTTCTTGTTTTTAGTTGTTTTTGTTGTTCTCAATAATTTCTTCGCTATTAGAGCGATTTTTATCTTCGCCATTTGGGCGATTTTATCTACACTTTTATAGTGTTTCTTTCTAACGATTTGTTCGTGTTTGGTTTTTTTTGATAAAAGTACATCGGCGATTCAGCAAGGGCGAAGATCAATTTCTTCTTCATCAGAAAAATAGATCTTGAGTTCGGGTTAGTTGCACATGAAGAATTTTTGGGCATATCACTCCTCTATCATAGGAGCATCTCTTTTTTAAGAAGAATTTTTTTTTATCAAAATGGTCGAATTATGGATTCATATGCCATTCCTTCTCAAATCTCATTGTACAAGATTTGGGTGCTATCGTGGTAGATCGCTCTTTCTCTTCGCGATTTATTTACGTTTTGTATTTTTCTTTGTATTTTTTTCATGTTATGATGTACTTGCTTCTCTTTAAAACCATCATGTAAACGTTTATTATGGAATGAAATACTTGTAGTTTGATGATCAAAAAAAGAAAAAAGAAAAAAATGTGGAAAATCCAATTATCACCTCTTTTCTTAGGTGAAAAGTCAAATTATCATGGTATGTATTATCACCTAAAGTTTTGGGTGAAAAATCAAATTAGAAAAAAGTGAACAAGTTCCACACAAGTGCTGCCTAAAGAATAAAGTCAAATAGTTATTTTAGTAGGATTTCTAGGAATTATGCAATCACGGCTACGTAAGTAAGAGTTATTGTAGGAAATTTTTTAGGAATTCTCTCAAACTAATTAGGGGAAAATTTGAAGAAAAAAAAATCACGCGTATTTTAGGGAGGTATTTGACTTCCCGTATTTTTTTTTTCATTTATGTAATTAAATAAAAGGTTATTTATGTAAACAAATCTTGTTATAACTAGGGTTTTCCATATATACAATCTTATTGTTGGGTTTCTTATATAGAAAAAAAAATTGAGCTAAAAAAAAAAAATCCCTATAATATAATAATAACAATAATAATTTCAAATGATATGTTGTCTATTTAGATTCTCGTAACAAAAGATAAATAGGAGTTTAACATGACACTCCGGATACATTTAAAGGCAAAAGATTTAAAGTCTTCTATTCTTCTAACAAATGTGAACGAGATTTTTTTTTTTTTTTGGAATTGGCTACTTTGCATGGCTATTGGGACGGTTTTCCTTGGTGTATGTGTGGAGATTTGAATGAAATTAGAGTAATGGGATAAAGAAGATGATGTCGTGGATCAAGGAAACTTTTTAATAACTTATGTGATGATCTCCGGTTTGTGGATTTGCCGATTTGGTCTTTGTCGATGGCATTGACTGATAATTTCTGGCCGATTTTTTTGAAGTTTTTTCTATCGTATCTGTTACCAAGCATCCTTTCAATTAAGCAAAGGAAAAAAGCTTATTCATTTGACCGTATCCACTAGTTTTTTCCATCTTATCTGTGAATCTGTGATCATCCTTCCATTCAACCAAAGAAACAAAACATATCCACATCCATAATCAATGAAAACAGGCATGAGGCATGGCATGTTCATATGCGATATTTTCTTCTCAATAAATTGACGAAAATCATATTTAAATGGGTCGGAACGAAACACCTCTACTTATCCAAGTAGCTAGATTAATGCTGAATAAGGAGGGACCATTAAGATGGTTTTCTTGACGGTCCAAGTAGAAAGCTGAATGGTTAATATTTATATGATGCCGTTTCGAAGACGTAATGTACAGAACTGGCCAATTCAATGGTATTCAATAATGTAAAGAACTGGCCACAAATGGTATTCAAATTAAACATCTATGTTGGCCATCTTATTCAAACTTAAGAAACAAATAAGTGAAATTAATACTTCAAAAAAAAAAAAAAAAAAAAGTGAAATTAATATACACTGGGATTTTCTGTCGCCGAATATCACATTACTGTAACACAAGATTCACCTCTCCAAATATCACTGTTAATTTTGTCTCTCAAGGTTACATGCATGTTCAACTCCTGCTGCATTCATATACAGACATCACATGCATACGCCCTTGGCCTTCAGCTTTAACAACATATTGAAAAAAAAAGTAAAAGTCCTATAGGTAGCCGGAATCATGTACAAGTACAATTAACACTACAGACACCACATACCTTCGCCTTGAGCCTATCAATTAATCAAGGAAAAAAATATTTTGAAGTTTTTACCAGCCTATCAATTAATCAAGGGAAAACACATATCCACATCCATAATCAATGGGAACATGGCGATATTTTCTTCTCAATGATATTATCCACAAGTTTTTTCCATGCACGGTCCCTCATTCTCGTCGCGTTCTTTGAACATTTAACTATAAATACGTGCATCCAACTTAAGAAGAAAACACACAATTTCAAGAAACCTAGAAAAAGAAAAAGAAAAATTCTTATTTTGCTTTCTGTTTCAAAAGGAAGTCCATAAACTCCTTCACTTAGCAATGGCATCTACTAAGAACTTGCTCTCTGTACTATTGATAGCTTTCGTCCTCATGGCTGTAGTAAGTGAATTGGCAAATGCCAGCTCATTGACAGTATATCGTCTAGGAAACTGCGGTGGAGAATCTCAAACGTATAGTAATTGTGGATGCACAAACCTTTTATTTATGGGTGGTTACCAATTTTCTTATACTGGTCAAACTGCTAGAATGTATAACACTGGGAATTGCCTGGGTGGGGGCGTTTTCACTCTCACCGGCAATGCCCGCATGTGCAGCCCCGTTGGATGGAGGAGCATGAACATCCAGTGTTAAGTAAATTCAATTGTCCATGTCTCCACTATGAGACAGACATTCTATGTGTTTAAGGAATGGCCTTCCAAGTATGGTTATGCATCGTAGTGGTAGCTATATCACTACGTGCTTTAAAGTCTAATAAGTAATAAATAAAGTAGGGCCATTTCATTACGTGCTTCCTGTATGTCCTGTAAGTCATGAATAAATTGGGATATCGTGCCTTAGCGATAACCTTTGGGTTGTGATTACGGTATAATGTTGCTTTCTTAATGTATTTGATGTTTGTTCTATAAATGTATCTTTTCTTACTTAGTACTGGGCTTATGTTTTATTTTGCAGATTAATTCTCGATTTTCCATACATGTATTTGAATATCAGAAGCCGAAATCAATTGTATAAGGCTTAGGCTTAGTTATGACCTTCCAATCGAGCATCTAGAACGGAAGTTCACGTCAGCTTAAATTACCCTCTAAATCTTCTGAAAAATGTATTCTAGTACACTAGTCGCAAAACCAAAAAGCGAGGCTACGCTGAATTATCTGTTGGAAAACAATTACTAAAAAATAATTTTTAAGGTTTTAATAAAATTATAATTTATTGTTTTCTTTTGTGAATGAAAAACTTATTAGTCCCACATTGTGGAGTTTCCACTTTTTAGTTGTTTTAAGAGACTATATAAGCTTTTTAGTCCCACATCGGGGAGTTCCTCTTCTTAAGTTGTTTTGTTCCATTATATAAACAAATTCACTACTTTTATAAAATCTATGGGAAAGGGGTTGCTCTATATTTTAGAGGGACCCCCAAGGGAAGATATTTTATATGTTTTCTCAAGCGTTCGCGATTTTCCGTTATGGTTTTTCGGAGTTGCCAAGCTCAAGATTGAGCATCTACTACATATGCTAGTAGTAGGTGTATTAGGGTGTTTTATCCTGGAGATATCCGTCCTGTGGGGGCTATAGCATCACTCTTGAGTGTAGCCGTGCGCTAATGTCTTAAGGGAAACGTGTTGAACACGTGACTCACTCTTTTTTTCGAAGTTTTGCCTTGTTTCTGTTGTGGAGATATGAGAAGCTCGCTCGTTTCGTCAAATCCATCACTTCCATTAAAAGGAGCTAAGTATCAATAACTTTTGCTTATTTGATTTTTCTTTATTTTGATTATTGCACCCAACAATCTTAAGACATTAAAAATTTGTAATAATCATGGATGTTAATTATGGAGTGAAAAACAAAAAACGAATTTTTGGTCAGCTGTAGAGTTTCGAATTTATCTCTCAACCTAGATGGAATTTCGATGAACCATTTTGACACAACGTAGTGGACATCCTGATAATTACCCACGTAAAATTGCAGAATAGTTGGAGTTGTAAAAGTATTTTTTTGATATTTTACAAAACAGAGAAACGTTCTTAAGAAATTCTGACGGGCAGAAATTTGTTGTTAACTAAAGTAGTTTTTATGGGGTAACCATGAGTTTTTTGATATGGTGGTTCAAACGAAGTTTGTAAATCTAGATATTATCTTCAAAACTCATATTTTATCTTCCGTTTCGGAACTAAGGTTTGTGAGATATGGTGTATTAGGTGATTGGGAAATTACCGTGACCGTGGTCAAAGTATAAACGAAGATTGTGCATGAAATTGAAAAGGAACATGGCTGCCAGGTGCATGTGGATGAACACAAGTCTTCCTAAGCTGACAAAGGCGAGAACATCAAACACAACTCTAAGCGTAGTCTTCATAAGAAAGGTATGTTTCGTAAAACTGAATCTGGCATTACTTTAATTAAGGGTGATTGTTATGTTTGTAAAATTCCTGGCCATACGGCAGTAAAGTGTAGACAACATAAAACCTTAATAAGTAGAAAGTTAATGCTAATTTAGTTGAAATATTTTAGAACAAGTTCATTGACAAGATGTCGGAAGTTATTTTAATAACCAATGTGAGAGACTCAGGGTGGACTCGGAGCCACTAAGTATGTTTGTTGAAACAGAGACCTGTTCACCTCTTATCAGAGGATAAGGGATGTCGAGAAACTCAATATGAGTAACTCATCTGCGACAGAGGTTGCATAAAATGGATAGGTCGAGCATTAGCTCATATCTGTGATATTCTCACACTGTATGAAGTTTTCATGTTCCAAGATATGCAAGAATATTGTATCTTGTTCTCTTGAAGATGGTAAAAGATTGAAGATCTTATAATTAAATGTGAAAAACTTGTTATAACTAAGGGCTGTGATTTTTAGGCAACAGTTATAGGACTTAGGATCTATATAAGCTTAAAGGAAAATCTGATGGAGTAAACATAGTTGATTCTTGTGCTTTCTTTTGTGTGTCTTTGAATGTTTTGCATGGTAGACTTGGAACCATAAAATTTAAGTCAATGCATAAACTGGCTAGCATAGACTACGTACCCAAATTTAGTTTGGATTTTGAACACAAAAGTGAATTCTATGTAGAATCAAAATATGCTATAAAACCTTTTAGCAAAAATGTTCAGAGTAATTGTAAGCCCTTAGAATAAATTCAGTTAGGCCTAGTTGAAATAAGTTCAACCCAAACTAAAGTGGGTTGTAACTTTCATAGATGATTGTACGAGGTACTCTCTTATATACTTGATTAGGGGTAAGGATGATTCCTTAGAAGCCTTAAGAGTATAAACTTGAAATTGAAAGCGAAGTATATGTTACCACTAAATTGGTTAGGTCTAAACATGATGGAAAGTATGAATTTCATATAGGAGAACTTTACTTGTTAAATGGAATTATTCATGAGATCGCATCTCCTTATTCACCATAGTCTAATGGTATAGTTGAACATAAAAGTAGAATTATTAAGGATATGATTTATGCCATGTTGTTTAAAGGATAACCCAAACTTGTTGGGGGAGGTAGTTCTCTAATTTTGTTATATCCTGAATAGAGTAACCTTTAAAGGAAAGATAGACAACCTTTTTATGCATACGTCAAAGTGTGGGGGTGTTTAGATAAGGTTTCTTGAGTACCCTACTGCATATAGATTTTTGGTTGTGTGTTCTGATTTTTCAGACTTTGGTGTGATTTTTCTGACATTGGTGTGAAGATTATTACGGAATCTAGGGATGCCGAGTTCTTTGAACATGTTTATTTTGAAACCTGTCTCTTCTTAGGGATGTGTTGTTGATCCCCTAGATGTCTTTCAACTAGTCAGAATATACCTTCGAAAGAAGATGAACTAACGTTGATCTTAGGAGAAGTAAAAGGATTATAACTGCGACTTCTTATAGACATAACTTCATAATTTGCCTAGATTAGTATGAGTTCCAGGCTCGTAAAGAAACCATAACATTTATTGAAATCCCATTCTTGTAAGAATCTTCATTTAGTGAAATGGACTAAGTCCGTCAAACCAGACTTGGGAGCTTGCTAGTTTACCTCTAGGGAGTAAGACCATATGATTAAATGAATCTTTAAGAGGAAACATAAGGTAGATGGAACTGTGGAAAATATGTGGCTAGGTGGATAGCTAAAGGCTATAAACTAAAAGAAGGTGAAACAATTTTCTTCTTATTCTACTGTGACGAGAATTAATTCCTTTGAGATGCTAATTGATTTTGCTGCCATAAACAACTTGGAGATACATCAGATGGATGTTAAGATAGCTTTCTCAAACTGTGAATTAGATAAAGAAATTTACATAGAACAACCTGAGGACTTTGTAGTGAAAGGTTATGAAAACAAAGTTTGTAAGTTGAACAAATATTTGTATGGTTCCAAATAAGCACGTAAAAAGTGACATGGAAAATTTGATCATGTAATAATGTGTAGTGGATTAAAGTTCATGAATCTGACAAGTATATTTACAAGTAACTTGTTAAGGATGCTTGTGTGATTGTATGCTTGTATGTTGATGATATGCTTATACTTGATACAAACATAGATGTGATTAATTCCACTAAAACATGCACTGAATGAGAACATTGACTTTAAAGACTTAGGCCCTTTTGATGTAATCTTAGGGATGAGGATTAGAAGATAATTAATCTTTTATAGTCTTAGTCATTCTCATTATGTTGAATTGTGCTTAAGAGATAAAATCAGTGTAATTGTAAGCATGCTTGTACTCCGTACGATTATTCTTGTATACTCAAGAAAAATAAGGGTAGTGGAGTATCTTAAATTGAATACTCAGGAGTTATAGGATGTCTGATGAATTTTATGAACTGTAAGAGTCCAGACATTTCCTATATTATGAGTAAGTTAAGTAGATATAATTGTAGTCCAGAGCAAGAGAATTCAGATGCACTAAGTAGAGTATTATGGTACCTAAAATACTTTATTACCTTTTATTTGATTTATGAAAGGTGTCATGCAGTCCTAGAGGGACTTTATGATGCAAACTGGACAGTTGACTCAGAGGAGTCTAAGTTTACGAGTGGATAGTTTCACTCTAGCATGAAGGTTTGTTTTTTGGAAGATTTCCAAACAGACATATACTGCTCAATTCATTATGGAATCTGAGAGTATTGCGTTAGATAAAGCACGAGAGGGGTCCGAGTGCCTAAGATGCTTTTTAGAAGACATTCATCTCAGGCATAGGCCTGTGCCAGCTATATCTATACACTGTGTTAGTCTAGCTGTAATAGCTAAATCTAAAAACTAACTAATCTCAATTGGCGTTATTTCCATTGATTGGATAGAGTCCAAGGAGAATATCGCATAACCTTTGACGAAAGGTTTGTTCAAGGAGATAGTTAGAATTGCATCGAAGGGGATGGGGCTTAAGCTCAATAATTAAACTTTCCATGAAGGATACTCAACCTTGCTGACTGGAGATCCCAAGATCAAGGTTTCGAATGAGACAACTAATTTATGGTGGGTAAAGGTAAACACTATCAGAGAATTTCATTCTCTGTCCCTTCCCTATGGTGTAGACGTGATAGTGTGACTGCATGTGAAGGATGACTTTTAAGAAGTCTTAATGAGTTCTATAGTTTCAATTTAAGATTGAAGCGGGGTGTAGCAGTAACACTCTTTATGGAAACTCACCTATCTGAATGAGGAAGTGAGGCCGCTTCCTATGAGAATATGAGCTTTTATTCTCTAGAGCATTATGAGAAACAGGATATGTCCAGGGCCAAATTGGACAAAACGGCAGAGCTTGGCAGCACCCTGGGAGATATCATTCGTGGTTGTTATCGCGAATTACATCAAATGTTAGCAGTTCAAGACATAGTACACTGTATCTAGCAAGTAATTCCGGTAATAGCTCACTAAGCAAAGGTTCAAGACCTCATGGACACCTCTGCCTAAAAATGGTATTTCCTGCGCTTTTATGTGATTTTCGTTTTGATGGTTTTGGTATTACTGGAACTTAGGACCTAAGGGTCACTAAGGGTTCACTAGTTCATGCTTTTTCACTTTGGTGAAAGAACCTTTAGTCTCACTTGTGGGGAACTAAAGATGAAAGCTCTCTATACTATATGATTTTTCCAATCCATAGTATGACCCTGGGGTCAACACACTATTGTGTGAGGGAGATGACATTAGAATGGCTAGTATGCCTTCAACATGCACGATTTGTCTATCTGTTCAGTCAGTTCGGGAGATTGGGTTGTTGATTTACCAAGATCTATCTGTGTTTTCGTGTTTTATTGAGTTTTCATTCATGTGGGGGATTGTTGGAAAACAATTACTAAAAAATAATTTTTAAGGTTTTAATAAAATTAAAATTTATTGTTTTCTTTTGTGAATGAAAAACTTATTAGTCCCACATTGTGGAGTTTCCACTTTTTAGTTGTTTTAAGAGACTATATAAGATTTTTAGTCCCACATCGGGGAGTTCCTCTTCTTAAGTTGTTTTGTTCCATTATATAAACAAATTCACTAATTTTATAAAATCTATGGGAAAGGGGTTGCTCTATATTTTAGAGGGACCCCCAAGGGAAGATATTTTATATGTTTTCTCAAGCGTTCGCGATTTTCCGTTATGGTTTTTCGGAGTTGCCAAGCTCAAGATTGAGCATCTACTACATATGCTAGTAGTAGGTGTATTAGGGTGTTTTATCCTGGAGATATCCGTCCTGTGAGGGCTATAGCATCACTCTTGAGTGTAGCCGGGCGCTAATGTCTTTAGGGCAACGTGTTGAACACGTGACTCACTCTGTTTTTCAAAGTTTTGCCTTGTTGTTATTGTGGAGATATGAGAAGCTCGCTCGTTTCGTCAAATCCATCACTTCCATTAAAAAGAGCTAAGTATCAATAACTTTTGCTTATTTGATTTTTCTTTATTTTGATTATTGCACCCAACATTATCCAGCATAAACGTTTTTGTCACCTTCCACTGAATGGAACAACGTAGATGCCATGGAATATTCTACTCATCGCCTAACCATTCAGCGAAACTATCTCGCTACTAGTTGGCATTCGCGATATATCTGGAGAGAGAAGTAGAAGAGAAAAATAAACAACGCTTTGAGAAGAATAGACAACGCTTTTCATCTAATTTAGAAGCCAAATCTATCCCATAAGATTTAGCCTTATGGAAAAAGAAGATCGCTTCATACCGATTAAATCATCTCTCGTAGATGGACTAGCCAAACTCTCTAGATAGAATTAACCAGTAATTTAGTAATATTCCTAGATGTGTGGTATGGGGATTATGGATATAATCTTATACAGATAATAATAACTAATCGTTATAGCTACGTAACTTTGTTTCACGGCGGAACTGGTTAATCAACTTTATCTCATTATAGTTTATACCCTTTTCCTAGTTCATACCCTTATCCAAGCGTCTCTTGACTTGGCTGGTATTTTGAATGTCCTTGATTTTCTTGGGTCCAAATAAAAACATCATTGTTTTTTCTTTCGTGTTTGGCTGGTAAAAGATCACTACTACTGTATTAAAGATGGAAACTTTTTCATCCTATTGGTAAATTTATTAAAGGTTGGAGATGCAATTATTAAAGGTTGGAGATGTAAACTTATTCATCCTATTGGTAAGAAGCTCTTGCCCTTGATTCCTGTAGCCATTTGGTGGACACTGTGGAATTCTAGGAATGCTATTGCCTTTGAAGATGGTTCTGCCAGGGTAAAGAAAGTTATCAAACATGTGAAGATCCAAGTTTACAACTGGGCTCGCAATGATGAAGTATTTAAAGGGATGTCCTTTAATTCGGTGATTGTTAACTGGGGTAGCTATTTCATTTCTTAAAAGCTTCTGTTGTTTAGCTCCTCTCTTGGTTTGCTGATTTTTGTCTAGGTTTTTTTTTCTCTATTATTGTGAAGTCTTGTTGTAGCTCTTGAGCTTGCTTTCCTACTTCTTGTAGGCTCTTCTATATATTAACTTTTTTCGATCAAAAAAAAAAAAAAAAAAACTGGAAACTTTTTCGATGGCTTGGCAGATTATTTCTGGCCGCCTTCATTGCCATCATATGAACTATCCACCAGTTTTTCCATCGTATCTTTTTTTGTTTGTTTGAAGCAACCATCATATCTACTATCATTTTATTTATTGTTTATAAAATCATATCTACTATCATCCTTTGATCCACATCCATAATAGTTGTAAATGATGAGCACATCCGTTTACGATATTATGCACTGCTAGTTTTTTCCATGCACGTTTCCTCGTTGAGTCATTCTTGTCGCCTTATTGGAACATTTAACTATAAATACGTGCATCTAACTTAGGAGGAAAACACACAATTTCAAGAAACCTAAAAGATTATCATTTTGCTTTCTATTTTCTCTAGGCAGTCTAACCTGAATTACTGAGTTAACAAGCTCCTTCGCTTAGCAATGGCATCTAGTACTAAGAACTCACTCTCCTTGTTATTCATGGCTTTCGTCCTCATGGCTGTATCTAGTGAATTGGCAAATGCAAGTTCGTTCATAGTATATCGTTTATCAGGCTGCAGCGGCGAATCTCAAACGTATCGTTGTGGATGCAACAACCATTTATATATGGGTGGCTATCGATTAACTTACACTGGTCAAACTGCCAGAATGTATAACACAGGAAATTGTCTAGGTAACAGTGTTACTACTTTAAGCGGCAGCGGCAGTCGCTGGTTTGGTATGGAGGAGTGTTAACCTCCAGTGTTAAGTGAAACTCAATGTTGGATGTTTAGTCTCTACTATGAGACAGATTATATGTGTTTTAGGAATGGGCTTATGCATCGGAATGATCACTACACCAAATCCTGGATTTTGTCACAGGGTATATCTGTCACTACAACATTTGTAACACATATACGCCGTTAGAGAAACGCTGTGATATTAATTGTTATCTTCTTTTGTAACAGTTTTTAGCGTGACAAAATTTGGTTACAGTCACATTTATAAACTGTTACGTTACCTAATAGTAACAGTTAACCTAATTTTATAATAGCGACACGTGGCTAATTTGTCACAGTAATTATAACAGATTTAATTGTTATTCTCCCTTTTGCAACAATTAGGTGATGACACGTGTCAGGTATGCAACTATTTGGTTATGGACACGTGTCATTTTTTGTTACGATTACTGTAACACATATAAGTGTTTCCTACTTTTTGCCACAAATTCTTAATGGACACCTGTCTGATTTTTGTCACTATTACTGTAACGTTTAAACTGTTACTCTCATTTGTAACAGCATAAAGATGATGACACATGTTGCTTTTTATCACATGTTTGGTCACAGTAATACCTGTGACAATTCTTTAAATTACAATTAAAAAAAATGGGTAGCCCAGGTCTTTCTCATGGACCTGGCCTTCCAGTTTATAGGCCTGCAGTACAGGACATTATCAGGGACCTACCCTTTCAGGTTACAGGCCAGAAATACAAATAAACTCCAAACACAATTGTAATTTCTTCTTTTTCAATATGCGAGCTATCTGCATTCTACCAGTCATACATTCATTATGACACATCTCAATCTGCAAACTATCTAGATTCATTATGAAATCTACGCAAAAAAAAAACAATTCAATCTTATTCGAGTACGCTCACAGACAACACAAAAAATCTTCTCCAGCTGTTCGGTACAAGACTATAGGTTGCAGGAGTGACAAAGTCTGTCACTAGAAATACCTGAAGTGCACAGCAGAAGAGCACGTCATGTGAACGTGCAAAGGACACTGCAAAGTAAATAGTTTCTTCAAACCATGATAGTTTATTCCAAGTAACAAAGAGAAAATTAGTAGTTCAGAGATAACATGAGAACATACAAACCATTATTTTCTCGAATCAAGGAATAGATTCTAAGCTTAACATAAACTAGCTTATTCTGATAAATTCTTCTCAACACACTGTATATTCAACAGCAGTATAACATGAGAACATACAAACTGAGTGGAAAACATCTTCTACTCCTAGATGACTACTCCTAGATACTATTTTGGGAACCATCTTATTATGAACAAATCTCGATACAAGAAAAATAATGAAACCTAAACAAACCAAAAAAAAAAAAACATTTAACACACTTGAGTAATTTTCCGACGACATAACGAACTTTAGATGAAAAAATAGACATTGATTGAGTGAAAACCCCGCTATAAGAGCAAGAAAAAAATAAAATATTCTTATGAAAATCTGAACAAATTGCATCCAAGTCTATTTCCCCCGTAATGAGAAGACAAGTTGCAACACAACTAGCAAATTTTAACCTGTGTCCTAATGTATAAAAGTGGGAAAGAATCCAAATAATGGGCTCTTTCGCAGAAGTGAATCTCTCAAAATCAAGGATGCAAAGTCGATCTTTCACAAAATAAAAGTATTCATACTAATAAGAGAATTAAACATAAGATGAAAAATGGATCTCGAAGAATAATAGTGAATCGAAAGAACTTATTTATTTAAAGAAAAGATTTGGAAGTGAACCTTGAAGAATCTAAAGTCAATCTATGACTACGAATACACAAATTTGAAGAATGATATAAGAATGAAAATGAATCAAGAATGAGAAATAAAACTCGATATTTTGGGAACCATACTGAACAAATCTCGATACAAGAAAAATAATGAAACCTAAACAAACCAAAAAAAAAAAAAAGGATAAAACTTAATCATTTTTCAAAAATACATTTAACAAACGAGATCAAGGGATCTCTGATGAGTGACGCGTGCTTTTCACATGTGTGTTTTCTATTTCAACATGTTGACGACCTGAACATAACGTATAAGAATAAGGAAATGGAAAAGAAAAATCGGATAACTAAAGACAGACCCGAGGTTCTCATTCCAATGAACTGAACTCAGGTTGGCAGATTACTAGAGATAAACCCGATGTTCTCATTCTTATGACCAGAAGATGAAATATATCAGAATTGAACATCACAGGTTCAAATATTACTAAATTTAGACTTGAATTTCTTGTACGGATGAACTGAGGACGAAATATATCAGAATTGAACATCACAGGTTCAAAGATTACTAGAGTTAGATCTGAGTTTCTCGTTCGGATGAACTTAGGATGAAACATATCATAATTGAACATCATAGGTTAAAAGATTACTAGAGTTAGACCTTAGTTTCTCGTTCGGATGAACTGGAGACGAAATATATCAGAATTCAACATCACATGTCCAAAGATTACTAGAGTTAGACCTGAGCTTATCGTTCGGGTAAACTGAACATGAAATATATAAGAATTGAACATCACAGGTTCAAAGATTACTAGAGTTAGACCTTAGTTTCTCGTTCGGATGAACTTGAGACGAAATATATCATAATTGAACATCACAGGTTCAAATATTACTAGAGTAAGACATGTATTTCTCGTTCGGGTGAACTAAACATGAAATATATCAGAATTGAACATCACAGGTTCAAAGATTACTAGATTTCGACCTGCGTTTCTCTTCCGGATGAACTGAAGATGAAATATATCAGAATTGAACATCACAGGTTCAAAGATTACTAGAGTTGGACCTGATTTTCTCTTTCGGGTGAACTGAGGACGAAATATATCAGAATTGAACATTACAGGTTCAAAGTTTACTAGAGTTAGACCTTAGTTTCTCGTTCGGATGAACTGGAGACGAAATATATCAGAATTCAACATTAAATGTCCAAAGATTACTAGAGTTAGACCTGAGCTTCTCGTTCGGGTGAACTGAACATGAAATATATCAGAATTGAACATCACAGGTTCAAAGATAACTAGAGTTAGACCTTAGTTTCTCGTTCGGATGAACTGGAGACGAAATATTTCAGAATTGAACATCGCAAGTTCAAATATTACTAGAGTAAGACATGTGTTTCTCGTTCCGGTGAACTGAACATGAAATATATCAGAATTGAACATCACAGGTTCAAAGATTACTAGAGTTTGACCTTACTTTCTCGTTCGGATGAACTGAAGATGAAATATATCAGAATTGAACATCACCGATTCAAAGATTACCAGAGTTAGACCTGAGTTTCTCTTTCGGATGAACTTGAGACGAAATATATCAGAATTGAACATCACCCGTTCAAAGATTACTAGAGTTAAACCATACTTTCTCTTTCGGATGAACTGCAGACGAAATATATCAGAATTGAACATCACATGTTCAAATATTACAAGAGTTAGACCTGAGTTTCTCGTTCGGGTGAACAGAACACGAAATATATCAGAATTGAACATCACAGGTTCAAAGATTACTAGAGTTGGACCTGAGTTTCTCGTTCAAGTGAACCCCAGATGAAATATATCAGAATTGAACATCACATGTTCAAAGATTACTAGAGTTAGACTTGAGTTTCTCTTTCAGATGAGCTAGAGACGAAATACATCAGAATTGAACATCACAGGTTCAAAGATTACTAGAGTTGGACCTGAGTTTCTCTTTCGGATGAACTAAAGACGAAATATATCAGATTTGAACATCACAAGTTCAAATATTACTAAAGTTAGACCTGAGTTTCTCGTTCGGGTGAACTGAACACGAAATATATCAGAATTGAACATCACAGGTTCAAAGATTACTAGAGTTGGACCTGAGTTTCTCGTTCGGGTGAACTGAACACGAAATATATCAGATTTGAACATCCTAGGTTCAAAGATTACTAGAGTTAGACCTGAGTTTCTCTTCTGGATGAACTGGAGACGAAATATATTAGAATTAAACATCACATGTTCAAATATGACTAGAGTTAGACCTGAGTTTCTCTTTCGGATGAACTGGAGACGAAATATATCATAATCGAACATCACCGGTTCAAAGATTACTAGAGTTAGACTTGAGTTTTTTTACGGATGAACTAAAGATCAAATATATCAAAATTGAACATCCCGGGTTCAAAGATCACTAGAGTAAGACCCGAGTTTCTGATTTGGATGAATTGCAGATGAAATATATCATAATTGAACATCACAGGTTCAAAGAATACTAGAGTTAGACATGAGTTTCTTTTCCGGATGAACTGGAGAACAAATATATCAGAATTGAACATCACAGGTTCAAAGATTACTAGAGTTGGACCTGAGTTTCTTTTTCGGATGAACTGAAGACGAAATATATCAGAATTGAACATCACGGGTTCAAAGATTACTAGAGTTAGACCTAAGTTTCTCTTTCGGATGAACTGGAGACGAAATATATCAGAATTGAACATCACCGGTTCAAAGATTACTAGAGTTAGACCTAAGTTTCTTTTACGAATGAACTAAAGATCAAATATATCAGAATTGAACATCCCGAGTTCAAAGATCACTAGAGTAAGACCTGAGTTTCTTATTCGGATGAATTGCAGATGAAATATATCAGAATTGAACATCACAGGTTCAAAGATTTTTAGAGTTAGACCTGAGTTTATATTTCATATGAACTGGAGACGAAATATATCAGAATTCAAAATCACAGGTTCAAAGATTACTAGAGTTAGACCTTAGTTTCTCTTTCGGATGAACTGAAGAAGAAATATATCAGAATTGAACAACAACGGTTCAATGATTACCAGAGTTATACCTGAGTTTCTCTTTCCGGTGAGCTGGAGATGAAATATATCAGAATTGAACATCACAGGTTCAAAGATTACTAGAGTTAGACCTAAGTTTCTTTTACGGATGAACTAAAGATCAAATATATCAGAATTGAACATCCCGAGTTCAAAGATCACTAGAGTAAGACATGAGTTTCTTATTTGGATGAATTGCAGATGAAATATATCAGAATTGAACATCACAGGTTCAAAGATTATTAGAGTTAGACTTGAGTTTCTCGTCCGGATGAACTGGAGACGAAATATATCAGAATTGAACATCACAGGTTCAAAGATTACTAGAGTTAGACCTTAGTTTCTCTTTCGGATGAACTGAAGAAGAAATATATCAGAATTGAACAACAACGGTTCAATGATTACCAGAGTTAGACCTGAGTTTCTCTTTCCGGTGAGCTGGACACGAAATATATCAGAATTGAACATCACAGGTTCAAAGATTACTAGAGTTAGACCTAAGTTTCTTTTACGGATGAACTAAAGATCAAATATATCAGAATTGAACATCCCGAGTTCAAAGATCACTAGAGTAAGACTTTATTTTCTTATTCGGATGAATTGTAGATGAAATATATCAGAATTCAACATCGCCGGTTCAAAGATTACTAGAGTTAGACCTAAGTTTCTTTTACGGATGAACTAAAGATCAAATATATCAGAATTGAACATCCCGAGTTCAAATATCACTAGAGTAAGACCTGAGTTTCTTATTCGGATGAATTGCAGATGAAATATATCAGAATTAAACATCACAAGTTCAAAAATTATTAGAGTTATACCTGAGTTTCTCGTCCGGATGAACTGGAGATGAAATATATCAGAATTAAACATCACAGGTTCAAAGATTACTAGAGTTAGACTTTAGTTTCTCTTTCGGATGAACTGAAGAAGAAATATATCAGAATTGAACAACAACGGTGCAATGATTACCAGAGTTAGACCTGAGTTTCTCTTTCGGGTGAACTAGAGACGAAAAATATCAGAATTGAACATCACAGGTTCAAAGATTACTAGAGTTAGACCTAAGTTTCTTTTACGGATGAACTAAAGATCAAATATATGAGAATTGAACATCCCGAGTTCAAAGATCACTAGAGTAAGACCTGAGTTTCTTATTCGGATGAATTGCATATGAAATATATCATAATTGAACATCACGGGTTCAAAGATTACTAGAGTTAGACCCGGGTTTCTCGTCTGAATGATCTGAAGACGAAATATATCAGAATTGAACATCATGGGTCCAAAGATTACTAGAGTTAGACCTAAGTTTCTCGTCCGGATGATCTGAAGACGAAATATATCATAATTGAACATCACGGGTCAAAGATTACTAGAATTGACCCGAGTACCCTTATTGGAAAAAAGTATAATAAATATTATGGAGACTGTGAAAATTACCATACTACCCTTATCGAATATAAGTAAAGTAAATTCTTTGAAAATGATCATATTACCCTTATTGGAAAAAAGTGCAATAAATATTATGGAGACTGTTGTTGACACCCCAATTTCGCACCCTCCATGGGAAATATCAGTCCTATACTTCAAATTCAAATACAAGAGAAATTCTTTGTGAAGCAATTAAGGATTTCCATATCCTTTAAATCGAGCCCACAAGATCTCCCCAATCAAGCCCACAAGCTCTCAAGCCCACAAGCACGGCTCCTACCCATTTCATTATCCTTCCAAACCTGGGAATTCTTGCTATCATGTTAAAGAGGAGGAAAATATAAAGTCAATGGTGAAAGAACGGAGTCATTTGTAGTTCGTATGCAAAAGTTACGAGCAAAACGAGAACTCATAAGAAGTTGTAGTCAAGTTTAAAGCAACCACTAGAGAGAGTCAGGTCTTTTACAATAGGGGGGCGCCAAAACACAAACAATACTAAAGGCACCTGCTTTATTACTAGAGGCACCCAATTTATTACAAAAGGCATCTTATTTATTAATAAGGGCACTTCTTCTTCCTCATGAAGAACATGAAGAACATGGGTGTTCTTAATGGTGGTCATCATGATGATCACGATAATGATGGATTTTGATCGACAATGATTTTCGATTTTGAATACATCACTAGGTTCTTAGGGATGATATGGAGCTTGGGTAGGAGACTAATTTCACATCAATCATGTTTTTGATTCGGTGAACAGTAACACCGGTATGAACAGTAACACCGGTGAACAGTACCATCGGACCCCCATGTCATAATCAGATTTTAAATTGTCGCATAAAATTGAAAAGCAGCGAAGGAAAATGAAGAAGAAGAAAAAGAAGGAAGAAAAGGACGAAGGCGGCTGCATGCGAAGGAAAAAAGGACGATTTACAGCCTTTATTTTCAACAAAGAAGCCCAAAATTGGCGGAGAGTTGAAGATTTTTTCCCTGTAAATAGAGATCGAATTTCTCATTCAAAAACAACGAAAAACAAAGAGGAGGACGACGAGTACTTCCTTTAATTCTTCATTTACTTCAATAGAGGAACAAAGAATAGGTTTCCACCCAAACCACACAACACAAGGTTTCCACCCAAACCACACAACAATAAGGTTTCCACCCAAACCACACAACACAAGGTTTCCACCCAAACCACAATCCAAAAATCTAGGTTTCCACCCAAACCAAGAAGAATTATTGTTTCTCAAATAGAAAATATTTCTTCTCATATGTTTCAAGTCTCCATGTATTGTGTCATTTAATCAAAGAGAAATCAAATTTTCTTCCTACACAATAGTTATCATTGTCTTGTGCATTTATAGTTCATTTTGAGAAAACTCAAAAAATAAGAAGATTAAATCAAGTATTGTCTTTAAGTTTTTAAAAGATTAGCATTAAATTGCTAGTACTTTAACTACTTTCAGCATACTTAAGGGAAGCAACAAAACCGTCGTAAGAATCCTTTCTAATTTAAATATTATATTTCAAGTATATTAATTACCTATCTCTTCGGTAAATTATGTAGTCATACGGGAATGGAATGGTATTCCATTTCGTAGTAACACCGCGACTACTCATTTGCGTTACATAAAAAATTATGTTTTATTATTAATTTTCTAAGTGGGATAAATCAAAGTGTGGGTATAAAGCGGAATTCCCTCCCACATTAGACCCATTGTCAAAAAATAAGGTTGGCATTAATCCTATTTTTATTGAGCTAATCTGCATGTTAATTGTTTAATTTTGTAATTTCATTCAAATTTCTTCTCAATAAAACCAAGGTTTCCACCTAAACAACAAACAAGGTTTTCCACCCAAAACCACAAGAAAAGAATGTTTCCACCCAAACCACAACAAAAACAAGGTTTTCCACCCAAAACCACCACAAAACAAGGTTTCCACCCAAACCACAACAAAAATAAGGTTTTCCATCCAAAACCACCACAAAACAAGGTTTTCCACCCAAAACCACCATAAAACAAGGTTTCCACCCAAACCACAACAAAAATAAGGTTTTCCATCCAAGACCACCACAAAACAAGGTTTTCCACCCAAAACCACCATAAAATAAGGTTTCCACCCAAACCACAACAAAAATAAGGTTTTCCATCCAAAACCACCACAAAACAAGGTTTTCCACCCAAAACCACTATAAAACAAGGTTTCCACCCAAACCATCACAAAAGAAAAACTACCATAAAAGAAAGAAACCACATCTCCATAGTCCAAGTTTCACCCAACTTCTAACTATGTCTCTTTTCTAAATAGCTGATGCATGAAGATCTATTCTCAATAAATTATAAACATTTTCCTACTTTAATCATGAAGTAGAGGCCAATCTTACGATTGGGCGGTTGATGGGTGCCTAACACCTTCCCATCCCGTACTAGAATCTCCTTACCCAGACTCTCTGATAGCAGACCAAAAACATGAAAGTCATAACTGGTTTTGTTTTCCTCAAAAGAATTCAAACTAGTTAAAAGGGTCCTGACTCCCTTTAGTCAGGTGGCGACTTCAAAACATCTCTTTTCCTTGCAGAGTTGCCCCCCCCCTACTAACAAACTAGTAAGAAATTATCTCTGCTAGACCCTGTACATTAAACATCCACGAACGGATGAGAACATAGACCTCGCCCCATAACAATTATGGACAAAGGAAATAGACCGGCACCTCGACCCGTGCATACCGACCCCCGATTTCTACAGTGGCGACTTCACTGGGGACATAGAATAGACCGGCACCTCGACCCATGCTAGGCGATCCCTCGATTTCTACAATGGCGACTCTGCTGGGGACATAGAATAGACCGGCACTCGACTCGTTCTAGGCGATCCCTCGATTTTTACAGTAGCGTCTTCACTGGGGACATAGAATAGACCGGCACTCGACTCGTGCTAGGCGACCCCCGATTTCTACAGTGGCGACTTCACTGGGGACATAGAATAGACCGGTACTCGACTCGTGCTAGGCGACCCACGATTTCTAAAGTGGCGACTCTGCTGGGGACATAGAATAGACCGGAACTCGACTCGTGCTAGGCGAACACTCGATTTCTACAGTGGCGACTCTGCTGGGGATAAATAAGAGATTCGACTTGAAAAAAAATGATTAAAGGGAATTTTTTTTTTAACTAATATTTATTTGAGAAAGGTTCATATTTCAGGTACCATCTTTGGTTGTAAACCATCGAAGTTTATGGCTCCTACAACTAGAAGTGTTACCAGAAAAGATGCTTCAACATCTGTTAAAGTGTATTTCCGCAAAGGAATCAAGTCCTCAAGAACGAAGAGGTCTTTTAACAAAAGAGAGCAATTTTGGAGGGCCATCGCCGAAGGAAGGGACATGTGTATTCTCAAAATCCTCTCAACCATGGTAGAAGCATTCGCATATTGCTCCTGACAGAATTGCTAAAGACGGTGAAACCTTTTTCTAAAAAAAAAAAAAAGCAAAAAAGAGAGGGTCCGGAACAAGATATTTCATTCACAAAAGGAAGTCTTACAAGATCCTCGTCAACAACTATTCAAATCAAGAACAACTACTCATCCAAAGGATACATGATCAGATCTAAAAAAAAAAAAAAAAAAAAGTGATCTGACGATAAACCAAACAAGGGGGAAGACAGTTCAAGCCTCCAAATCTGCGATTCGAAAATCTAGGTGTTTCATCTAGGGGAAATCCAGTTCGAATCTGGACTGGAAATTTAGAAGAAGCGTTGAAAGAGGTTAACATCAGCTTGCCATTCTCAAGCATACCAGAAAAAAATTGCACGCAGTTTCAACAAACATGTGCGACCACGCAACTTCGACAAAGGAGATCTCGTTCTCAAGGAAATTTGGCCCGTCAAACACACCGACCCAAGGGGCAAGTTCAAACCAAAATGGGAAGATTCATTTATTTTCAAAAAGATTTTTCCATAATGGCAAGATAATTGATGGACCTAGATGTAGAAGAACATCCAAGGCCCACGAATGCAGATCAACTTAAGAGCTTTTATGAACGACGAGTTATCTGAATTAAGGCTTCTCCACCGGAGTCAGCGATCTGCACAGTCAGTGCAAGTCAAACCAAGGACAAGAGCATCACCAGAAAGAAAATATTTCATTCACAAATGAAGGAATTACAGAATCTTCGTCTACAACAATGAAAAGCATGAACTCTTCCTTATCTGAAGGATACATGATCAGATCGAGAAAAAAAAAAAAAACAACAATAAGAAACAAGAAAAAGAAAAGAAAAAAGAAGAACACCAACAAGAAATAAAAAAATGATCTGACGGCAAACCAAAGAAGAAGAAATGAAAAACAAATAAGGAAAGCTGGTGATTTTATCTGAGTCTAGACCAAGATCCAACTTATTCACCATTTCCCATTGATCGACACCAATGTGTAATAGTGGTAAAAGTGTCCATGTGACACACTAGATCTAGACATCTTCATCACAGGCAGATCATCCATACTTGTCAGAATACATCTAAATCTAAATCCGATTTCAACTTTGAAATCTGGATTTATCTTTGTATGTATTTTGAAACTGCATATGGAACGATCTTGCATCTTCCCCTAAATCATCAGATCGTCATCTTCGAGCCGAACATTAATCTGGATCTCAAGATGCACTACCATCAAGTACAGAAAAGAGAAGATTCATACAGATCTATACTGAGATTCCACCAAAATCTCACTTCAGTTATCATTACTTTCAGCCGCTCAAACTGCATCTCGCATACTCCACAAGTAAATGATTACTATGGCGATGAACCAAACAAGCAGAAAGTAGAAGAACATGAAGACGGTGATCAAAAAAAGAAAGATCACAGTCCAGATCCGGCAGATACAAGAAGGATCTGATGAAAAGATGGAGGAAAGAGGCAGATTTGCAGAGCAGAAAAAAAAAAAGAGGAAGAAAGAGAAACTGATGGTCGGGGAAGAAGAAGGCGAGGAATTTAAAGCAAAGGATTAGGGATCCATCAAACTGCTATTCGGGAAAACCGAAATGAAACCCGTAACCCGTTGGGCTTCTTCAACCCATTAGGGTCATTCATCCGATCCGCTAGCCCCTTTTCCCTGTTCAAAAAAAAAAAAAAAAAAAAAAAAAAAAAAAAAAAAAAAAAAAAAAAAAAAGATCAAAAGAGAAAAAAAGAAAAAAAATAAAAAAAATAAACAAAATAAAAAAAATAAACAAAAGAAAAAAAATAAACAAAAGAAAAAATGCAGTCTACCTCGTAAAGAAGTCGAAGCGTAGATAATTCTTCAGAAAGAGTATCAATACGTGCCTGCCTCCCCAGGGATTCTCTACTGACTTCATCATATCTCAACATGATATTGTACATCTCATTCACCACCGATATCAACTGGCGCCCACGGCTATCCACCAAACGGAGCAAGTATTCTTGAAGAAGTCTGGAAGCCTAAAACAGGAAATGAGTTAAAAAAAAAAAGAGGTATTAAATTATCAAGAAAAAAAGGGGTAATTACTTCTTCAAGAAGTTTTTGAAAAGAAATACTTTTTCAAGAATCGTCTCGTGAAAGAAAAACAAGTCATGTCAAGACAAAGCGTGGAACATAGGCCAAGAAAATTCACTTCCAGAAGCGGTAAATGAAACTGACAAGCTCAACTGGGACAAACCTGGCCAATGTTAGTATCTTTTTTCATCAACTTCTTCAACTATTCAATTGGCCTGAACAAAGAGAAATCCAACTGAATCAACCACAAAGGTTCAAAAACATCAAGAAAATGCAACTGACAAGCTCAACTGGGACAAACCTGGCCAATGTTAGTATCTTTTTTCATCAACTTCTTCAACTATTCAATTGGCCTGAACAAAGAGAAATCCAACTGAATCAACCACAAAGGTTCAAAAACATCAAGAAAATGCAACTGACAAGCTCAACCGGGGCAAACCTGGCCAATGTTAGAATTTTCTTCATCAACTTTTTCAACTATTCAATCAGCTCGAACAAAGGGAAATCCAACTGAATCAACCGCAAAGGTTCCAAAACATCAAGAAAATGCAACTGACAAGCTCAACCGGGGCAAACCCGACCAACGCCAGGACTTTCTTCATCAGCTCATCAAAACCAACTCTTGAAAAATAAAATCAGGTGCGATTGGGTGTTCATAACTTTGTTCGGTAACCGCGAGCGATTACTCTCAAAGAGGGGCAACTGTTGACACCCCAATTTCGCACCCTCCATGGGAAATATCAGTCCTATACTTCAAATCCAAATACAAGAGAAATTCTTTGTGAAGCAATTAAGGATTTCCATATCCTTTAAATCGATCCCACAAGCTCTACCCAATCAATCCCACAAGCTCTCAAGCCCACAAGCACGGATCCTACCCATTTCATTATCCTTCCAAACCTGGGAATTCTTGCTATCATGTTAAAGAGGAGGAAAATATAAAGTCAATGGTGAAAGAACGGAGTCATTTGGAGTTCGTATGCAAAAGTTACGAGCAAAACGAGAACTCAGAAGAAGTTGTAGTCAAGTTTAAAGCAACCACTAGAGGGAGTCAGGTCTTTTACAATAGGGGGCGCTAAAACACAAACAATACTAAAGGCACCTGCTTTATTACTAGAGGCACCCAATTTATTACAAAAGGCATCTTATTTATTAATAAGGGCACTTCTTCTTCTTCCTCATGAAGAACATGAAGAACATGGGTGTTCTTAATGGTGGTCATCATGATGATCACGATGATGATGGATTTTGATCGACAATGATTTTCGATTTTGAATACATCACTAGGTTCTTAGGGATGATATGGAGCTTGGGTAGGAGACTAATTTCACATCAATCATGTTCTTGATGCGGTGAACAATAAGTGCAATAATATTTATTGCACTTTTTTCAATAAGGGTAGTATGGTCATTTTCACAGTCTCCATAACATTTATTGCACTTTTTTCCAATAAGGGTAATATGGTCATTTTCACAATCTGCAACATTTTCTTTACTTATTTTCGATAAGGGTAGTATGGTCATTTTCATAGTCTCCATAATATTTATTGCACTTTTTTTTCCAATAAGGGTAATATGGTCATTTTCAAAGTATTTACTTTATTTATTTTTGATAATGGTATTATGGTCATTTTCATAGTCTCCATAATATTTATTGCACTTTTTTCCAATAAGGGCAATATGGTCATTTTCAAAGTCTATAACATTTACTTAATTATTTTCGATAAGGGTAGTATGGTCATTTTCACAGTCTCCATATATTTATTGCACTTTTTTCCAATAAGGGTAATATGGTCATTTTCACAATCTGTAAGAATTACTTTACTTATTTCCGATAAGGGTAGTATGGTCATTTTCACAGTCTCCATAATATTTATTGCACTTTTTTTTAATAAGGGTAATATGGTCATTTTCAAAGTATTTACTTTTACTTATTTTCGATAAGGGTAGTCTGGTCATTTTCACAGTCTCCATAATATTTATTGCACTTATTTCCAATAAGGGTAATATGGTCATTTTCACAGTCTCCATAATATTTATTGCACTTATGTCCAATAAGGGTAATATGGCCATTTTCACAGTCTTCGAAATTTTTATTGCACTTATTCTGAGAAGGGTAGTTTGGTCATTTTCACAGTCTTCAGAAGAAGCAGATATTTTTGTTGTGGTTTTGTCGAGAAAATCGAGAGAAAAGGTTGGTATATGTCCAAGTCAAATGTCCTACAAAGTCATGGCATGTTGACTTGGTCTTGATCTTTTTTTCTAATATTAAGAAAATTAAAAAATAAAATAAAAATAAATTTTGATATTTAGAAATGAAATAAAATTGTTATTTTGTATAACTGTTGCGAAAGTAGTGACAACCAAAATTGAAAGAGTGATTAATTCAGGGTTGTTTTAGATGTGGTGGAATTTTTGGGTGGAAACATCATTTCAGATTATAATTGTGATTGTCTAGATAATTGTCAACAAATATAATTGTGACTAGTAAAAAAGTTAAATATTCAGATTCATTATCACGATTACAAAATTTAGCAACAGTTATAATTGTTGCAAGACTTATCACAGGTATATCAGTGACTGAAAAATAAACTGTGACAGGTTACACTGTGAGAAAATCCTGGTTTTGGTGTAGTGGATATCTGTATCACTACGTGCTTTCTAAGAAATAAAGTGGGTCCATTCCATTATGTGCTTCCTAAGTCCTGTAAGTTATAAATAAGTGAAAACTATAGTGAGACCGATTCTCACAGATTTTTCCACAGAGAAACCCACCCCCAGAAATCTGAATGCGCGCACCCATTTTTTGGGGAAAAAATTATTCCCAAACCCAAAATTTAAAAAAAAATTGTTTCTGTTTTTTTTCCAGCAGATTTGCTATCAACATCAACTGGGAAACTAATTTCTTCTTCCTATTTCTCTTATCTTGTTCTTCATTTTCAGATCTACTAGATTTAGAACAAAAATTTCATATAAACCTATTTCAAAAACAAGGGCTTGTTCTTCAATACAAGTCCTATCTGTTTCAAAATCTTGATAAAAGATGATTTTGGGTTACAAATCTACGATCAGTAAACTTTCCTCTTCAAACCCATTGAAGATTTTTTCAATAAACACTGATAATCTTAGCCTAATTTAGGGATTTTCTCTTCACTATCTCTTCGTATTGTGCAGCGCTGAAATTGACGACAGTGATTTTGAAATTAATGGTGTGGAAATGGAGGTGAAATCGGAGGATAGAAGAGATAATTTATTGGCAATGAATTTCTCAGTAAATGAAGTTGATTCTGCTGTAGAAAGGCTTGGTGAAGATGCACCAGTGAATGAGTTTGTGGATTACATTATTGCATCGCAAATATCTGGAAAGAATGAGGATGCCCCTGCAAAAGCTACAAAGTCTTTGTTTGCGCCGACTATTGATCGGACAGTTGGTTTACTGCTTGAAATGGGGTTCAGTGAAGAAGAAATAGCTTTTCCTATTGATAAATTTGGTGGTGGAGATGATATTTCGGTACAGGAGCTAGATGGAAATGAGCCCAAAGTATAGATAAATCAAGATATGACTAGGGTTTGTAGACAAAAGATGGTAATTCATGAGGTTCAAGTGAAGGTAATCCAGGAACTGATGGCGTCTGTCATTCTACAGGTAACGGGATCAACCCTTTAGACACTTGGTATTAAATAGCATTGACAGAACTAGACTGAGTATAAAACACAGCTCTGAGCAAACCTAGCCCTTTCGCCAACGGTAAAACCCATGGAATTACAGAATCATACACTAGCCACCTGATATTGTTGGCTGTGGTATTATCGAATGAGGAGAAGTTCAGGGTTGTGTGTTGATAGAGTTTCTATTGGCAGTACATCATGGCAGTAGACGTTGATGACGTGATGGAAGTGATGCTGTCGATGAAGAAGTGATCGAGATATTCATCGCGAGTGTTGGCAGAGATGAAACTCAAAAATGGGAGTTTTGGAGATGATGCAGTAGACGGAGGTCTGTGGTTTGCCCAGGTCGAGAAGTCTGTGGTGGTTGGTAGCAATCGAGAAGCTCGATTCTATGATGAGATGAAGATGAAGCTGAGATGGTGATTTGAGTTGCATGTGGCGGATTTCCTATGGTGGCGATGGCAGTTGCAGTCCAATGCAAGATTTGCTAGCTGGGAAAGTGGTGACAGAGATGGTTGATGTTAAGTCTTGCAGTCCAATACAAGATTTGCTATCTACAAAATTTGTTGCATAACTTGTTATGCTGTCCGGAAAATGGTTGCATAACACGTTATGCAGCTATTATTGTAGGTACATGACAAGTTATGCAACATTTTTTTGTTTGCATAACTTGTTATGCAACATTTTTTTGTTTGCTTAACTTGTTATGCAGTATAGAGAATGGTTGCATAACACGTTATGCATCTACTTTTTGTTAGTATTGAAACCAACAAAAAAAAAAGGTTGCATAACACGTTATGCACCTATAATAATATCTGCATAACATGTTATGCAGTCAAGAAAATGGATGCATAACCTGTTATGCATCCGAAAATATGACTGTATAATGCGTTATGCATCGAGAAAATTGTTACATAATCTTTTATGCATCGAGAAAATTGATGCATAACCTGTTATGCATCCGAAAATATGATTGCATAATGCATTATGCATCAATTTTTTATATGGACGCGCTAAAATCAACCAAGAAATGGTAATATAACTTGTTATAGATGCATAACTTTGTTATCCAAATGCATAATTTTTTATGCAGTGGAGAAAATGGTTGCATAATTTGTTATGCGTCTGCAGAATGTGTTATGCATCGTTTTTTGGGCGCTGCATAATGGTTATGTATGAAGTTTTCGAAAATTTTGCCTAAAGTGATGATCACCTCCGTTTTTTTCGTGAAAAACAAAAATTTGATATTGTTGTTTGTACTCGTTGCGTAGCTCTCTTAAAAAGATTTCCAACGATATAAAATTTGTAAAATTATAAGGCACGGATTTTTAGATAAGTTATGTCCAAGTTGCGCTTCCAATTATACCCCTGAAAAATTAGGCTGCATAACGAGTTATGCCTGAAAAGATAGTATGCATAACGAGTTATGTATTGATTCATTAATAATTTAATATAATTATGGGTGTCACCGTACCAAAAATTAATTGTGGGTTTGACAACGAGAATATTTTTTTTTTTGGGTCTCCCCCTAATTTTCCCTATAAATAAATCAGTTTTTTGGTTAAATAGGCCCAAGATTTGAATTCCTGGGTATAAAAGACAAGCAAACTTTGCCAACCTTTCAAATAGCCATATATTCAAATAATTTGTTTTAATAGCCATCATGGGCATTCTGCCTAAGTTTGAAACAAATATTTAATATCTAAGTTACTAATATGACCCTGAAGAGAAACTATAATTAAACCAGAAAATTTTGAAACCTCGTTAAAAACGGATCTTATAGCTTCGGTTACAGGGAGAAGAAAAACACGAGCTCCAATCACCATTGAAGAGATGTTTGAATATTTAAGATCATCGTCGTTTCAGTTAGGGATCGAATTGAAAGCTATTATCCTCACATACACTAAACGGTAAGTTTGATTTCTAGGGTTTATATTTCGATTTTGATTCAAAATTAGCTATTCTTTTTGATTTTAGTTTTGATTTTAAGTTTGATCTACTCGTTGATTCGGTACAACTACTCATTTCCTTATCCTCGAGCAGAGACCAAGACCCATTACACCAACTTCCCTGCCGGCAAGCTCAAGAGTCAAGACTAATGGGTTGTTTTCAGAATGGAATCACTGAATCAGGTGCTGGAGTTTCGGTGAGATGTGGATTGGGTTTTCATACCTGAAACGCTGTTGAGAAGAAGACAAAGAAATTATTTACTTGATTGAGTTTGGCTAAGATTTGGAGTTTGTCATGGGTTCACTGAAGCCGATAAGATAGTGAAGAAATGTAGTTTTACTTCCATTGAGTTAACGATTGATTAAAGTTGGGTTTCAACTGGATTTGAAATGTCCAACGATTTTTGAGCTCGAGTTGGACAGAAATTGAACAAGATATTGAGGTTATTTATTTGAATAATAATATTTGATGTGTTACGAAGATTGGGTATTTGTTGAATGGTGTGTGTGAATTTAATTATTGCAGGGATGAGAGATGTTGTATGATACAAATCAATGGAACAATTAAGGTGTTTGATGAATTGCATGAACCACTAGATGTTGACTAAGTATGCTGTTGTTTTTTGTTGTAAATATGGTGATTTTCTTTAGAGGGATTGGGGTTGTTTTGAGCTACAACATGGAGAAACTAGCATACCGTTGCAGCTGCAGTACAAACACCGCATGGTGTTGTACGTTTAGCGTCGAGACATTTTCAGTTTGTCTATGAAATGCCTAGTGATTTATGGTATCTAAAGGGGAAGCTTAAGGTGATACTTGTAAACGGATATGTAATCGGGAGGTTTGGAAAGACGACTAGCATACTGAAAATGTAGTCTTAAAGCTTGTTATAGAGTCTAATCAAATTTTGGGTTCTTGTACCTTTTTGAAATAGAAGAAGAGTTTGAGAATGTTCGGTGAATTAATTGGTTTATTGTAAATATTTTCATGTGAATTTTTATGTTTTAGCAGCTTAAATTCATCAATTTTCATTATGGGTGTGGTTTCAGTTTACTGAATCTTAATGGAATTGTGTAATGGAGTTAAGACTTTTGTGGTCCATCTCTCTAAATATCCTGTTTTCTTTACATATGTAATGAATGTTTGTGCACTTTGGGTTGTCAGGGTTTGTAATCTTTTTAATCTGAATACCATGAGATGAAATACTACCTTGCAGGTTTCTGCCAAAATTGCACCTGGGTGCATAATATGCAGTCTGACATGAAAATACGTTTTGCAAAGTTGCACTAGGTGCATAATGCATAATCTGACACAAAAATGCTTTTTGCAAGGTTGTACCTCAGTGCATAATGCACATTTTCAAGGCTGCACCTGGATACATAATGCATAATCTGACAAGATTCAAGATTTACAAACAAAATATATAATTGCTGAAATTATTTACCAATAAGGATGATGTTCTACAAATATGTTTTTATCTGGATCATATCAAATGATCTAGATTCAAAATTAACAAACGAAATACAATTGACAAACACAAATAAAGATAAAAAAAATACAAATACAAAACATAGTTCTAAACTAAACAACATTATTTCTTACAACAACTTCGTTCATCTTGGACAATTCTATATTAAACTTGCATTTGTTTTGTCGTCACCTTATCCATTAAGTACTCAACATACATTTCATAATTGTCGCTACTGCGAAATCATCGGATTATGTATTTCGACCAAGATGAAAAATATATTTTAACCACACACAACCAATTCTGTATGAGGCGCATTTGGATTTACAGAAAGATGAAAATCAAACGTAACAAGTCTAAGCAAACTTAACTACTCTAATCAAGATGCACCCAGGTGCATCTAAGTTTACTGCAACATGAACAACAAACTTGACCAAGTTTAATCAAGATGCACCCAGGTGCATCTGAGGTTATTGCAACATGAAAACCAATTATAATCAAGATGCAACCAGGTGCATCTGAGTTTACTGCAATAAGGGAAAATCAAAACCAATTCATACAACAACCACATTCTAATTCTATGAATCATACCATGCACCCAGGTGCATCTGAGTTCTCTGCACATTACAAATAAAAAAATGAAGGACACAATTGACTGAAAACTAAGTGAAATTATTATGAACACTAGAACGATAGGTTAGTCATGAAGTAGATTTGAATGGAGAATAGTAACTAAAAAGAAGTGTAAAATCAAGAAATAAAATTCTAACTCCATAACCAACACTTGAAATCACATTTCTTTTACTCTTTGAAATAAATATATCAACATACCCAAATTCATTCAAGATGCACCTGGGTGTATCTGAGTTCAATATGCATCATACTCTTGGACTGAATATCATCTAATATTAACATCCTTCTAAAACCAAGTACCATTATTACACAAGAACCATTTGAACATTATCATATTGCACAACAACTAATTTTTGTTAGATTTTCGGCTCCTACATGATTATAACTTGACCGTAAGTGTGGTTTAAACAATATGCAGAATATGTACATAGACAAATTTACCCAAGATGCACCCAGGTACATCTGAGCTTAGTGCAACATGCAAACCAAACTTACCCAAATTTATCCAACATTCACCTAGGTGCATCTGAGTTTACTACAACATGTAAACTAAAGATAACCAAAAATACCCAAGATGCACCCAGGAGTATCTCAAATCCCTAACCAAGTTCAATTTAATCACGCAGTATTTTCACAAAATTAATAATCAACCAATTGAAACACCTAAAGTTTCATTTCAACAACAGATACAGAACCTAATTTCAAAATAATTACCTAATTGATAACCTAATTAATGTTCCATTTCCTATTTCAGAAATCAAAAATTTAAAAAAATAGGGTTAGGAGCTTACGAGTTTTAGGTCCTTCGGTGCTCATCTTTGATTCTATGATGACATAAACAACCTATTTGATATTTACAGAATTGAATTGAGAATTTTAGAAAAATTAGGGTGTCTCTGTTGTTGGAGTTGATTCAGAAGATGGTGTTTACGAATTGATTTTTCTCGAAATAGTGTGATATTCTTGATGTCTACGTTGATGGTGGAGAAGAAAAAGAAGAAGTTGGTGATGGTGGTGGTTATGGGGATGCCGACGACGAAGAAGCAGCCTGGGTTTTTCTGTAACTGTAAGAAGAAAAAGGAGAAGAGATATTTTGTGAAGACGATATGAACGAGGTTGAAAAGATAACTGGAAGGGTATGACGGTCTCTTTAGTTGTATGTATTTTTCACCCAGACACATAGTTTAGCTGTCCAATGCTACCAGCCTTTAGGGGCCTATGGACATATGACCACTACGGGAAAAATCATCATTGACAACACTTTGTTAGCGTTGTCGTACCCCTACTACAACGCTTTTTTGTGTATTGTGTAGGTGGGGTATTGTAGAAAGTCCAAGCTTTTCTACAATACTTGACTAAGTGTTGTAAAGGGTGATGTGATTCATGGTTCGACAATATTTTGCCAAAGTTGTGATTCTCTTTCAATTTTTTTTGAAAGCCTAACACAACCCTTGCTTGTTGTTGCAGGATTATCTTGGACAACACAAGATGTGTATCGTAAGCATATGTAACACAACACTTGTATAAGTTGAAGGTTTATCTTAGACAACCTAGGATGTGTATTGTAGAAATATGTAACAACTCTTATTACTATTATGAAAAAGATTTGTACAACACCTGTTAGGGTTGTAGAACTATGTTGGACAACACCTAATTATGTCGTAAATGCATTCTTTCACAACCTCTGGTTTGTGTAGTTCAAATATGGAACACAACTCTTATTAGAAGTTGTGTGCATATCACTATTTTGAAGAAAAAAAAATTATAGCTGAAACCAAATTGCTGAAAGTATTTCACACCCATAATTTCATATTAACCTGCCAGTGTAACCAATTTACATTTATTCAAGCTACCCTGCCATTGTTAAACACACATCCAAAAAATGGCAGTAATATAGATGTTTGTTACAAAAAGTTGACTCCAAAAATATTATGAAGATTAAGATGTCAATGATAACACTATTCAACAACATCTCTAACATACTTGAACTATGGAGTCGGCATGTAGAAATGAGCATTATCCACATCAGGAGTTCACTAACTTCACACACAATGTAAACCTTCAGTTCTACGTCAGATGCCCCACCCATATTCTCTGTTATCTTCTTCAGATCAATTCCACGCATCAAGCTCATTCTTCTTAAGTGGATTTTCAAAATAACCCATCAAGACTACAAGAAGATGTGGAATAAAAATCATGAGACGATGGCTAAGAGTAAATCATGAAACTGAAACTGAGAACTCTATTTACAGAATTTTCAGATTTACAATTTCAGCTACGAAGTTGTTTTACCCAAAAAATCTCTGATGAAATAATATCAAACAACTAAATGATGGGCATAGAATCATGAAAAAAATAACTATTAATCCCAAAGACACAAGATCACAATGATTCAGGAGGTGAACACTACTTTAGGTGAACGTATCACATACCTCCTCGTTGTGATTTGGAAACTCAATCTTCCAGTAAATAAGAGAGCATTTCAGGGCGAGAAACAATTACGGCTGATAAGGTAATTGTGATTTGGAAACTCAATCTTCCTGTCAATAAGAGAGCATTTCAGGGAGAGAAATAATTATGGCTGATAAGGTAATTGTGGTCAAGAAGGTAAGAAAATGAGAATATATTCACAACGTGCAATCTAACCAACCTGTTGAAATCCGCCACCGGTATCCAAGAAACCATACACAACAGAAACATCACCACCATATACAACAGCCACACCACCATATGAAGCAACCACGACAGCAGCACCAAAATGATAAGGCTGCCATAACAAAGAAGCACCGAAAACTGTACACTCAACTGGCCCTGGTTATAACCAGCGATACGCTTACCTGATCATTGTGAAAATTTTACTGGGAACTCATAAAAACATACATTACAATACAAAAAAATTGCAGATCAATCTAACGGTCGGATTCTGCAAAATGGGGCATACAACAGGCCTGGTCTGTGGTAAAAATCTGTAGGTGCAGTCAACAATATAAGAGCTTCTGCACTACTTATCTATGTCGGATCCCTATGAAATTTATACAGGGCATTGAAAATGTCAGACATCAGCACATATCAAAAATTCATAAAGTTATAATGGTTATTAGTTTACGAAATACAAGGGCTCAAACAAGCCTTTTCGGAATTTAATTCATGCAGGAACACATAGGCCAATATTTAGCTTCTGCTTTCTACACTCTTACAGATGTGATCAAGGGTGACAGTGATCTGTTTTCATCATATACGAATATAACCTTGAGCACATGAGGAAGTAATACAGTCCTAAGAATTGATCTAGGTGTTATCATGTCATGTCATGACACATACAGATACAGTTAGACAGGTGTATGAGCGTACTGGAGCCACATAATGGCCCAACAAGCAGACAGCAAAAGGATTTCATATAAAACAACGAAGGATGAGAAGATAGTGACCAATACCGAGTAGCAGAAAAAATATCATCAAACTTCTTTTTTAAAGCTGAAGGATCTTGCAAAGGCCAGTTGGCTTCATCTTGGTGCACAAATATAACATTTTCCAGAATAGCTTTTGAAACGCCCATTAACGCAGGAATTTCCCTATCCATGTCCGCACATCTATAATCTCGACAAACTTTCTGCATATAAGCAATTTCCCTATCATTTTCCATCTTAACACCTTCAACGACACACCATTCAGTAAGAAGCATTCACAAGGCTGTTACATTATTGGCTATTAGTGGAGTTTTAAATTATATAACTAATGACATACAACCAATATGCATATGATATCTCTGATCTACAAGTAATGACAAAGTAAAATATAAATGTCAGTCATCAAATCAAAACTAAGTTTATAAAAGAATGTAACACGGTGGGAACCACGCATGACAGTTGACCCTAAAACCAAATATTCAATTGACAATTAACAATTAACAACACCTATTCAATTGACAATTAACACTAATACTAGACCTGTAACAGATCAAAGTTAAGAAGATTTATGATGAGAACTACAAGTCACCACCCCCACCCCACCCAATACTAGAAGTCACTTCCAACACCATCACCAGTACCCGCCCCATACGACTAAGTTGCCAGACTCAACATTGCTACCTTCACTACCACTCCTCCACCATACCTATACAAATCCCCACCTCAACCATCGCAATCTCCTTCACCTACATATGTTTACAAATCTCCACCCCACCATCACAGTTGCCACCTCCACCATAGTTACATAATTCCTCACCATTGCCACCTCCACCATATGCAAACAACTTCCCACGACCACCATCACCTTCAAAAGCATGTTATGGTGTTTGCTGCCGATGTCGTACACCCAAAACCTGAAACAAGTAACATATAATTTTCTCCACTGTAATCTGGGTAGTTTCTCCTACACAATGAAAAGGAAATATGCGATAAATCGACATCAGCCGTAGAAACATAGAATTTTATCCACTATAAATGGAACAATAACTTTAAAATTGACCTACAGTGCAAAAAAATTAACCAAAAGCTTGTAGCAATTATACAATTTCGAAAACCAAAAGATCTTACTAAAATCTGAGATCCGCGTTATACAATTTCTGATGCGCTAGAAATCTTCATTCAAAGCTGCACCATCGACCACCATTAGCACCATCGAGTCTCTATCCCAATACTCTCAAATCCAATCCAAACCCAGCTTCTAATTCTTGCTGTAGAACCAATTTGACAACGAATTTTTATTGTATTTATCAATTTCATCCCCTCTGATCTCTCATGAACCCGATTCACCATTTTTCGTTTCAAACCCTCTCTTATCAGTCTCATAAAGAATCAGAAACCCAATCTCTGATCATTGCAACACCAACTTCACAAATTATTACTTGATTTCCTCTCGAGATTGAACATAAACACAAATCCATCTCTTTATTTCTTGAAACCCTAACTTCTCTGCTTCAATTTCTTCGTCCATCAAACCCATCTAAGAAACCTTCATAAAAACGACCATCTCTTCCTCATCTTCATCTAGTTCCCTAAATTTATCGATCTCATTGAAATCCTACAGCAGTCGTTTGATTTAGGGTTTCTGAAGGTGTATCTGAGGTTTCGTATGTGGAGAAGAAGAGAGGTGTTCGGGGGAGAGGAAGAGGAGACGAACCACAAAATTGACAGAACCTATGATGGTGTAAGATGGTTAGTGGTGTAGATTTCCATGCCCTGGGCTAAATATCGAATCCCCCTACCTCATTTTTTCCAACATTATATATTTTTACTTCAACAACACTTATAAGTGTTTTTATAGGTTTCTATTTTTAAAAAATGAAAAATAAATCAAAACTTGTGAACTGAAAGGATGGTTGATGAGCTAGAATTCCATGCAAGAGGCTCAGGATCAATCCCCCAACCTCATTTTTTCCAACATTATATATTTTTACTTTAACAACGCTTATAAGTGTTGTTATAGGTGTCTATTTAAAAAAAAATGAAAAAAACCAAAACTGGTGAACTGAAAGGATGGTTGACGAGCTAGGCTTCCATGCAGTAGGCTCAGGATCGAATCCCCCAACCTCATTTTTTCCAACATTAAATATTTTTACTTCAACAACACTTATAAGTGTTGTTATAGGTTTCTATGTAAAAAAAATTGAAAAAAACCAAAACTGATGAACTGAAAGGATGGTTGACGAGCTAGACTTGCATGTCGTAGGTTCATGTTCGAATCTCCCCTCTAACATATTTTTCATTGTCATATTTTTGTGTTCTTCAACAACACTTGCGAGAGTTGTGATAGGCTAAGTCACTTATACTTATAAAACAGAGTTGTTATATCTAAATGTTGTCACAACTATTTTTCTTAAAGAGTTGTCGTTTGTTTTATTAGCACAACCCCTTGGTCCTAAGTGTTGGTAGTGATGATATACAACAACTCTTACTTTGAAAACAGTTGTAAAACATAAGACTTTCTACAATATTTAGCAAAGAGTTGTAAAACCCCAGTTGTAGATGTATATTTTTCCCGTAGTGGACCCATTTTCTGAAAAATAAATTGGCAATGATGTCTATCGTAACGATAAACTTTGGGTTGCTGTTACTGCAGAATGTTATTTTGTTAATGTATTCGATGTTTCTCTTATAAATGGATCTTTTATATTTAATAGCGTGCTTATGTTTTTATACCACTCATTATACTCGTAATGTGGTTACCAGCTCCCGGCTTGAAGAAAATGAAGGTAATCTCCCAGCTCAAAAAAAAGTGTGAGAAATTAATCCGAGAACTAAGACTCAAGCATTGAAGTTCTCGCTTCATGGCCACAGGCAGTACGTATTTTAGAGGATGGTACTTGTTTTTGCTATCCTAACTCCCAACTCCTAATTGAAATGGGAGGTGTGCTCAACTTGTTTATATTTCCTCTTCTTTCTTTCTCAGAAGGTTAGGATTTATGGCCTTCTCCATTTAACTACTTCCTTTTCTTTTTTTTGCCAAGAAAAAAATAAAAAATAAATCTAATCCAATAACTGAAACCAAACTAATCACTGTGTCATCCACTAAAATAAATCGGAACAACTAAGGTAGTGTACTATTTTTTTTATTTTTGGTACACAAGTCAGTATCCTAAATGATCTCAACTTGAAGTCACGAAGGTCTCGGAGTCTTGAGGTGTAGCCAGATATCCAGTCAAATCAAAATTTTACTTAATCGACCATCCATTAATTCCTTTTTTTTCGAAGGAAAAAGTTATATTAAAGAGAAAAAGAGTTACACGAAGCTAATCACTCACTCATGAGTGTTTCCCAATTGCTTCAAATGAGACTAGGGAGAACAAATTTAAAAGTATCGGAATCAAATGACCAAAGTACAACTAAATGTTTAACTAGATCAATGATCTCATTAGTATCTTTCCTACGACCACCGAAGACTCTTCCATTTCTTTCCTTCCACAAAATCCAACATATTGCATAATGAATAATTTTCCAAATAGCTTTACCTTTTCCATTCAAGACGTTCGTATCCCAAGCATCAAACAACTGTAAAACCATTCTCGGCAGTGGCCATGAGATCTTGAAGGCTTTAATGAAGTAGTCCCAAACCAAGAAAGAAAAGGAGCAATGCATAAACATGTGATTTGTTGTTTCTTCTTCCGTTCCACACATCACACACAAAGCACTTTCTATTTTCATACCTCTATGAGACAACATATCTCTTGTAGGGAGAGAATCATGGAAAGTGGCCCAAAGTATAAAACTTACCTTGTTAGGAATAGGATGCTTCCAAAGGTTTCTTTCAAAATGGCACGGATCTTGAACACCCGACAAGAGCTCAGAGCACATGTTTGTGCTAAAATTCTCTAAAATGTTCACCTCGTCGTCACCATCTACCAACGTTGGAACAGGAATGTCACGACACATCAAGTCCGACTCAAGTCTCACATTTGCATTCCATCTTCTCTTGAAATCACAATTCCAACTTCCATTGACAACCAGCTTAGCAATTGGAGCTTCCTTATCTCTTATTGCTTTGAAGACAACCGGAAAAATATCTTGCAAACGACCTCTTTGCATCCATTTATCCTTCCAAAACCGAATACCCCTTCCGTTTCTCACCGTAAAAACAGCCAAGTCATGGATATCTGGGACCAAATTAACCACATTCTTCCACTGACTCCGACACTGAGGATTGTTATCAATATCTGGCATTAACAAATCGTTGTTTCTCTTAAATTTTTGATTCACAATCTTCCTCCATAGACTATGTTTGTTTCTTGAGAATCTCCAAATCCACTTGACTAAAAGAGATTTATTGGAAATCCTATGGTTTTTTACACCTAGACCTCCATTCTCTATAGGAAAACTCACCTTTTTCCAAGAAACCCATACGATCTTTCTTCTTCCCTCTACTTCACCCCATAATAAATTCCGCATAATCTTCACCATTCGCTTTTCCACACTCACCGTCAAATGAAATAAAGACAAGTAATAAATAGGTAAACTTGCGAGACAACTTTTGATTAAAACAAGTCTACCTTCTTTGTTAAGAGTTATTTTCTTCCAAGTTGCCAACCTTTGCTCCATTCTTGTCAAAACGTACTCCTAAACTGTAGTACTACGCCAATGTTCACCTATTGGAATTCCTAAGTATTTGAAAGGTAACTTCTTTGTCTTGCATCCAAGCTCTTTAGACAATGCCTCAATCACCGTTTCGGCTCCCACACTAATCATGATACTTTTATCCAAGTTTAACTTCATACCTGTAATGGATTCAAAAACCGCCAAGATGATAAAGGGTCTTCTCACTTCTTCTACACTTGCTTCTAAGAAAATAAGAGTATCATCCGTGAATTGGATGTGCGAAATAATTGTACCATTCTCCACAACTTGAAAACCAGTAAGTTGTCCTCATTGTACAACATCATTTATCAACTTGGAAAGAACCTCCACAACTAACAATAAAAGATAAGGTGATAAAGAGTCACCTTGTAGAAGTCCTTTACTTGGTTTGAATTTCTCCGAAGAGCTTCCATTAACCAAAACAGAAAGATGAGAAGAAGTTACGCACCATTTAATCCAAAAAATACATTTAGCTCCAAAGTCATGCTTCTCAAGAATCGTAAATAAGGAATGCCAATTAACGTTGTTGAAATCCTTCTCCATATTGAAAAATTGCAAGGCGTTTGGTCACCCCTCTAAAAATTGCACTCAAAAGCTGAAACCAAGGTGGAATCCTAAGAAGAATGGGAAGGATATTGAAAAAGTTCAAGAAACATTTCAGTCTAAAGCTATGGAGAGTACAACATGCGAGAAGGCAACAGTTGAAGTGGATAACATAGCCAGGGGAGCTGAGCAATCTTCAACTGAATTTAACTAGGGGATCTCTTCAAGAGTAGATGTTTCTACTTCTATCTCTTCCATAGGACAAGGTATAAAGGAAGCAGTGCACAAGTCAGTGCAAGATACAACTCTTGACATCAATGCAGGGAAAAATTGCAACATGGTCAAGAAGATACATTCTAGTGACAAGGGAAAACAAGATTTTGCATCAAAAAGCCCGATTAAATCTGCTAGTACTAGACCTATTGGTAGCGGTTCAGTTTCTAAATCAGCTGGTGTGCAGGCTTCAACAAATCATAGACCCTTTCATTTGTCAAGTGACTTTCCCTACCAATGGAAAGATCTGTCCAAGGACAATGTTGACAAGAGAGATATCAAAGTCAAAGAAACAGAGGCAGTGAGTACAAGGATAAACAAGGGTTGCAGCCTGGTAAAGAATCAAGCTACTCCAACAAAATGTCCAATCAAGTCTGCTACTATCACGCTTGAGAGTAGGAATGTAATTACTGCCAAGCACGCTGCAACTACAAATAATGTAGATTCAACAAATGAGGATGGGAACTGGAAGATAGTGAAATCTCCAGTTAAAATGGTCTCAACTGATAAGGAAGGCACTAGTAATACTACGAGTAGTGAAGCTAGTGTCAAAGTGAACAACACTTTTGGAGTGTTGAACAATGAAAATCAGCAATCTTTTCAAGACAAAGATAGACTTGTAATTGAGGAGTGTGAGGAATATAGTGAAGATTTATACAGTGAAGAATCTGACAAATACGCTCAGTACTTGATGTATGAAGACAAAAGCAAGAAAACTGCAAAAGAGCGTTCGAGGCTCAAGTGGAATGGCGAAATTCCAAATGAAAATTTGGGTAAAGGTCATCGTTTCGCCGCTAGGAAGCATAAGTAATTTTCTTTCTTCTTCTTTGGTTTTTCAACAATAGCCTGTTTAGGAGTAGCATTCTCCATTTGATGCTGGGTCTTTCTGTTGTTGTTTGGTTTAGGAGTTGTACACTCCCTTTGTTGTTTTGGTTGTCTCTGGTTAGGCTTTTGCCTTCCGCTTTGTTTCGCTTAGGCGCCTCTTTCCCTGTTATCTTTTTCCTATTTCTTTCTTGATGAATGAAATTTAACTTTCTCTTCAAAAAAAAAAAGCCTTCTCCATATCAATCTTACAAAGAATTCCAGGTTTCTTAGCCTTCAATCTACTATCAACACACTCGTTGGAAATAAGAACTCCATCAAGGATTTTTTTTTCGTGAATGAAAGCACCTTGAAAGTCTGATATTAAATCCGACATTACCTTCTTCAACCTGACAGTGAGAAACTTGGATAAGATCTTGTAAACACTGCCAATTAAACTTAGCGGTCGAAAGTCTTTTGGTGTACAAGAATCTTCTTTCTTCGGTATTTTAGTGATAAAAGAGAAATTAAAGCGCCAGTCTATGGAACCGAACCGGTGGAAATCCTTAAGAAGGTTCATGAAATCTTCTTTAATCACACTCGAACATCTCTTGAAAAATTCAGCCGTAAACCCGTCCAAACCTGGAGCCTTATTACAACCCAATTTCCTTATAACATCCGATACCTCCATCTCCTTAAAATCTCGATCAAGCCAGTCTTTATCTTCCTCTTTGATTTTTGAAAAGCTAAGATTCTCCATGCCAGAGATTACCTCTTGTTGTTGAGAAAAAAGATTGATGTAAAAACTTCATAATTCTTCCCTGATAACGTTTTGATCAAAACAGTCATCCCCTCCAACTTGAAGTTTACTAATTGTATTATGTTTTCTTCTTACAGTGGCGACGCTATGAAAATATCTCGTGTTGGAGTCTTCCTATTTGAAATCGTTTTTCTTAGCCCTCAGCTGCCATTTCCTCGCCTCCATAGTTTCAATACCACTCAACTTCACTTTGCAATGAATCCTTTCTTCTAACTGATGCCTCGACAAAGCACCATCTTCTTCTAATAAATTCAGTTCATGAACCCGAACAGTGAGTGCATCTTTTTCTCTGGCAACACTCCCAAATTATGCCAACCTCCACGGTTTAATAAGATGCTTCGGGTTTTGCATTTTGAGGAAAAACCGAGAACTTGCGCTTCCATTAAACGTCATCACATCCCACCACTGTTGCACCTTTTTTTACAAAATCCTTATGTTCAACTCACAACCTGTCAAGCTTAAAATAAGGTTTAGAAGGCATTTCCGGTTCTGAAATCAAAAGAACAGGGTTGTGATCCGAAACGGTTCATGTCAAAACCACTTGAAGTGAATTAGGGAAAGCCTCCTCAAAATCATGACTAATTATGAATCGATCAAGACGACAAAGAACAGGGTTGTCGTGGTTATTTGACCAGGTGTACGAGCCCCCAATGAGAGTTTAATCAATCAATTCATTATCCATAATGAAATTATTTAACAACACATTGTTCCTACTGTCCCCATCTCCTCTATTCCTCTCAGCATTCGACCTAACTGCATTCATATCACCTGCAAAACAATGAGGACCACTCCACCACCTATTCACTTCAGTCATATCAGACCAAGAATCAGTTCGAGCATTATAATCACATGGACTGTATACGTTGGTTAATGCCCATTTAAATCCATTAATCCGAGTATTGAATACTAGAGTTATATTGTTGAAACCAATTCTTTCGTCTAATTTTTCGAATCTAGCACTATCCCAAATAGACAGTAAGCCTCCACTTCTACCTACTGAGGGAATATAAGCCCAATCGAAGTTATTACCGTACCATAATTGTTGAACAATACTATCAGTTATACTCTGACTTTTGGTTTCCTGTAGTAAGCATATTGCGCTTCTCTAAGATGCCACCAAATTCCTGACTGAAATTTGTTTCTCGAAGTCGTTCATGCCTCTTAAGTTCCAACACAAAATCTTAAAATCCATTTACTATGACTTCTTCCGTTGCTGCTCTGATGTCCTCCACACTATTATCCCCTTCTGCTTCTTCATCATTGAAAGAATTCTCCTCTTGTTCATTCTCTAAAACATTATCCTCCTCTACATCATTCCTACCTCCAGCGTTACTATCTTCTACAACTTCTTCTTGATTGTGGTAACGCTTTTTATAACTCAATACTAACCTAGTCATATTTTTCTTCAGAATTTGTCTTTGTTCTTGACTTATACTTCCGTAGATGCATGATACCTGCACCAAATATTACTGTTTTGTTAACCGACGCATCCTCATCGGATGCAATAATCTACTGTACCTCCTCTAGATTCTTCACGAATTCATCCTCCATCTCATTCCTTCCGAAAGTACCAGAATACTGTGATTTAGTTCCCTTGTCACCAAATTTCCAAACTCCCTTCAGGCTGCACATGTTGTAGTGGATAATATATGGAACCAAACTCTGGACTTTGCGAATGGACTGAGTTATTCATACTGATCAGTATGCACCCCCGTGGAACGAAAAACCAACTACCATCTTCCTCGTTTAATATATTTCCTTCATTGACAGAACGCACAGTTCCTTTGGAACCATTACTTTTTTTACTGTCCGAGTTTCCCAATTCCCTTTCTCAGTGTGAAGCATTATCTGTGAGTGAAGTATTCCTCTCAACTACTTTCGATAGTGTGCCATCAAACTTAGCAATCTCCTGGGAATATTCCTGTGATGATAATCTTACTGAAGGCGAATAACCGAAGTCCCATTGCACCATCAAAATCACCTGCACTCCATCTATCTCTATGACCACGACTGCCGGTATCTTATGAATATCTCCACCAATGGATACACGAAAAAAGTGAGCTTTCGACTCAGGTTGAAGAGATAGAGTTTCGGTACTTACTCTCACCATTCCCCCCTAAATAGTACAGATTGTTGAGAAATTTTTTGAACTCCATAAGTTGTGTGCTAAACCCCGAATCTTTAACCACCATTCTGCAGAACTGATCGTCTCAATTGGGATTATCATATCATTCCTCCTTGTTATCTTATTTTCTTTCGATGCCACCTCCTTTGTCTTAGTATTTCTAGCCGGATGTCTTTCCTATTCTTCTCCCTGCCACCTATAAATCTTGATAATAATTTCATCGTCCTCCCATATCGCTGGCTTCCAAATACGACTCCATTCTTCATGTTCTAGCTACACAACTGCAGTTAACTTGTTAACTTCGTCAATCTTCATAAATATTTTCCAACCAAATTTCCTCTTCAACTTTAAAGCATTCTTTCCCCATCCTGTATTTCCGGAAATTTTAACCACTCCCTTATATATTCCTTGAGTTTGAAGAGACGGATAATCCCCATCCGACTTCAAGTTTCCAACTGATCCAAAATCTTCTTTTCTTGAAATATAATGTACTAACACTTCAGATAGTGAAAGCCAACATTGATTCCTTTCTCCACAAGGAAAACAAATACTAAAAGAACTCCTTTCTGCACCCCTTTTAAACCTTAAAACTCTCAAATATGTGCCTTCACTTTTCTCTTAAATTTGTGCCAGATACATGTCTTTCCCTACTCTTTCCTTCCATTGATTACCATATGTCTTCTCCTCTAATATGATACCCAGAGTATTCTTCAACCAATGAATTACACTCGGATGAAAAGAGCCATGCTCTATATCCAATTACACTCGGATGAAAAGAGCCATGCTCTATATCCTCTTCTCCGTCTCTGTAATCTTCATTGTCTTAATGTTTCCATAATACTCTATCTCAATAGAAAAGGATTTCCTATCTAATTGAAAAATTGTTCCGTCTGGGTCTTGTTCTCCTGATGTTTGTCTACTCCTCATTCTCAGTAGTCTTTCTTTCGATCTTCTGGTAATCATAGATTGCAAAATAAAATATAAAAATTACTAAACCCTAAACCCTAAAGCGATTGAATCAAAACCCTACTAACCAATAAATCCCGGTCCTAAGGGGAAGGATCAATGATCCGTCCTTAGACAGCGTGAAAGTTCAGTTAGCACATTCTTAATCGGAATCAATTAGAATTGAAGCAATTGAGAGGCTGGGTTTGAAAATGGGGAAAATCGCCATGAAGGAAGGTTTCCTGGAATTTCGGACATCTAGATACCAAAGGAAAGTAGTTTGGAATTTGACATATCTTATTGGGGATTTTAACAAAGTGCCACACTTCGAATTACCGGTTCAAGAAACTGCCACTGTTTTTTTCAAAATTAATTAAGTGCCACTACCGTTAGCTTTTCCTTCCAGATCCAAATATTTGGTCATTTTCCGTTGACTTGGTCAATGAAATCTGTCCACTTTACATACTTACCCTCGCAAACCTTATCAAAATCATAATCACTCGCACCAGTGAACAAAAACAACACGCCTTCATCTTCCTCTCCCTATCTTCTACTGCTGTTGCTCATATGGTTTTCAAAGGTCTTTATAAACTCCAGTACTCATCATAAAATTGTTAAAGTTTATGTTCTTCCGAATTTCATGAGCCTATATTTGTTTTCAGTAGAACATCGTTCCCATATATCATGAGAAGAAAAAACACGGAAGAAACTTGATCGGTAGATGTATGATTCATCAAATTCGTAGTTGTTTGTTTAAAATTCCCCCAATTTGAGATAATGGGTTTGTATTAGTTTAATTTATGATGATTCTGAATTGATAAATTAAGTTTTTGAATTTTAATTTGGGTATTTTTCTTAATTAGGGTTCTTAAGGAATTTTGTTTTTCTCACATTCAGTATCTTAAAGAAGAACAATATCGATTGTGTTTTGTATATTTTCTTTGGATTTGAATTTGCAAGTAGGATTGAAGCATGGAAGCTGCTAAAAACATCACAGCATACTCGTCACCACTAGGTAATGGCACATACACTGTTCGAGAAATGGTCTGAACTGGGTTAAGTCTGGGACCAATTTTGGTTGAATTTTGAGCTAGAATTCAGTCCATAGAAGTGTAATGTTGTTAAGGTTCTTGTGGCTAGTTTCCATGGTGCTGGTGGATTTTTTTACAAGGTTATGAACTTGATTTGTATGGATATTGTAATGGCTTGAACTGGTGATGTTTTGTGTCATTTATATGATGTTAATGGAAGAGATTATGATAGGGATTGAGCTAGAGTCGGTGATGGCATTGGCAGAATTGGTGGAGTTTGAAGACGCAAACCAGTTGAATGAAAGAAGGTTTGTTCTGCTGGAATAATGGTTTCTGGTGGTTGTTTGTGATAAGATTAAGATGAATTTAAGAGTTAACAGTAGCACAAAACTTCAATATGAATTTGTTGTTGATTTGGGTAATGTTCTGGTCCGAAAATTTAGCCAGAAATGTGTCCGGGAAAATGATAATACTTGGTGAATGTAGAGAGATATGGTAGGAGGCCGTGAGCATGGTTGGAGTTGTGTTTTGTAACTGATGAGCTTGCATTTATGTTGGAGATTTTGGTTTGTTGGTGATGCTATTATGCTGTTGCAGGTGGAGTCCTGGCTTATGTTACTGCTAGAGGTTGTACTGCAGAGTATGAATGAGTGTTGATGCTCTGACTCATAACTTAACTCGGTAATGACTCGCTATGATTAGTTGATTTAACTCGGCTATAGTGAGACAATTAGAGGGTATATATGTCTTTTACTAAGGTGGATAACTGCCACCTATGCACTAACTGATGTCAACAGTTTTTTGGATGGAAAAAGTCAAGAGTGTGGCATTTAATAAACTCTGAAAAAAACGGTGGCATTTTCTTGAACACCTAATTGGAAGTGTGGCACTTTATTAAAATCCCCTATCTTATTTAATTGTCCCACATCGATTTAAACATTATAATTTAGTTACTAATAAGTTTGAAAACTATTTTATGACATTGTGACCAGTGTATTAACTATTTATACACGATATCAGAGCGAGGTTTCAGATATGTACATGTTTACACGATGAATCCTACGTGCTGATAACGTATTAATAATAATTATTATATTACTCTTTTTAGTTAAACTTACTTTTTGTTTCTTTTATGCTAAAAAAAAATAAAACTTACTATTTTGTTTTTTTATGCTAAAAAAATAATATTAATATTATTAATTAATCAACGGTGAATTGTTTTGATAATAAAAAATGATATTATTGAATGATTAATTAACTCAGGAGAGAACATTCACAGATAGGGCTATCAATGCGGTATCGAATTTCGAATTCCGTAACTGATAATCTGAGTTCCTAAAGGTAATTTTCCGACATAACGGTTATTGGAAATAGGTAACGGAAATTTATAAGAAATTATTTTCTTAACGAAACGGTATCGAATGAGGAACCTACCCATTGGTTAATTACCAATATCGGTAATTATTGTTTATGTATATCGGTAATACTCAAATTTCAGTCGATGCAACTTTTTTTTGAATTTCTTTGTGTTTTCTTTTGCAAGAACATGTAACTAAGCAAATTTGGAACATTTGTATGTGTTTATTTTGTGTTTGGCATGGATTTTGAACTGAAATTAGGTCTTAAGAACAAATTATGTAAAACTGTGATAGTTAACGGTATTTATCGATAATTTTACCGATATCCGGTAACCTTAACGAAACGGTAACATATAGGATTTTGAGATTTGAGTCGGAAATTCTCGGTATCTGAATTTTGATAGAAATTATCGGTAACTATACCGGTGGAGGCAGTTACCGTTTCGATAGGTTCCTTTAACAGCCCTAATCGTAGATAACTGTTCTGTACTCCAATGACATTAGTTGGCTATATTATATGGTATTCTTGATATGTTATGTCTACTTGATATGTTGTGTCTACAAGCAAACTTGCAAACTTGTCATCCATTTTATTACAGACTCAAAGAACGAAATTGCATTTCCAGTATATAACATTAAAAAACGGGGGTCTAACAACCACACCCAATATTTCGAATTAGCAATATGTATTTCTAGAGAATCAACTAGACAGTCAGACTCATTCTAGATAGAAATATCTCAATGAGTTATTATCTCTCTCTTGTTTTGATTTACTCAAGCTAATAGAAATCAGCGAGTCTTTAACCAAATACAAGGAATAACTTGGATGGTACCCAAGACCAATATCCAATTGTCAATCAATGTAAATCAACAACCAAAGGTTGGATATTCTAATTGATTGATCTTAAATGCACAACCTGTATTATTTCAATTATAAAGATAAACAATATAATGCGGAAAATGAAACAACACAGACACCATAATTTCGTTAACGAGGAAACTGCAAATGCAGAAAACCCCCAGGACCTAGTCCAGATTAAACATAAACTATATTAAGCCGCTACAGACACTAGCCTACTCCAAGTTAACTTCGTTCTGGAATGTAGTTGAACCCCAATCAATCTCACATTGGTCCAAGGTACAGTTATGATCCTACGTCTCTGATCCCAGCAGGATACTACGTACTTGGTTATCTTAGCTGATCTCACCCACAACTAAGAGTTGCTACGACCCAAAGTCGAAGACTTTAATAAACCAATCTGTATCACACAGAAAAGTATACGATAATAGATAAATCCGTCTCCCACGAATATACCTACGAGTTTTGTTCCGTCTTTTGATAAATCAAGCTGAACAGGAACCAATTGATAAAACCAAACCTATATTCCCGAAGAACAGCCCAGCTTTATCAATCACCTCACAATAGTCTTAATCGACGTAGCGAAAAATGATATTGTGGAATCACAAACGATGAGATGAAGATGTTTCTGACTACTTTTATATCTTGCCTACCGGAGATAGAAATCTCAAGCCAATTATTACAATTGTACTCGTACGGTACAAACATCAAGATCAGATCATACCAACCCTTGATGTTTGTGACTACTTTTATATCTTACTACTACAGATTATCAGGTCAGGTGTTCAATTACTCAAAGACCTCCATATAATTCAGTAAAAGTGTGCCTGAATCCTATGAAGAAGAAAACATAGCAACCCTTGGAGTCTATATGATGGGAAAAGAATAAAAATACTTGGGGTGAAGATACTTCAACAAGGATTAAGAGTTTCCAACTTTAAATTTCTCATAAAGAAATTAGAAGAAAAGCTGAAAGGGTGGAAAAGAAATTCACTGTCACATGCCGGAAGAATAATACTCATATAATCAATGTTATCATTGATCCCTATATACTTCATGGATACCTCTCTTATTCTTAAAACTATCCTAAACAAGCTCTATCATATCATTAGATATTTTTGGTGGGGTCATAGCAGGGAAAAAAGGAAAATGCATTTTCTTAAGTGGGAATGGTTTAATTTTCCAAAGGAGAAGGGAGGACTAGGAATACGGTCTATCAGTAATTTAAATCAATATTTAGTTGCAAAGATAGCATGGAGATTTCTTAAAGATCAGGAGAGCTTATGGGCAAGACTATTGGTTGAAAAATACCTAAGAGAAAAGAATTTCTGGAGTGATAAGAAAGTTTCAACATGCTCCAGCACTTGGTCTGCAATCATGGACAATAGAAACTTGTTACAGAAAGGTTGTATCTGGATTGTCAGGGATGGAGAACATATTAGCATTTTTGAGGATCCCTGGATTCTGAACAGTTCATCTCCAGTGATAACAAGAGACTCTGAATATCACCCAGAAGTCAACTGTGTAAAGAAACTTATTGAACCCAACACAGTCCATTGGAAGGAAGATATCCTTCAAGAGTTAATGGACCCTTACACAGCAGGTCAGATCCTTTCTCTTCAGATAAATGGTAAGTTTCCTGATCAGTTAATTTGGAAACTCACCCCTCATGGTGATTTTACTTCACAATATTTCCAAAAAACGATACAAGAAAATAAAGGTGAAGCTTCCAGCTACAATGACTCTAGTTTCCCATGGAAAACATTCTGGAGAAACAACAAAACTGCTCCAAAAATAAAAAACTTCATCCGGAGAGTGTTGCACAACGGAATCGTTGTAGCTCAGAAGGTTGGAAGGTTTGTTGAAGGTGTTGATATAGACTGCAACATGTGCAGTAACGCTGCTGAAATAATTGATCATTTATTGATCCACATGGATCAAGCCATATGGTTCGCATCCCCCCTTGGCCTTAAAATTCAAGGTAATACCGGTATAACAATCTCTTCTCTCATACAATTGTGGTTGCAGAGGAACGACAACTATTACTCAATATCTCTCGGAATGGCTATCTGCTGGGCCATATGGAAGATAAGGAAGGAGAGAGTCTTTGAAAATAAACAGAATATTGTGCATGGTGCTCACCAAATAGCTATGTTCTGGTTTAATCTTTATTATAATAGTGAAACTGCAAGCGAAACTGAGGAAGATATCATATCAATGTTAAACCATGAGGAGGTGGATCGAGAATTGAAGGCACCTGAGCCATCCTACATCAAGATTAATGTAGATGCGACTTGGAAAAACGAAGCTTATGCTTGTGCAGCTGTCGCAAGAGATCACAACCAAATTTACTGTGGAGCTGCCACTCGGATAGGAAGATCTGACACATCTGTTTTTGCAGAGCGGATGGATTTCTCTTGGCAATTGAATTAGCAACTCAGTCAGGGTTTCAAGATGTTTTAATTGAAGGAGACTGTCAAATTGTTGTTAATGTCTCACATGAGCTATGAAGAAACCACCTTGGAGGATTCAAGACATGATAAAAGAGCTCATAACTAATCTCAATACAAGTGAATTCAAATTCATTCCTGAAGAAGCGAACTCTGTTGCACATTCACTTCAAGCTATGCTCTTTCTCACAACGTCCAAGCTGTGTGGACTACTCTGCATCCACCTGCTGAAATTGCTTCTCTCTGGTTAGACTTAGCTAGCTAGCTTCCTTTGTTTCTAGCTTTCCTTACCAAAAAAAAAGAAAAGAAAAGAAAAGAAAAAAAATATATATATTAATACAAAACTAGTCATAAAAACCTAAGGTGACCAAATTTGTGGTACAAAAACCCCACTCAAATGTCAGGATTCATTAAAACTCCATTTTAAACTAAATTAATACAAAAAACCCAAATTTTAAAAAATTGATACAAAAAACCCAAATTTCAAAATTGATTTCATCAAATTTTATGATGAAATCAAAAATTGGTTTTGTCAAATTCTACGAGGTTTCATCAAATTTTATGATGAAACCAAATTTTGGTTTCATCAATTTTTTTTTTTGCGGTTTTTGTGATACTTTTATTTTTGCGGGTTTTTTGTGGATGGATAGTAACACCTTTGGGGTTATTACTCGCGGACCGATATTAATATAGTGGAACAAACATCGGATATTTAAATAAAATCAAATAAAAAATATAGAATTTCATATTAGAACACGTTAAGAAATTGTGCTATGGCACAAAAGAAGTGCATATACGCCTATCAAAGTTGACGTCATTGGGCCCGCATGACACACATATTTATTTTTTCTAACAACCCTTCTAAACGTACCACCCTTCTAAACAACCCAAAACAATATCCCCTTTTTCTCTCACATTTTTTTGTCGTGGGTGCCGGTGGGGCCGCGGAGGATAACAGGGTCCGGTCGTTTTGGCGTCATTTACTTAATGCGGTACGCCAAGAATTTTTGTTTTTCTAATTTTAAAACTTTTGAGAAACCATTGGACGGCCTTTTTCCCACACAAAGATGAGCACAACATATAATGGGCCGATATTTCAGCACATATATTACGCGTATCTCTAATCCACTTAACGCGTGTCTCTCTCTTCTTCTACGATTACTACTTTCCTCTAATAACAATGAACCCTAGAAATATCTCTGAATCATTTCAGCGAAAATCTCTCTAATTCAATCTCAACATACACCCTGTCCTTCCCTTTCGCCTTTTTTCCCTTTGTTCGAACTCTGTTGTCTAGCCGAAGAAGATGATATATTTCTTATTAGAAAAAAAATGTTTTGTTTTAATCAAAAAATGCATGGACCATGTTTTGATCCCAAGACCTATTGCTCCCTAGATGTTTTTTCATGTGAATGAATAAAACATTAGTCCCATATAGACTAAAACACTAAGAGTTTTAGACTTAAATAGCATTGGTTTAGCCTTAAGGGCATGGCCCTTTGGGTCTTTAGACCTTTGTGTATGGGGAAAGCCCTAGACTATGGCAAGGTTTCCTAAACCTTATTGCATTTCTTATTGCCTTTCCCGTTCGTGCGGTGCTTCGCACAGAAGCACGCACGCTCGCTCGGCTCGGCTCGGCTCGGCTCGGCGTGGGCGTCCTTTCTTTTTGCTGAAATTTACCACACGCTTCTCCCACACATGTAAAGAATTTTATTCTTTGCCTTATCGGTTTTGGATATCCGACAGCCACTAGAAGCATCTTTAGTCACACACGGTTAATTCTCACGCGTGAATTCTCTTAACTGTTTTCATCGTAAAGAATCTTTAATCTCACGCGTGTGGACACCTGTGCATCTCACGCGTGTGGACACCTGTGCACAGAGATTTCTCGTCGAGAAGAATCTTACCCGACATGCGTTTTTTATCGTTATTTTAACGGATGCTTTTTGCTTTTACTCGTCCGACAAATTGAACGCGTGATTTACTGGATCTGTGTCTCAAACGTTCGAATTCTTACCTATAAATACGAGTTAAGGCTTTCATTTTAAAAAACATACCATTCTAACTCTTATCTTCTCAATTTCTCCTTCTTCTCTAATTATTTTCGTATACTTAAGTTCTTATTAATATTTGTCTTAAAACTCGAAGAAAACGTTCGATTCTTTTCTCAAACAAGTTGTAGTTTACGAAACATAATTTTGTATAACTACTTCTTGATTTCTGAATTTTAGTTCACAGAAATATAGTTTACAGAAACATAAAATTGTTTTTTTACATTACTCGGAAACAATTTGTATTTTCAATTTGAGTTTTTGTTTTTACTTTTGCTGCCAAGTTCTAAGGGTTCTCTCTGTGTATGCTACACATAGAGGAGAACTAACAGTAGTTGTATCCTGGAGGTAATTTGTTAATTGCTATAGCATCTCATAGGAGTAGCAGGCAATATTACCTTTAGCTCAGCGTATCTCATACGTGCCTCTACTAAGTTTATTGAGTTGTTTGTTACTACTATCAGTGTAATCTAAGTATTATTTCCCATTTGCATTCGATTATTGTAATTAATTCCAACAATCTAAAGGTAATATTTGCCTTATTGTAATATTGTAATACCGTAATATTCTTTGTTGTAAGAACATGGGAAAGAATATTTGTAGAAAAACCACCAAAGTTCAGTGGTAAGGACTTTAAGAGATGGCAAATCTAAAATGCTATTCTTCCTAAACGACCAAAGGTTAGATGGATATGCTTTAGAAAAACCCTCGAGAAAACTTCATCGCCGTGGTAATGAAGATAAATTGGACAGTGGAATAGGAAGAATTATTTGTGCAAGAATCATATTCTTAACTCTGTCTTGATGACTCCTTGTATGACTTCTATAATGCAAAAGAAGATTTTAATGCTTTTGATTTATGGGAAGCTCTAGAAGAAAAATATCATCTTGAAGCTTCTTTGGAAGTAAGAAGTTCTTGATGGATAAGTTCTTAAAATACAACATGACTGACGAAAAGCCCGTGGTAGAACAGTTAAATCGAACTTCAACTCCTCATCAGCGAGATTCTTGCTGAAGGAATGACTTTTGATGAAGCTCTACAAGTATCGGCTGTGATTGAAAAACTTCCACCCTCATGGAGCGAATATAAGAGGAGGCTGCGACACAATACTCGTGAAATCACCATGGTGGATCTTGGAAAAAAGATCCAGGTTGAGGAGCTTATGTGCAGCAAGGACAAGGGCATGATGCTGAGCAAAAACATGTCCAACAAAGCTCATGTTTTGGACGATAAAGCTGCTTCAAAGAAAATTCCTGGAGAATCCAGCAAAATGGGTAATAGACGTAATTGACGTCGAAAACCCGTAGGGTAACAATTTTAAGCCTAGAGGTGGTGTCACTAAGCACACCATCAAAGGCGACTGTTTTAATTGTGGTAAACCTGGACATATGGCTAAAGACTGTAAGGCCCCTAAAAGGATCAAATATGATCCAAAACAGAAAAATAAGGCAAACATAGTAGAGGACTCGGATATTTCACTCGGCATGGTGTCCGAAGTCGACCTTGTCTCTAGTATGACTAATGTGAGAGACTGGTGGCTTGATTCTGAGCCACCAAGCATGTCTGTAAATTCAGAAATGCTTTCTCCTCTTATGCCATAGTAGGAGATTATGAGAAACTGTTCATGGGAAACTCTTCCACCGCGAAACTGGTGGGGAAAGGCAAGGTCGAATCAAGCTAACTTCAGAAAAACTCGCATTGAATGACGTATTCTCGTCCCAGACATAAGCAAAAATCTTATCTCAGAAACCATCCTGCTAGGAAAAGGTTTTAAAATTGTTGCTGAGTCCAATACTGTTGTGATTTCTAAGCATGGTGAATTCGTAGGAAAGGTTATGTTACCGATAACATGATTAAGCTTAGTGTATCTGATTTGAAATTGAATGTTAATGCATCTTCTTCTTTTATGTTTGTGACTCCTCACATGTTTGGCATGATAGACTTGGGCATGTTAATTTCAAATCGCTAGAAAGACTTGCTAATTTAGGTTGCATACCAAAAATAAACTTTGATAAAAACAAAGGTGTGAAATCATGTTGAATCTAAATATGCAAGAAAACCATTTAATAAAAGTGTTGAACGTAGAACAGTTCCTTTGGAATTAATACACTCGGATTTAGGAGACTTGAAATCAACACCAACAAGAGGTGGTAGAAAATGGTATATCACTTTCATAGATGATTACTCACGATCTCACAGTTCATCTTCTTAGAAGTAAAGATGAGGCCTTAGAGGCTTTCAAGTTTTATAAACTTGAAGTAGAAAACCAAAAAGGAGTTAAAATTAAAACTCTTAGGTCGACAGTGCGGTGAGTATGTGATACCCATAGGTGAGTTTTGTAAACATAATGGAATCATTCATGAAACAACTGCACCATATTCACCAGAATCGAATGGTGTAGCTGAAAGAAAAAATAGAACACTCATAGATATGGTAAATGCTATGTTGACAAGTTCAGTGGTTATCTTCGAACTTGTGGGGGAAGCTATCCTCTCTGCTTGCTATATTTTGAACCGAGTTCCATTTAAAAAATTTGATAAAACTCCTTATGAATTGTGGAATGGTAAACAACCTTCTTATGCATACTTTAAAGTGTGGGGGTGTTTGTCCAAGGTGGCCATTCCTCTTCCCAAGAAAACTAAAATAGGACCTAAAACAGTCGATTGTGTTTTCTTAGGAATCCCGAGCATACAATTGCATACAGGTTCATGGTCATCGATTCGACCATAATAACATTGGTCGAACACCATATTGGAATCTAGTGATGCTGTGTTTTATGAACACATATTTCCTTTAAGGTCTGGACCTCGGAAAAGGGTCCATGATGACCTCCCGGATGTTCCATCGACTAGTCAAACTCCAACTTTGGAGTATGAGACTGAACCAAGAAGAAGTAAGAGGGTTAGAACTGAAACAAGTTTTGGCCCAGATTTTTTGACTCTTATGGTAGAGTATGAACCCCAAACCTATAAGGAAGCTATGACTTCTCCAGAAGCTCCTTTCTGGGAAGAAGCTTCATTAAATGAATGGGAGTCCATTCAAAGAAAATGAAACTTGGGAGCTTGTAGACTTGCCTCCTGGAAGTAAATCCATAGGTTTCAAATGGGTGTTCAAAAGGAAAATTAGAACAGATGGAACTATAGATAAATATAAAGCTAGGTTGGTAGCTAAAGGCTATAGACAACAGGAAGGAGTAGATTTCTTTGATACCTATTCACCAGTCTCTAGAATCACCTCGATTAGAATGTTGATTGCTATTGCTTCAATTTATGATTTGCATATACATCGAGATAGATGTTAAACCGCTTTTCTATATGGTGAATTGAATGAAGAAATTTATATGGATCAACCTGAAGGCTTTATAGTAAAAGGTTATGAAAACAAAGTATGCAAGTTAAACAAATCTCTTTACGGTTTAAAACAAGCACCTAAACAGTGGCATGAAAAATTTGATCATGTTATGATAACTAATGGTTTCAAGGTTAATGAATCTGATAAATGTGTTTACATTAAATATTTGTATGATTCTCATGTTATTGTTTGCCTATATGTTGATGATATGCTCATATTAGGCAAAGAACCTTGATATTATTAATACCATTAAAAGCATGCTTAGAGATAATTTTGACATGAAAGACTTAGGCCTACGATGTAATCGTAGGGATGAAAATCGAAAGACGCTCGATGGATATAGTCTTAGTCAATCTCATTATGTCTGAAACCGTATTAAAGAGATTTAATTATGAAAATGCTAAACCTGCGTCTACTCCATTTGATCCCACTTGTAAATTGAAAAAGAACAAGGGTGATGGTATTGATCAACTTGAGTATTCTCGCATTATTGGTAGTCTTATGTATCTTATGAACCTGTATAAGACCTGATATTGCTTACTCGTGAGTAGATTAAGCGGTATACTTGCAACCCAGTGCAGGATCACCGGAATGCTCTCTTCGAGAGTTTTACGTTACCCGAGAGGGACCTCAAACTATTGCTTAAGTTTTGGGAAGTATCCCGCTGTCTTCGAAGGGTATTGTGATGCCAACTGGATATCGACTCAAGAGTGAAAATCTACTAGTGGGTACATCTTCTTGCTTGAGGTGCGTCTGTCTCATGGAAGTCTACCAAACAAACATGTATAGCTAAATCCACTATGGAGTCCGAGTTTATAGCCTTGGAAAAAGCCGGAGAGGAAGCCGAATGGATGCGATGTTTCCGGGAGGAATTCCACTCGGCCCAAGCCCGTGTCTTCAATCGCCATCCACCGTGATGCAGCAAGCCGCACTTGGTTGCGCAAAGAACAATGTATACAACGGAAAGTCTATACATATACGAAGAAGACACAAGACGGTGAAACAACTACTCTCTCTGGTATTATCTCGATAGACTTTGTAAAATCCAAAGATAATCTTGCGCATCCTTTGACGAAAGGTTTACCGAGAGAGGAAGTTAAATCCACATCGAGGGGATGGGACTTAAGCTCATAGAATAAATCACCATGAAGGATACTCAACCTTGTGATTGGATTTCCAAGATCAAGGTTCAATGAGACAACTAATTTATGGTGATATTGGTAAAGCACTATCTTTGTCCCTCCCTATGGTGTAATCATGTGATAGTGCAGGCATGCAGATTTAGGATGATCTTTTGAGATCTTAATGGGTTCCATGGCTTTGATTAAAGCGGGGTGTGGCAGGACACTCTTTATGGACCCACCTTTGTGGATGTTGAAGTGTGGCCGCTTCCTATGAGAATATGAGCCGATTCTCTAGAGACATTCATTAAGTCCGGATTTTAGCCCACGGCCAAAATGGGCACAACCGCAAGAGCTTGGCAATGTTTTCTTCGGTTGAGGCATCAAGTGTGGATGTTATTTCTGAATTGCATTCTTTGTTGGCGGTTCAAGACATTGCGTTCACCGTATCAACAAGCGATTCGAGTAACCTCTCACTAAGTTAAGGTTCAATCTTTGGGACACCTTAGCCTATTTTGTTGCCTTATGTTTTATCGTGTTTTATCGACATGTTTTATTATTCATGTGGGGGATTGTTAGAAAAAAATATTTTGTTTTAATCAAAAATGCATGGACCATGTTTTGACCCCAAGACCTATTGCTCCTAGATGTTTTTTCATGTGAATGAATAAAACATTAGTCCCATATAGACTAAAACACTAAGAGTTTTAGACTTAAATAGCATTGGTTTAGCCTTAAGGGCATGGCCCTTTGGGTCTTTAGACCTTTGTGTATGGGGAAAGCCCTAGACTATGTCAAGGTTGCCCTAAAAACCTTATTGCATTTCTTATTGCCTTTCCCGTTCGTGCGGTGCTTCCGCACAAAGCACGCTGCGCCGCTCGGCGTCGGCGTGGGCGTGGGCGTGGGAGGCGGGGCGTGGGCGTGGGAGTGGGAGGGGTGGGTGTGGGTGTGGGTGTGGGTGTGGGTGTATCCGACCCATCCTTTCTTTTTGCTTAAATTTACCACACGCTTCTCCCACACATGTAAAGAATTTTATTCTTTGCCTTCTCGGTTTTGGATATCCGAAAGCCACTAGAAGCATCTTTAGTCACACACGGTTAATTCTCACGCGTGAATTCTCTTAACTTAACTTTTCATCGTAAAGAATCTTTAATCTCACGCGTGTGGACACTGTGCATCTCACGCGTGTGGACACTGTGCACAGTAGATTTCGTCGAGAAGAATCTTACCCTGACAGATGCGTTTTTTATCGTTATTTTAACGGATGCTTTTTGCTTTTACTCGTCCGACAAATTGAACGCGTGATTTACGTATCTCGTGTCTCAAACGTTCGAATTCTTACCTATAAATACGAGTTAAGGCTTTCAGTTTAAAAAACATACCATTCAGAACTCTTATCTTCCGAATTTCTCCTTCTTCTCTAATTATTTTCAGAAACTTAAGTTCTTATTAATATTTGTCTTAAAACTCGAGAAAACGTTCAGTTCTTTTAAAACAAGTTGTAGTTTACTAAACATAATTTTGTATAACTACTTCTTGATTTACAGAATTTTAGTTCACGAAAATATAGTTTACGAAACATAAAATTGTTTTTTTACATTACTCTGAAACAATTTGTATTTTCAATTTGAGTTTTTGTTTTTACTTTTGCTTTTGCTGTTCTAAGGGTTCTCTCTGTATGCTACACATAGAGGAGAACTAACAGTAGTTGTATCCTGGAGGTAATTTGTTAATTGCTATAGCATCTCGGAGGAGTAGCAGGCAATATTACCTTTAGCTCAAGTATCTCATACGTGCCTCTACTAAGTTTATTGAGTTGTTTGTTACTACTATCAGTGTAATCTAAGTATTATTTCCCATTTGCATTCGATTATTGTAATTAATTCCAACAATTCTTCTATCGATGAAGATTGATTTTATAGAAGAAGATTTACCATCTATCAAAATAACAGGTTTGATTATTTTTTTCCTACCCATTATTATTTTCTATCCAGCTGACTTTGATACGGTTTATTGGAGTGATTCGTTGAGTTGACTGTTTTGTTTAGATGTTTGGATGGGTTTTTCTAGTTTGAAAATGGGCGTCTTTTAATTTTTGCTGATTTCTCACCATAGATCTACCAAGTTTACTGTTTGTGATTGTGATAATATCTGTATGCCATTTGTATTTTATAGGTTAAGTAATTGAGCTTCATGTGAAGATTTTAGGATCCGTTTAACTAGGAATATATCAAGTTTGCCTAAGAAATAGTATGGATCGAGAAAAGGGTGTAATGCAAATTGTATTGATGATAAATCTTTCTCTGGTTGTATTTGTGGTGATTTATTATTTTTTTAATCTGTATAGTACGAGTAGCTGTGGATGCTGTGGTTTATATGTACATCTGATTATACTAAGTCTAGGTAGCAGGAGTTGACTTGCAGCTAGTGTATTCAAAGTGATGGATTACTACATTTTTGCTACTATGTTTGTAATAGAGGTCTACTATGTTAAGAAAATTTGTAATTCTGTGTTTTTAATTGAGCTGTTCTATGTGTTTATCAATAAATTCTTTTGTGTGGTAGATATTTTCTGACATCACTGGATCAAATTCTGCGAGAAAATTAGTGACTGTTTCCCCATTAAATCCACTCTTATTGTTCCTACAGTCGTAAGAAAATGTACTGCTTTCTCCATTAATCTTTGGCATCAAGTTGAAGTGTATATCAAAAAAAGGCCAATTCTGTTAAAAGAAATGTATGTCACTAAAAATTTGACATCTAAAATACACAAGGCGAGAAACTAAAATTAGTTACTGCCTAGGAGTAAGATGAAAGTGACTTAGTTTCAAATTAGTTTGACATACTGCATATCCATCAATTTGATCATCTGCGTGCACTGCAGATTATTTGCATTCATCTTCAGTGTGCTTCATTTGGTGACTTGGTTAAACTTCAGGTATCTTTGTGTCTCTTAACCTTTAATGAATTAAAAATGATGGTGGCAAGTTAGGTTAACCATGAGGTCTATATTTTGAATTCAGCAGATATGTCCTGGGATGGCCTATTCTTTGGGGATTCAGAGGTCGTCAAAACCCCTGAGACAGCTACTTTCTAAATATGGTAAAATTAACTAATCAAGATATTATATGCAGCATGTGTTGATCAATATGCATGGTTGTTTTCCAGGAACGGCGGCGAAGAGAGGAAAAGTAACTAACCTTCAGAAGATGAACCGGTGGTAGATTCGAGCAAAGTGAAAAAGGAGGATGAGGAGTGCTGCATGCCAACTACTCAAACGGACCCAGTGTGCATTCCACAGGCTCATAATCCTCAGACTGTACCTGCAATACAATCAAATGGTAACCAATAATCCAATGTTATTGCTTTCTATTTTAGTTTTTCATGATTTTTTTGTTGTTTCTGATTTTGTAACATCTTACAAAGTTACTGTCCATACAGTATGAATTGGGGTTACACCTAGTGAGATAATATAACAGGAAGGAGCTTTAGGGCTGACATAAACTAGCTATGAGATTACCATTCAGAAACATTAGATTGGACTAGGTGAAGTATTGAGCATATTACATAGTGGTTGTACAACTATGCTGTATTTGGATTCCGTGCTTGGAATTAGTACGCATGTGTATATCTAATTTGTGCAGGGAAAAATGAAGGAAGCATGAAGGGAAAAAACAGGCGAGTGGTTGAATAAATATTTTCTTAAACATGGCATGCTTAATTACCATGGAATTATCAGCTGAAGATATGCCAAAGATGCCAATGAAGATGCTGATATGCAAGGGAATCGAATTCATGAACATGGAGATACATGGTGATAGGGAATCTGAAGAGGAAGGTGGACACGACCTTGAAGATGATCAACAAGGTGACGAGGAGAATCGAGGTAGGGAATTTGAACACGGTTATGAAGAAGATGAGGAATAGGAGATTTGAAGAATAAAAGAGGAAGCCGTTTAGATGTATTTTTTGTTTCTGTTATTTAATGGAACTTTTGTTTTCTTTTTTGTCTTGTGGTTCCAGATATCTCGGGTGGGATTATGGAAATATTCTTGTTTATTTTCGCCCGCAGATCGCATGTCCCCTCCTTTCATATGCCCTCGTGTCCCACTAGTTAAATGTTGACATGTGGCTTTTTTTTTCCTTAATTTGAATATCTCATTTACGGTTACAAAAAGTAAGAAAATAAAATCATACATATTGTTGCCATTTTTATCTCCTAAACCAAAATTTACATCTTTTTTTTTTCTTTTTTCTTTTAATTACACTTTGAGATTATTTGAGAATACTGGGAGAATACTCCTCACAATCATAACCAACACCCATTCAACCAACAACATGTTTTTGAAAAGATTTCTAGGTGAACTCCCGTAATAGAGTGAACTTCAAGATAGTACGAAATCCAATTTGCACCCCACTTGGAGACCGTCTTCTTCAAGTTGAGCACTATTGTGTAAACCCTACAAAACCAAAAATTACATAACTTTAAGCTCCTTTTTATAGTTTTGGTTTTATGATTTAATCACATAATTTAAAGTCTTAACATAAGATTTCATGACATAAAAATGATATAGCTATATTCACTAGAATACCGGTTGTAATTGCATCGTAGCTATTGGAAGATCATTAACCTAGTATTAAAAAGATCTTTGATGGAAAAACTTTGATATTCATAAGGTACCGTAAGCTTAGATTTTGGTTGGGGAGATAAAAAAGGTTACAAAATATATGTTTTTTTATCTTTTTTACTTATCTTTAACCGTGACTGAAATAGCCAAATTATAGAAAAATAAGAGGCCACATGTCAAAATCTAATTGGAAGGACACGAGGGCACATGCAAGAAGGGGGCATGGGATCCGCACCCTTTATTTTCTTTGGGAATTTCTTCTCTGTTTTTACGGACAGATGCTATTCAATAATGCTTCAAAAAAAAAAGATGCTATTCAATAAAAAATTATTTATGGAAATTCAATTTTGTCTTTGTTAATATTTATCATTAGATCTTCCAATGTTTTAACGGATGCTATTCAATAAAAATTTATTTATGGAAATTCAATTTTATCTTTGTTAATATTTATCATTAGACAGGAAGCTAAACAAAAATTATCGCGACAGTTAAGGAGTTATTTACGGATAGAATTTTCTTTCCATCCCATATGTTAGGAGCATTACTATTTAAATACTAGAGAACTAGTGGATTAAATGATTAGGCAAACAAAGTTACTAAACAACTAGACAAAAAATTAGTGGCTTAAATGATTAGCCAAATAAAGAAGGATTAATCGGGGATATGAAATAGTAATGTCAGTGTTCATACCAGCATGGTTTTTATACACAAAAAAAAAATTACTATGCCGGTATGAACAGTAACAGTACTATTTATATTCCCCAATTAATAAAAATATCACCCAATTGCATCTTCCAAATAAAACAACTACTACAATAAACCGCTAAACTCAAAATCTATTAAACCACCAAAAGATTAGAGTTGCTTTAATGTTTTCGCTAATAACTGGACAACTATACAAACCAGTAGCTTTACATAATAGGTGACGTGGTTACCAACTAACCATTGCGCACTTGTTGCCTTGAATAGAAGACAAAAGCAAGACAAAAGCCCCTTCCGCCACTAAGGCTGGGAAACTAACATTAATTACAAAAAGTGATTTATAACCATGGATTGTAATAAGCCACTACCATTGGACAAGTGGCCTTTGGTCGATTTTTTTGTAGTTATAAGTACGAGTCTCCTAACTGAAACTCTTTCCTAACTGGATTAGGAAACAGAACTCAATATAGAAACGGAACAAAACAAGAAACCCGATATTTTCCTAACAGTGACTTCTACAGTATTTAAGAAATCTCTAACTCTATTAGGACTCGAACTATAACATGTAATCTATCATTATAAATATGAAGCAATTCTTTATCTACTTTTATATTGAGAAGAGGTTAAACAATTGTTGTATCATATATCTATGTCGCATTGTCGCATATTTAAATACAGTTTTTCAACATCATTCTCTAAACAAAAATGTCCTTCATTTTCAATCAACTTAAGGGTGCTTTAACAAACTTGAGATCAACATTTCCTGGCCATGATGGTCATGATTCAAGATCACACCAGAATGGCAATTATGGAATCCCTGCTGATGGAAAAAAATGTGTCGTACTCAAGAATTCAAAGTTGAAGTGTAAAGCCTATCTCGTTGGAACTGTTCCTAAGGGTGCTTTAACAAACTTGAGAGCAACATTTTCTAGCCACGATGATGATGATGCAAGTCCACACCAGCAAGGCATTCATGGAATCCATACTGATAGGAAAAAAAGTGTTGTACTCAAGAATTCAAAGTTGAAGTCTAAAGGGTATCTAGTTGGAACAGTTCACAAGGGTGCTTCAACAATCTTGAGAGCCACATTTTCTGGCCATGATGATAATGATAATTCATACCAGCACGGCATACCTGGAATCCCTACTGATGGAAAAGTTGTTTTACTCAAAAATTCAAAGTTGAATTCTAAAGTCTATCTTGTTGGAACTGTTCATATTTCTAAACAGAGTGCCGAAACTGTGAAGAATGTAACTATTCTTTTCCTTTCCGTATATGACCATTACTTTGATTTTTCTAGGGTTTGTTTTGGTTTGCTTCAGTTCGATGTTCTTGTTTCAGTCACTAGATTAACTGTGGGGTATTCCTGTAAAAGTCATGATTAATTTTCTTTGTCATCAAGCCATTGATTGCATGCAACCTTTAGTATAGAACAGTCCATTCATTGAAATAAGGATGTCGGATGAGTATGGTGTGGTGCAGGATAAGCATATAAGCAGTGTATGATAAGAATAAGCCTCAACATGAAAAAATTTCGTGATTATTTTCTTTTATGGTTGCATTCATAGAATTATTGATTAGAAAATGTTCTGAATGAATATGCTTCTTCTACATTTATGCTAACTTTGTTCTTTTTCTCTAAAAGTTATAATTGTTGCTTATAATTATGAAGTCTAGTGGTGGTTCTTTGTGACAAGTCTCCCTTATGAATATGGTTATTATTGTACAAATTCCCAGTATAACTGCTAATGAAAATTTTCTTTTGCAATGTAGGTGATCAACTATGTAAAGCCTAATGTAGTGGCGGTAGGTAACACTCTCTTTAAGCATTGCCATTGGATTGATTTTCTTTGAATTTGTTCCCCTGCAAACATATTTTCTTTGTTGAATGAGTGTTTGCCCTTTTGATTCGGGTTTCTTAATGGGATCTTTATGTGTCATCGATCGCCATTATATATATCCTTATGATTGTCAGCTCGAATTGAAGGATAACTTCATCGCTAATTCCACTTTCAACCAATTCCATGTACTTTACTGGAGACTCGAGCTATTGGCAGTACAAATGACCATTATTACATTCAAAACCTATGTAGCCAGAACTATCTTGATTAATTATTATTCATGTATTCATATCTGGACAATATCTGGAGTCACTTGTTTGATTAAACACATTTTTTAGATACTTCCCCTTGTTATGCTGAGTTATGACATCCATTTTAAGTTTCTAGGGTGTCCTCCATTAGGGCTGTCAATGGAAGAATATCCGTCGGATATTAAGGATTCCGATATTCGACAGGTTAAGGATTATCGGATATCCGATATCCGATAATATCCTATAGGATATCAAATCGATATCGATACCGATAGGTTAAGTTATCTGATATCCGATAGATATCCGATAATATCCGGTTATACCAAAAAAGCTTAAAAACCCTTGTAAAACATTTTCATAATTGACACTTATCGGATATTTATCCGACAAAATCCGATAATATCCGATATTATACTCGAGTATTATCGGATATCGAATCCCAAACTTATCAACCCGAACATTAAAAGAAAATCGACATCAATTAGTAGGGGAAATAAGGGTTTGGGAAAATTACAATTACGTCCTTAACATATCGATATCTAAACAAACCTGACATAGCTTATTCCGATTCGATATGTTAAGGAAGAAATATCCGATAACATATTATATCCGATATCCGATATCCGATACAACGGATAAAATCCTATAGGATATCGAATAATCGGAAACGGATCCCGGATATCGGACAAATATTGACAGGCCTATCCTCCATGACATTTTGAGGGATTCATTTATAGCATTGGTGGCCACAAGAACCCAAGGTTACCACTTGCAATAGCTCTTCATTCCATTCTTTATTGAGATTGTCTTGGACTCAGATAATGCTTCAGCTTATACATTATCTTAAGTTTCGTTGAAGGAATGAACTTCATGGTTCATTTATAGTTAGATCCATCTTCCAAAAATAACTTCTCATACCAGGATTTTTTATTGCATCAGTATTTTTCCAATCTAAATGGGGTAGAATAACAATGCATGTTTGCAGATTGAGTTGTGCAGGGAACGTGCCGTGGGTATTAATTATGACTTGCAACCTGACGGAAGATGTCCCCTTGTTAGATATACTTTACGGGTCCATGATGGCTCCATGGGGATTAAGCATGAAGATTGGTATGTTTGCTCTGGATTGTTGGGATCGCCAGTTGTGCGCAGATGGTATACTTCAAGGCCTGGAGCTCAAGGTAATTATTGAATAAACTTGCTCATCAACTTGTTTATTGCTTAATTATTTGTTGTTTATGGATGGTACATTACAACTTTAGATTTTCTTTCCAGGTTGTAATTCAAGAATCTTCGAGAGAGGGAGCAAGATGTGTCCTCATTGACCAAGATCATAATGTAGTAATCGATCTTCCCTTACTTTGTTGAGTAATCTATTCTTACGCAGGATTGACAAAAAAGAAGTTATTTTTTTGGCAGGTCACCAGTGAAAAGTTATCAAAAGTAATGTCTTGGAAATTACATGGAGTTGTTTGCTTGCTGACTACAAAGATTTGCAAACTAAGGAATACACGAGATCAGTTGTGCATGAAGATAATAGTCTCATGAAAAAACATTACTCGGAGTTTGTAAGACTCTCTACTGTCTCACTCTTGTCTACACTTATTTCTTAAAATTATTCTGATAGAAATGAAGCATTACATGAAACTGCATGCATTATGTACGTTTTTGCTCTTGGAGCAATAGAAAAAACTAATTATTCTATTAATTCGTTTCAAATTGGACAGACCAAGGTGCTCGTTGAAGATAGAGACAATATTATGTTTGAGAGAATTCGAACTCTTGAAAAAAAAGTCGTGGCAGTGGTTGGGATGGGTCACATGGATGGAATCGAATCATTGTGGAAACACGCAGAGGAGGGTGACAAGAAGCAACCTTCCCTAACATCAGGGTAACCCCATTCTCATACTCACTGATCTATGAGTACGTACTGGACATAAAATCACCTGTCACATGTCCTTTAGTTTCATGATATCCTTTTCTTAGTCCCAGTCAGTTTGAAACTTTTAAACAGCGTACTGGTGTACAATTTCAGACAATAGTAGATGATAAGAAACTCCATCCTGCATGCCGCTGATTCTATCACTTATATACAGTATCGCTCAACAAGTCGAGTTTAGTTCATCATTTGATACCCTTCAAAAGAACAGCCAACCATGGTTGTGACTTTCCAGGTTTTGTTTGAGACCACTAGGATATTCGGGAAACCAGAAGAGTAGATGGACATAGGATATTCGGGAAACCCGCCTTTGATATTTTGCGTTTGTATGGTAAAATAAAGTCCCGTATTTTCCATCTTACATACAACTTGTATATTGTCTATTCTGAACTAAGTTTCTTTGTTCGGTTTGATTTGATTTTTTTTGTGACAGTTGAATGCGGATAATCACTGCAACTATTCCGGTTTTAAACCGTGTAACTTTAATTTTATGAAGAAAAAAATATGCAAAAATTGTTAGATTTTCTTATATATATATATATGCTATATACTTGCACTGACGAGGATGGCCCTAGCCAAGGCAACTCATCTATCTGTAATGCGTGTGCACTGGAGTATGCTGACTCTCTCAAAAGGCCTGAAATTTCTGTAGAATTTCAAAATTTGTACTGGAGTATGAGTGTGGACAGGAGGATACATTTTTCATTTAAGGTCGCTAGCAAACTCTTGGACCACGAGAGATTTTGATTTACTTAATATATTTTATGTGATGCGGTAAAAGTTCCTAGATTTTATAAGGCAAATTTCGAGTCATTTACATATTGTGAGTCAGGGTACTGAGTACTTTAAATTATAGTGCATATCTTGGATCATGAAACAAATTAGTAAATAATTCGTGTTGGGAGTACTCTATAAAATTTGAAAATGGAGTGCATAATGTATGCTCTTTTTTTATGCTAATGTATGCTTAAATTATACATTAGCATAAAACTCACACACATACGAGCTGCATTTCACAGTTAATGCGTGAGAAATGCATAATTCAAACGTGTATTGCAATGAAGTTGGACAATTTTGTTTTTATCAGTTTTACCATAATTCTGATGATGCGGTCTTGAGGAACCATAAACAATTCATAAATAAATGTGTCCAACTATCAATTTTATTACTTACAGAGATTCATTATTTGGTTTCAATACTTTTTACTGGGAATTTGGAGGAAACTGTACGTATGCAATTAAAAACCAACGAGGTAACATGGCCAAGGGATGTTAGAGATGAGAAGCGGGAACATGACAGGATGATTGTAGCGTCAAGTGATAACACTTACGCTATTATCATTGTGCCTGCCATTGTTCCCTATGATATAAAAACCAAATAAAATCAAACATGTCAAGATAGTGAGAAACTAAAATCCAAGATTAAATTTTCACCTCAAATGGAATGGATGATGACTCCTACAGTTAGTTTCCGTAAACAAAAAAGAAGAAGAATATGTTCTTGTAAAAGACATGATTAATTATTTTTTTCCAACAAGCCATTGATTGCATGCAACCTTTAGTACAAAAAAGTTCATTCATTAAAATAAGGATGTCGGATGAGTATGTTGTGGTGCAGGATAAGCATATAAGCAGTGTATGATAAAAATAAGCCTCAACATGAAAAACAAATCGTGATTATTTATTTTTATGGGTTGTGTTCATAGAATTATTGACTAGAACACCGTTACCACGGTAGGGAGGGCCGACCGAAAAAAAAATGAAACACCGCTACAACGGAGCAATAAAAGGAAATCTTTGATTTCCGAAGACATATACAACTAATTTTATTTTATTTTCCTGTAAATATGTTTAAAGAACAAAAAATTCTTGATAATTTGTTTAGATCATAAAAACTAATTTTAACTGGTCACGAAGAAGATAAAAAAACGCCTAATAAAACATAAATCTTACATGGAACTCTAATATTTTAGTGATATCAAAATGGTATTCACCTCCGATAAGATCTTATTTAGGCTAGCAACAACTATAGGTAGAATGATGAGAGTATAATGAACTGAGCACAATAAGAAAACAAAAAACACTTTGAGTTTAAGTTTAATCTTCCTTTCAATTAAGTTTTCCCTAGTTTGGTGATTATTATTTTTTTGATTTTAATCATATATCTCTAGAAATCACAAACTCCCATTGGTTTATAATGTGGCGGAAATTTAGGTTGTAAATATACTAATTACTATTATCTAAATAAAGTATAATCCCTAATTTGGTGATTATTCAATTTCATATAGTCTTTTAAGGCGTTTCTATCGATTGATTTAATCGTTTCAAATATATTCAAGCGCAATTAACACTGGAGTGACATAGATCTGCATACTTATGAAGATCCATGGTTGCTGGATGTGATTGCAATTTCAATGCACCGTGCAAATTACTCCTTTTTGGAGCATCTTATCTTCATGAAGAAGAAAAAATTGTTCTCATTAAAGAACGAAAATTCAAATGGTGGAATCAACAGTTTCTCACCATCCCTTAATCATCATCAACCTCCTCAATGGAATGCATGTATTTAGTACTTTTGTTGCATTTTATAATACATAATATTTGTATTTCTTCATTTATTTCCATTACAATGTATTTGATTGATGTGTAAATCTTCTAAAAAATATATGAAATTTGGGGTTTTTTTACTCCCGTTTTCCTTCAAAAAAAAAATTAGAGAACAAAAAAATGTTACCTGCATACAACTTGCATCTAACATCGCTTCAACAAAAAATAAAAATAAAACTTGCATCTAAAATGTGTACGCAGACGTTCATCGGAAGAAAGTTCTAGTAGGCCGTTGGATCCAAACACGTGACATCGAAATTTGGCCATGGAGTAGAACACGTGTGTCCATGGAGTAGAAATTCTGGCCTACATGTGTGTCCATGTAGTAAAAATTTTGACTTTTCAAAATCAAAATAGCTAAACACGTGTATCCAATACAAAGATTCTTTTAATTTTCTCGGTGATATCGAAACAATTCTTTGTATCCTCCCGCAACTACAGACCAAAACTGTGATGGATTACTTTTTTCATTTGGGAGTATTCATGATATCTAAAAATTAGATTAGATCTATCTTTATAAATGTATAAGAAGAATTGTAATTTACGTAATTGTATGTGACTAATTCAGTAGTTACTAAGAAAAATTGATTTCTCAAGGGATGATCTGGATGTTGGTTACCAAAAATTTGATCTGATTATTGGTTAATTAAGATCATCAAACTTAAAATTTTAAATCCAATTGCAGATTCAGTAAATGATAAAACGATTCATTGGTGGGAGTGGTGGTGGCACTGGTGACAAGTTGGATTTTGTTTCAGAAGTTTTGAATGAGAAAACGATTCTTTGTTGGTGGTATTTGAGGTGCGGGTTTGGTGGTGGTTCTGGTGTTTGTTGTGGCGGTGACAGTAGAAGAGAGTAGGGATGATCATAAGAGAATAAGTTTTTGGTTTGGTTTAGAGGTGGTTTCGGTGGTGCTAGAAGTACTGTGTTGTTAGTGGTGGTGATGGTGGTGAAGGTGTATTGGTTCCGGTTAGAGATGGTTGTGGTGGCAGCGCTGGTTACTGTGACGACGCTGGTAATAATGCCGGCGATAGTGGGTTACGATAGAAAAGGAAATGTATAAAAGGATTATGAAGGAACCGGTTCTTAAGTATATGGGTGTCCGTGTTTTAGTCTTTTCAACTCCCAAAGACTACCACCAAATCTCAAATTTTTTTCTCAAATTGTAAATTTTGGTTAGGTTTCAATTGACAAAAAAGTGGTCATAAAATGTACTTCCTCCCTTAGGGCCCTCCGGTCAGTCGGTCCAATTAAGAAAACACACATTTGATCTTTTGGATCCAAGCGCATGTTTCTTGTCAGCATATTACATGATAGTTCCCATGGATCCTGCGTTCCACGCTTGTTTAGGCGACGGAGACTCGGAAAACACACACATATTGCTATCCAAGTGTCATATTTTTTTTTTAAACTTATTAATCCATTTGGTCTGATTGGTCTGGTCTATTTATTACTTAGTAACTCAATCACTCTATTCCATCCAACATTGGTAACAACTCGATGTGTTGGGCCCCACCAAATCACTTAAATAAACATATAATTTTTCAAATAAAATAAAATAAAAATAGAACGTAGTGTGATGATTCCATTCTAACACTTCAACTCTGTCTTTTCATTAATAGACTCTATTATTGGGTTCCTTAACTCCTTCAACCAAGATGTTTCCATTCACTTAGATTGGTTAGTGTCATCCTAAATTGGCACAAATTTCTAGGCTTTGGAGTTTTTTTTTTTAATAGAATTTTGTAAAAATTTAATTCAAAATCTTAAATATTATCATCAATTAAAATTATACAAAGCTTTTGGCCGGAAGCCTAGCAACAAGCTGTGCTCCAATGCCTTTTTGTTATTTTAAATAAAAATATTATTTGAAATTTAATAATTTACAGTAAAAATCTTACTATTTGGCCCATGCAGGTCTCGAACCTGCGACTTTCGCGTTATTAGCACGACGCTCTAACCAACCTGCGACCTTCACGTTATTATTATTATTATTATTATTAATTAAACTATTATTGGATAAATATTATTACATGAAACTAGTTGGAAGCCTAACAAGCTAAGCTCCAACGACATACTACTACATTAATTGAACAGGTTGATGTGCTAACCTACCAGCGAGCCTCATGAGTAACCTAGCCAAGGGAGCCGAAACGGCGGGAGGGGGGGCTGAGATTGTGTCACAAGGGGGGAAAAATAACACTACCTTCCATGTTAATTCCTGCAATATTACGCCATTGGGGACTCGAACCTGGGACCTTTTGGAGCGCATTAAACTTTGGGGAACGGGGATGACCAGCTGAGCTAGGGGCCCGTTCTTGTTATTATTTTTTTTATTTTTTTATTTTTTTATTTTTTTATTTTTTTTAAATCCTTACACGATTATATTATTACATGAAACTAGTTGGAAGCCTAACAAGCTAAGCTCCAACGACATACTACTACATTAATTGAACAGGTTGTTGTGCTACCCTACCAGCGAGCCTCATAGGTAACCTAGCCAAGGGAGCCGAAACGGCGGGAGAGGGGGCTGAGATTGTGTCACAAGGGGGGCAAACTAACACTACCTTCCATGTTAATTCCTGCAATATTACGCCATTGGGGACTCGAACCTGGGACCTCCTGGAGCGCATTAAACTTTGGGGAACGGGGATGACCAGCTGAGCTAGGGGCCCGTTCTTTTAAAATATAAAAATATTATTATTATGAAAGGGGGCCACGAAGGCTTTTATTAAGAAGATAAAACATAAGTACTTTACAAGGATTTGGCCGGGAGCCGCGCAACAAGTTGCGCCCCGATACCTTTCTGAATAATGATACACAATCTATGAAAAAGGAAACTGCCTAAGTTATTGTTAACATCATGACTAGCCATGCAGTTTTTCAATCTTTTCAAAAGGATTATAATGTCATCACTTAATTCCTCCAGTGTAGTGAATGCTAAAACTCCGAAACCGTATCCCTGAGACGAACAAAGGTCAGCGTATTTGTTGCGTTTACGGGTGATTGCAGCAAAGATAGCATGACCAGGCGTGAAGACACGGTTACCTCCCTTGGAAAATGGTGACACACCGGTAACGTCGAAACAGATGTCCGTCCATTCTCCCAGGTATATATCATGATGTCAGCTGGTTTGAGATGAGTGCTCCTATCAGATGTAAGGACAAGGGAAGCTTCTTTTCTCGCAGACACTCCATCTTTGTAACATAGCTCAACAAAGAGATCTCTGACCATGTCGTGACGATACTTTAAGCCCACTTCACTTGCACAATGGATGGCGTGGTCGCAAAATCGATCCATAGCCCTTTTACAACATAAACACGTACTATCTTCGGCAAATAGAGGTATACCCAAGCGATACTGAAGCACTGCCCTGGATTTCCGAGGACCTAAATTCTGGTTAAGGCCCTGAATGGGGAATGCCTTGAGGTAGTCTTGAGCATGAGGTTTCTTATTGCATTTCCATAAGATGGAGTCTCGCTCGGACATTACAAAGTTAGACGGGATATCCTTCATGAGTGCATCGTAGTAACGAGTTGCCAATAAATGCATGGGCTGTGGGGCGACATCGTTAATGTTGAAAGATGAAGAAGATAAACCGCATATGCGAATGTAATGTTCCAGCACCGATTGGAAGTGAGGGCTAAGGCCGGGGGCACCCTGTAGGATTATATTCTGGAGATGCTGCGTTTGAAAACAGGAGTCTATGTACCTGTACTAAGTGGTGTCCCGTATAGTGTATACACCTAAGCCACCATCTTTGATTGGGAGAGTGGCTCGGCGTTGTTGGAGTTGTCCGAAACCCGCGCCATCGCTCGTGATCAAGTACTGCAGGAACTTAATAAGGTGGTCATCGAACTGGAGTTGCGCTGCCTGCATGCACTGAGGTCGCGTTGTGTGCATTAAGAAGTATAACTTTGAAACTCCAGCGCAATTCCGGAGCGGAAGGAGCTCTGCCTGGGGATCTCGTAGCTTTTTGACACACTCCATATGATGGAGAGTTTTGTCAACCCGAGATTGAAGAATACTACTACAAAAACCATCATCCAGACTTGTCGGGCCTCCAAGTAAACGTACACCCACTACACCAAATTCCAAGATTAGTAATAGGAATTCGTAACGGCTATGGAGCCGTTACAAATTTCCCGTTACAAAATGGCGTTACAAAATTTTCGTAACAAGCCGGAACCGTTACTAAATTTTTAAGAATTCGTAACATGACGAAGCCGTTACTAAATTTTTAAGTCCGTTACTAATTTTGTATAGGCGTGCCACTCACACGCTTGGTCACACTGGGTTCGTCACACCTTGAATTTGTGCGTGTGCGACTCACACGACTAACACTATATTCCCACCCATGATTAGTTATGCGTGAGGATATTTCCTCCCACGAGTGTGCGGATAAGGTAGAAGTGAAGTGAAATTGATTTCACTTTTCATCGAACTTTTTTCTCTCTTATTTCTCTGCGTCTTCAGGCGATGAAACTAGGGTTTAGATACCTTTGAATCATTGATCGTATTAGCCGAGAAACATCACACAAATCTGTTTAATCTTTTCAATACCTTTCTATCATCGATCTTTGTAAGTGTTAATCGTTATAAGTTTTTCGATTTTTAGGGTTTTATTTTTTTTAATCGATCTGTTGTTTAGTGCTTTATTTCATTTTTAGTTTTAGTTTTTCCATTTTTTAATCCATGAATCTAAAACGATTTGTTTGATATGAATTATTTTTTTTTAATGTTCTTCATATAAATCTAATTCGATTTTTCTTTCTAATTTACTGTTAGGGTTTGAAGAATTTTTAAGACTTGAAGATTGAAGAATTTTGAAGACTTAGAAGGTATAAGTTTCGAAATATTGAACTGATTTTATGGTTTTATGTTAATTTCTAAGATTTTTTTTTTCTTTATACTCTGTAACCTAATTTCTAGTTTGTAAGCTAAGATAATTTCAATAAGTTCTAGTTTATAAGCAGTTAGTGCTGATTGACATCATTAGCTTCACTTCATTTTGTGTTGTGCTTAGGGTGTAAAGATGCATACTGATGTTAGACATGTTGTATTTTTTTGCCTTAGAAGCATACTAAGTTGAGTAGGCAGAGTGCTGGATGATAAAGGTACACTGATGAATGTCCCCATTGAATTGTAATATTCACTGCGAAAGTCTTGTATATTCTTTGAAGGTTTGATGAGATATGGAGCACTCTTTATCATATGAGTAAGTCAATTGCTTAAGAACAAAGCAATTGCTTCGCTCATAGGATAACGAGTGCACCAGCTCATTTAGAAATCCTTCTTTTTTGAGCACCTAAATTCCAGTTTGTATGGGCTTAGATGACTTATATTGCTTATTGTAGTTTTGTTTGAGTTGCCGCAGCTAGGAAACATGCTGATTATATTCTTTAAGTTGCTCTGTTTTACTATTATGAATGGATTCAACTTTAGTTTCATGTTAAGGTAGTATTTCAAGTTTAGATGACCTAAGTTAGGAAGTTTTGTTTTGATATTGACTGATTCTCAGTAAGCAACATGATAACAGTCCTAGTGGTTATTCGCAAAAGCTACTTGTAGCTCATTCTCTCTTCTTTGAGGGGATGTTTCTATCGTTAACTTGCAGGGATTCGGCAACCCTGTACCACTTGGACTAAGTTATTTTATTTGGTTGATTATAATAGAAGTTGGTCTTAGCATGATTATAATAGTCTGTATGTTAAGTTGTGTATAAATAAGTCTGGTTTTATGTACTCTGTGAGCATGATGGTAACAGTCCTAGTGGCGATTTACAAAAGCTACTTGTAGCTCATTCTCTCTTCTTTGAGGGGATGTTTCTGTCGCTAACTTGCAGGGCTTCGGCAACCCTGTACCACTTGGACTAAGTTATTTTATTTGGTTGATTATAATAGAAGTTGGTCTTAGCATGATTATAATATTCTGTATGTTAAGTTGTGTATAAATAAGTCTGGTTTTATGTACTCTGTGAGCATGATGGTAACAGTCCTAGTGGCGATTTACAAAAGCTACTTGTAGCTCATTCTCTCTTCTTTGAGTGGATGTTTCTATCGCTAACTTGCAGGGCTTCGGCAACCCTTACCACTTGGACTAAGTTATTTTATTTGGTTGATTATAATAGAAGTTGGTATTAGCATGATTATAATAGTCTGTATGTTAAGTTTTGTATAAATAAGTCTGGTTTTATGTACTCTGTGAGCATGATGGTAACAGTTCTAGTGGCGATTTACAAAAGCTACTTGTAGCTCATTCTCTCTTCTTTGAGTGGATGTTTCTGTCGCTAACTTGCAGGGCTTCGGCAACCCTGTACCACTAGGACTAAGTGATTTTTGTTTGATAGTGTAAAATATCTATTTTGAAGGGTAATATGTCAAATTATGTGGACAAGAAATGGATGAAGTGTCCCCGTAAGTATATAGAATACAGACAAGGTGTGAAGTCATTCATAGAGTTTTCCAGGATTAATGGTGGTGGGAGTACTTTGTTTTCATGCCCCTTTCGACGTTGTATGAATTCTAAAGGCTTACTTACACTGGGTGAGATCTCATTTCATTTGCTGAAATATGGTGTGCAAGAGGTGTACATAACATGGCGCTATCATGGGGAAAGTTCAAGCGACGTAACACTACAACTCAATATGTAGCCAATAATGATGTTACAGCAGGTTTGGATGAGAGTATTACCGCAGATGTGGATGAAAATATGAGGGCAGGGATGGATGAGAATGCAGAAGCAGGTGTTGATGAGAATTTTGGAACCAGTAGGTGTTATCAGAAATAGAAATCAGCGGCTGAGAAGGCTAGAGAACCATTGTATCCTTCATGCCCTAAAGGCATTTCAACAATGTACGCTGCGATTATGGTGAACAACATAAAGACTCAGTATGGAATTTCAGACAGTGGTGTTACCGCAATGTTAGGATTTATGAAAGAGTTGCTTCCCGAAGGTAATACCCTGCCATCCAAGTTTCCAGATATCAAGAAGATTATTAAAGAGCTTGGTATGGATTATGTAACTTATGATGCTTGTGTAAATGACTGTGTACTTTATTGGAAGGAGAATAGTTCATTGGTGAAGTGTCCAATATGTCAAGAACCTCGGTATGTAAGAGTTTTTAATGATGAGAGAAAACTTACACAAGTTGCGCAGAAGACGTTAAGGCATTTTCCAATAATTGCAAGGCTGAAAAGACTTTACAGCATACCATGGATAGCAGAGGCGATGCTTTGGCATTCTAGAGCACAGAAGGATGTGAATATAATGCGTCATCCGGTTGATTCTACAGCTTGGCGGTGTGCGGATAAATTTTGTCCAGAATTTGCTAAGGAAGCACGGAATGTTACTCTTGGGATAGCAACTGATGGCTTCAACCCAAATGGATGTTTTGGTCTCAATTACAGCTGTTGGCCGGTGATTCTGTGTCCGTACAACCTTCCACCTTCGATGTGTATGAAGCGCGAATTCTCCATGTTATGTTTATTGATATCAGGACCGAGAGCACCAGGTAAAGATATTGACGTGTACTTACAGCCATTGATAGAGGAGTTGAAAGAGTTATGGAATGATGGTGTTAAGACATTCGACAGCTTCACAAATACTGAATTTCTGTTGAAGGCAAGGTTGTTATGGGCCATTCATGATTTTCCAGCATTAGGGACTCTTTCTGGATGTGTGACTCATGGATATTATGCGTGTCCTACCTGTGGTGAAGAAACAGTTTCTGAGTGGCTGCCCTATAGTAAGAAAATATGTTATATGGGACATCGAAGATGGCTTCCATCCAAACACAAGTACAGAGATGACAAGACAAACTTCAGTGGAGGGGTAGAACATGGTAAAGCTCCATGGCCACTAACAGGATTGCAAGTTCAAGAAATGGTGAAGGATATGAAAAGCAAACATGGTAAGGGTAAACAAGCAACAAAGAAACGTAAAAGAGGGGCCGAAGGGGATAGTTTGCAACAGGGTGCCGATGAAGATATTTCTGACAACTCGCTCTTTTCTCGAAGTTCCATTCTTCATGATTTTCCGAATTGGGTGTCGAACATAGTACGTCATTGTACAGATGTTATGCATACAGAGAAGAACATAACTGAGCATATCGTTAACACTCTCATGGGTAACAGTAAGTCAAAAGATGGTGTAAATGCACGTAAAGATATGGAAGCTATGGGTATTAAGAAGCGGTTATGGTTGAAAGAGGATAGTGCAACTGGTAAGACAACAATGGAATGTGGATCTTTTGCCTTAACAAAAGAGGAAAAAGTATCTTTTTGTACAGTCCTGAAGAATATAAGGGTGCCTTCTAGATTCTGTTCTAATCTTCGTGAATCGCGTGAGCATTAGTCCACCGGAGTTGAAGAATTTCAAGTCTCACGACTACCATGTGATGATGCAATCTCTGTTTCCATTGCTAGTTCATACTGCAACTTCGTTACCTAAAGATCTGCGAGTTTCTCTTCTCCGTATTAGTATATTTTTCAACATTTTGTGCGCAAAGGTTATCAACAGAGATGAACTTGTACAAGCAAAAGCTAGTCTGGTGGAAGCAATGTGTGTTATGGAAAAATATTTTCCACCATCTTTTTTTGTTATTAGTATCCACCTGATGATTCATCTAGCTGATGAAGCTTTAATCTGTGGTCCAGTGAGATTTAGATGGATGTACCCCTTTGAGAGGTAAATACAACCCCTTATGTTCTTGTTTAATTTTTAAGTTGAGAAATGGTATTACTGAACTATTAATCTTCATTGCTAATCTGTTAACTTTTCTGTGTAGGTTAATGAAAGGATTTAAAGGATTGGTGCGCAATAAAAGGTACATTGAGGGGTGCATTGCAAGAGGATATGCATTGCGAGAAGCTAGCTTATACCTTATGGAGGACATATCAGATGATGGTGATGGTACTCATAAACATACTCGGCAGGCTTTTTTGGATGATGACTGTGATGATGCCGATGATATGCCTCTAAGTACTGCAACCCCGATTACTCTTACTCAAGCACAATTTGAACAATGTCGCAACTGGATCCTCTCTAAGTATGTTGGAATAGATTACTGGCAAAGGTAACTTTTACTTAACTCTCTTTTGTGTCATTCAATTCTGAATTTTGTTTAGTCTTCCTCAGTACCACTCAATACTTTTTTTGGATGATGACTGTGAAACTGTCTCCATTCACTAGTCGTTATGTTATCAATATATAGCTGTATGTAGTTGTTCAAACTTTAATCAGTCTTTCAAATGCAAGATATTTTGCTTAAAAGGATAAGCACTGGATGACATTGGATATTTATTTATTTTTCTAATAAAACTGCAAAATGTAGTTGTTCAACCTAGGCCAAAACTCATTTATAGAACAATTTTTTTAAGGCCGAACACTATGGTTTTCCATTTTTAATTGGTTTATTATGTTTGCTTCATCTGATAGTCTTTGAATTGGTATTTGTCTGTAGGAAGTATAATGTTTATGTTAACGGTGTCAGGTCTAACGGTCAAAACTTAAAGTGTTTTCATCTATGGTTGCACGATGAGGTGAGATGATACTGTAAAGCTTTCAGTAGTGGTTTGAGTACAACTTTTTATGGTTTTGGTTGTGATACTGACCCTGCCATGCTTTATTACAGTTGTTAAAGGCTAAAGAAACTGATTCAATACTGTGGAGACTCGTGCAAGGACCACTATTCAAGGCACAATCATATAAGAAATACAAAGTCAATGGGTTTACTTTTAGCAAACTCGTTATGGGGTGAAGAATGTATCACAAAACTGTGGTGTGTCAATGAAAGCTGTTACAAGGCTTCAAGCGAAGTCGACCGAGGAAGCAGAAATAACATATTATGGCGTAATTAAAGAGATCATCAACCTGAACTATACTGGCTTTGAAGAAACTGTTTTTTATTGTGATTGGGTTAGTGTTGGAGATAAGAATTCTTGCAAAGTTGATGCAGTTTCAAAGGTTGTAAAGGTCAACTTGTCGAAAATGAGAAGCAAAAATACAGTGGCGGATGAGCCGTTTATCCTTGCATCTGAAGCTACTCAAGTGTTCTACTCAAGGATCTTATCAAGAGGGATGGTCTGTGGTGTTGCACTCACGACAGCGGTTAACGTCTTCAGTAGATAAATTTGAAGTTCCTACATCTTTTCAGTCAGTTCTTACTGACAATGAGAATTTGAAAAAGCTACTCATTACTGATATTATAGTTTGAACTGAAATTGTTGCAATTTGTTTTACCTTACCCGTCAATATATACCATGACCGCTACCTTTTCGTGAATTGTTTGGTTTTATTTGTTTGATCACTTATTTTAAGGCCGAGCACTATGGTTGGACATTTTGAATTGGTTTATTATGTTAACGTGGATGCTCTATTTTAGCTATGTTAGGTTTTCCCTATTTTGATGTTTGAATTTCACAGGGTATGGCAGCAGTAGAGGTCAATGAATATGGACAACCAATTTCCAGGAACGCAACAACATTAGGTCACCGGAGAGGCGCCTTGGCTCGTACACATGTGCCTATTTCATACAAAAGCTGGGATGTTGTGGCTCCAAAGTATAAGGAGGATATTTGGAAAACCCTTAAGGTACAATACTTACCCGAGACATGATTTTTGTTCACTCGTCATTTAACTTCTTTTATCATTGTTTCAAATCAGCAAGGCATTAATTTGTTCTGTCTTTCTAGGAGAAATTTGATGTACCTGATACATCAAAGGAAAATATTCTGAAGGCCGGTGCTGGTCCATGGAGGAGATTCAAGTCTGAGTTACGCTGTGCATACTATGATTTGATCCCTACTCATGAAGAAAGGATTTTAAATGTTCCACCAAGTGTCAAATCAGAGGATTGGATTAAATTTTGCGAAAATGAAAGAGAAGAAAAGGAAAAGTTCAGTAGAATTGACCATAAGAGCAAAAGAGAACAATTAGAGTACACACATTGTACTGGTCGCAAAACTCATGCTTTGGTGAGTGCTGAACTGGTACGTATATTCGCAACTTCCTCAAACTTTGTTATATTCACTACTTACCTGTAACTCGAGTATATTCACAACTTACCTCAACCTATTATGGACAACTATGTGATTCACATTATATTTCTAAATTAGGAGGCCGCAAATCCTGATGCAGTGATCACTCCTGAGGATGTGTAGGTTAGAGCTCATACCCAAGAAGGTGGTTCTATTTTACCTAGCGCGGTGCCATTCGCTGTGAGTCAGTTTACTTTACAGTTATTTCAAATCTTTTAACACTATGTACTAGGTAGTTAAGATATTAGAATTTAATCGGTTGTTATGCTCAACACCGCAGGAGAAGCTCAAGAAAGCCCAAGATGAGATCAAAGAAAAATAGGATGCAGGTCTACCAGTAGAAGAACCTTGTGCAATGACTAAAGATTTTGGGCGGGATTATAGAGGACGGGTTCGTTCGGTTGGTCCTATATCTCGTATGCAAGTCAATCATTCTGCTCCAGCTCGTCACAAGGTAAATGAACTGAATGCGAAGGATGGTGGTGTTGGTGTGATGGTGGAAGAAATAGGTGGCAAGGTGGGTGTTCTGATTGATGGATTTGTGAAATTGTGTCACGTAGTGGATGAAATTAAATCTTCACTTCCAGTATCAGTTGGCTAGAACGTACCCATCATCTCAAGAGATGTAGCCTCGCATCCTCCATGCGGTGTTTCTGCTTCACCTCAAACAGGTTCACATGCTGCGACAAGTTCACCTCCTGGGAATAATGCATCACCAGCTTCATCAAGAGCACCTGCTGAGAATACTACATCACCAGCTTCATCAAGAGCACCTGCTGGGAATACTGCATCACCCGCTTCATCAAGAGCACCCGGTGGACCACTTTGTTCACTACTGAACTTCGAGAATGAAGTAATTGCAACTGATGAGCTCTGTACTGGTGCTTTATCAGATAAGTTTCACGGAGATCCAATACCTATACATCTTGCCAAGGTATGTATCGATGATATTCTCATGCCGATGAAATCAACTGCGAAAGCTAACAAGTATGCAAAGCAACCTTCGTAGAAGTTGGAATTGGAGGATATGTGCTTCATCCAAAGATGTGCCTCTCAAACAAAGACTCGCTATCTCTTACTTTTTGAGCTAATAGATCTCATCTTTTTTGAGCATCACGTAATATCTGCCTTGACTTACACAGATCTTTTTGTTATACTTGTGCAGTTCAAACTTTTGTACGTATGCTGACTGATGCGCATACTCTTGTGCAGTTGTGCATAAAAAGTATTTAGGTTTTTTTTTTTTTGATTTTTTTGGTAGTTCACACTTTTGTGTGTATGCTAACTGATGCACATACTCTTATGCAGCTGTGCATAAAAAGTATTTAGGATCCATTTTGATCTCTTTTGGCGGTTCACACTTTTGTGTGTGGTGACTGATATGGATACTTTTATGCAGTTGTGCATAAGAATAGCTTTACCTGAAGCAACTTTTTTGGTCAAATGTAACTTTTTGGTATATATGTGAACACAAAGCGGCTTATGAATGGATATTTTCTTTCGGTTCATGATTTTTTGTGTATATATATGTACATGGTTGTTTTTATGTTATATGTGAATGCACAGGGAATTCAGACAAGGTCAGTTGAAGTAGTAGTAGCCAGCCGGGGAAATATCAATCCCTGGTAAGTACTTCACTAGGTTATTCTTGTATTATTAAGCTTAAATTTGTGGATTTGACACTCAGTTTATACTTGCGAGGTATTGCGCTGGTGGGAAGTGAACTGCAGCGGTTGGATGATGCTCTCAAGGCGTGCACTTTCAAAGTAACTCACTAAGTCTGCAATTGCAGGTGGTCCTGAGAACTGACTTTGTATGCAATTGGTAGATTTTTGTTTTTCAAAGTGTCTTCCTAATGTTTTGTTTCTCGTTTGTGTTTGCGTAAAACCTAAGATTCAAATCTGGTTGTTTGAGCAAAAGGATATAAGGATTGAGGGACGAGGGACGAGTTATTGTAAGTTATTGTCACGATATATACTTTAATGTTTGCATTCTTAGTTGTTTTCTGGATAGAATTTGGATGCTTAATTTTCGATTCATTGACTGAATTTGTACTTTTATAGTCTTGCAATTGGGAGTTCCCCCATGGGAGTTTCCATCATAAGGGGCATTGTCTTGTGTAAACCAAAACTAGGGTAACAGATATATATACACTTTAATGATTGCATATTTGGGAATGTAGTCACATGAAAACATTTTGAGTTGGCTACCTAGCTATTTATGGTGCAAAATTAAAGGGTTCTCTTCGTTTCCCTGTAACTAGTGTAATGGGCATGATCCCAATAAATATATTATGATTTGTTATCAGAATGATTTTAATGTAGTAACGCCCTGAGTCTGCTCACAGATCAATGTTTTGGTATTTACTTGTTATATTTTTTCACATTTATACTGCGAGTTCCTTGATTCTGTGTCACTGAATAGTCGAGTTTAATGGTCCGAATTCCTGAGATGGCATTTTTTTTATTTGATATTTGAATATGAAAATAAATTCATATTTTCATTTGCTTTTAGTCTTATGGATTTCTGATTATTTTTTTTTTGGCAGATTTTGTAGATGCAACTTCATGCTTTGGTCAGGCGGTGAATCAGTACATGGAAATTGGCAGCTTTGGTTGGGCTACTATATATTGCGAGGTGAACTATTTTTATATGTTAAATAATGTATGCACTTTGTAGAAAAGAGTATGTTTGCATGGTGTTCATAATATCATTAATATGCCATTTTTCTCTGGGATAGTGGTTACACACCTTTGAAAACTTCAGGACAGTTTTAGGACTTGTATTTTCAAAAGAAAGTAGATAAATATTGTCGATGGCTGAACTTAACTGGACCTCATATATTCAACTCTAAACTATGCAGTCCGGATTCTTCTCTTTCTCATGACCCAAGATTCCAACAAAAGCAAGCATGCAAAGGATATAAAGCTTAGCTGCAAGGGTGGAGAACAAAGCAGCTTCAAGATTTGTAAGTTGCGGTTATTCAAGTTTTGTTTTGTAGGCAGTTAGTAATTTTCTGTGTTCCCTTAGAAGTTTGGAACCCTTCCATGTATTTCCTTAGAAATTTTTATACTTAGAAGAAAAAAAAATGTTGGGTACTTAGTGAAATTTCAAAAAGTTTGGTCCTTAAACAAATTTTAGTTCTTTTGTAATATAATTCTCATATGAGTTGAATGATTGTGATATGAATAGATTGAAGTGTTGAGTGTGGATGATGAATGTATGAAGGTGTTTAATTAGGAATTCCGGCGAATTTCCAGCAGAGAATGAACTTCCAGTCAGGCTTGACCTGGTCAAAGTTGACTGGCGGTAATTTTTTGCTGTTACAAAAAAATTAGAAACGGCTATGAACCGTTTCAACCTGCCACGTAGTAACGGCTCTGGGCTGTTACTAAATTGCCACGTAGTAACGGCTCGGGGATGTTACGACTAACCTGTTAAGAATTTTTCCGTAACGGCTCTGGCATGTTACTACGTGGCAGGGTAGTAACAGGCCAAGGCCGTTACGAACGGCCGTTACAACCAAATTCTTAACGGCTACAAAGCCGTTACAAAAAAACTATAACTCCCAGTTTTGTAATGGCCATTAGCCGTTACAACCCATTTTAGTAACGGCTCAAGTATGTTACTAATCCAGAAATTTGGTGTAGTGACCTGTAGATGGCCTGCCTATTCCCGATGGAAAGAGATCTGTACACCTTGGGTCTGCGTGTGGCCAGAAAATTTCAGTTTTCTGTAAGTTCAATCTCAAACCTTTGGCAGGGCCATCATCACATAAAATCTGGAAAGCTTTCGCTATTTCTGAAGTTTCCCCAACCAGTGTACCATCATCTAAATACCATGGATTAAGATCTAGTGTACATTGCGAAGCTATTTTGCATATCATTGGATGAAGAGCCAGTGAAAATAGTAGAGGGCCAAGAGGGTCTCCCTGTTGGACCCCTTGTGCGGAAGATAGAGTAAACTCATTGTAATATAGCTTGGCAGGCCGCGCGTAGCAAAACTCTACCCATTTAGCAATGCTAGGACATTTATCACGTACCTCATTGATTAAAACAGTCCGATTGACTATGTTGAAGGCATTAGTGAAATCGATGAGTAGCATAGTCATATTATCATGGGTACCTTTCATCTCTAGCAGCCTATTCACCGAGTGTAGTATGCCTTCGCCACCGCAAGGGGTTCCAACACCGAATTGGTAATTACCAAGGTATGCAGTCATGTCCTTGAGCACCGCAGAAGCTTCCAGTTTAGAGCACAAACGCCGCCATATCGTACACACTGCAATCGGGCGAATACCCCCACCATGTTTAAGAAAGGGGTTTAATGGTGCACTGGTTATGTACTCTCCAAGTGCAGGTGGGAAGTGTCCATCCAACCACAGGTTAACTACTCCGGTGACAGATACCAAGAGCTCATCAGCCACAGCAGCAGCAGCGCCACTTGTTGCATCTAACAAGTGCTGAGCACGGAGCCCGTCCCGTCCGCATGATGTGCCTTTCGGAAAGCTCCTCAAAGCTTTAACAACAGCCTGGACATCAACAGATACCGCAACAGCGGATAGGTTGTCAGCTGGGATGATGGGAGGGCGTGAATAAGGGTGATTTTTCTGTAGTTCATGACGAGTATCTGGGGTAGCAGGTGCAACTCCATTAGATGACAAGATACGTATTGTTGCAGTGTAATGTCCTTCAGACAATTTCTTTTGGAAGGCCTCGACATTGGTCTTAGGTTGTTTCTGATGCTGAGGCTGTTTTTGGTTTTGCTGTCTTTGCTGATTCTGTCGATCCAACTCCAACAGGCGCTGGACAATGTTTGCACACCCCCCAGGTTCTCCCCATTCAACTTAATATTTGTTAATAGAAGCAATCTGTAGCCTTTTCCGCGTAATGGATCGTGCTTCACTGGCGTTGTTGGGAATGTATAGGTTAAGGGTGCTAACAGGGAGTAACAAAAGTTGGAGCCATGAATATAGTTCAGTAGGCTTGGATATTACTTTGTGAAGTGAAGATTTCAAGGCCCTGGAGAAGTTCAACCTACATGGAGGTGGAATGCTGGCAGTAGTGGTAATTTGTTTCTGATAAACAAGGTCGAGTATTTCTAATGAAAGGTAGAGAGGGCCATCAGGAAAATCAGTGATATTAGACACTGAAGAGGGTTCTGCCTGTGGTTTATTAATGCCATGTATTAAGAAGTCTGAAAACCTACCATTGAAGGGTCCTGTTAGTATGGTGCCGTTGTGAGGACGACAGGGGCATTTCCATGACTGCACCTTCATACAATCGCCACAAAGACACATCTGCAAGAGAATTAGGAGCCGTTCCCAAGCCTAATAGACGCCTAAATGAGTACCGATCCTCTCTTTGCATACCATCAATCTACTCTGAGAAGGCCAATGCTGGTCTTTTATGTGCCGTAAAATTGATTTTTTTGCATAACCACGCCCATTGGTACCATCCTGACAATCATCAAAGTGCTTGAAAGGGCAATGAGCCATCGTATCATTTGTATGGTCCCCATCAGTTTCAGATTCGTATTTATATGCTTGAAGATCTTGAGAAGATGATGAACGCAGGGTTCTTGGAATTGTAATCGTCTAATGAACTTCAATAACCGTCTTATGAATTTGGGGCTGGAGTGAAGATTAGGCACAAGTTCTATCGATCGATAGGTAAAAATAAGGAGGGAATCAAGATATGTGCAGAACGAAAAGATCAGGAAGTGTTAGGTTGGAAAATTGCGGTATAATAATAGAATAAGAAACTCAGGTTTTCAATCGCCTGGGTTTTCGCCGGAGCTTATTATTATTATTATTATTATTTTTAAGAATAGCGCCGAGAGAGGCATTTTATTAACAAAAACAAAGAAGGTCTATTACATTTAGGTAGCAGGTAGCCTGGCCACTAGCTGGGCTCCCACACCTTTTTGAATCACGATACCAATTCTATGAAAAAGTGAGTTACAAAACTTGTAGTTAGCATCGCGGCTAAGAAGAAAGTTTCGTAATCTCTTCAAAAACTCAATTAACTCATCTTCCAATTCACCCAGCGTAGAGAATGCTAAGACATGAAATCCATATCCCTGAGCGGAACACGCGGCCAAATATTTGTTACGCTTCCGAGCAACCGCCATAGAAATGATCCGTCCTGGTGTAAATGTGGTAGTGCTGGCGGTAGTAAAGGGTGAAACCCCGGTAACATCCATACATACGTCTTTTCCGTCCTCCCACTTCACTACAAGGATATCTGCAGGTCGGAGGGGGGTATTTGAATCAAAAGTTTATTATTGTTATGAAAGGGCTTAACCAAAAGTTTATTATTATTATTATTGTTATTATCTTATTATTATTATTATTATTTTATGTAAATATAAATTAAAAACTAACTAAAAGTTTTTCCCTCACCCCCACACTCAAATCTAACATTGTCTTCAATGTTTCAAATTAAAGTGCAATACCAAAAACATAAGTAACAAGAGGAATAAGTCAAAAAGATAGTACCTGGATGAAGCGTAGCAATCCTTCCATGGGAGCAAGAAAAAATAATTACAAAAAAATCCACTAATGTACAACAATATGGTTTCCTCCCATAAAGCGCTAAGTTTAGTGTCTTCAGCCAGACTTTGTTACCCGCTAAAATTAATCCTGGTAGACAGAATCTTTCAGCTACGATTCTCCAATTGCATGACTGGGTAACTCCAAGAATGGTTTCAACTGTTAACCGTTAACTTTGAAAGTTTCTCCGTTCTTAGGATTTTCAACTTCAACTGCACCATGAGGAAAAACAATTTTGACAAAGTATGGTCCGGACCACCGTGAAATCAATTTACCAGGAAAAAGATGTAAACGATAATTGTAAAAGGAGAACTTTCTGACCTGGTTCAAATGTTTTTCGAATAATTGATTTAACATGAAATATTTTTGTTTTCTCCTTGTAAATTTTCGCACTCTGGTAAGAATCATTTCGAATTTCTTCTAACTCATTGAGTTGCAAACTACAGTTATCACCAGCGGTAGGTTGGTCAAAGTTTATCCGTTTAATGGACCAATAAGGTCGGTGTTCTAATTCTACAGGAAAGTGGAAGGCTTTACCAAATACAAGTCTATACAGAGACATCCCAAGTGGAGTCTTAAAAGCGGTTCGGTAAGCCCTCAATGCTTCTATTAAGCATAAAGACCAATCCTTTCGGGTAGGTTTTATGGTATTTTCTAAAATTTGTTTAATATGCCTATTAGACACTTCAATTTCGCCACAAGTTTGTGGGTGGTAATGTGTAGAAACCTTATGGGTAATGGAGTATTTATTCATGAGCGTCTCAAATGACCGGTTACAAAAATGGGAACCTCCATCGCTAATGATTGCTCTAGGCATACCAAATCAAAAGAAAATATTGTCTCTAACGAACTTAATCATTACGTGGCGATCATTTGTCTTGGTAGCGATTGTTTCAACCCACTTAGACACGTAGTCAACAACTAATAAGATGTAAAATTTTCCATAAGAATTGACAAAAAGACCCATAAAATCTATACCCCACACATCAAATATTTCTATTATTAGTATAGGACTAAGTGGCATCATATTACGTCGGGTTATCTTTCCTAACTTTTGACATCGATCACAACTTTTACAAAATAGTTGGGAGTCCTTAAACAGAGTTGGCTAATAAAGACCGGATAGAAAAACCTTAGAAGCTGTTTTATTAGAACTAAAGTGACCCCCACAAGCTCCAGAGTGACAAAAAGTCAGAACACTGGATATTTCGTTGTCAGGAATACAACGACAGATGATCTGATCAGGGCAGTATTTGAATAAGTATGGATCATCCCAGAAAAAGTATTTAACCTTAGATAAGAATTTATCTCTATCCTGTTTAGACCAATGGTCAGGCATTTCACCAGTTACCAAATAATTGACAATGTCTACGAACCAGGGTAGCAACGAGATGGAAAATAATTGTTCGGAAGGGAACGTGTCAAGGATCGGTTTCTCATCATCTCTAGTCTCATCAAGGATACGGGATAAATGGTCAGCTACTATATTTTCGGACCCTTTCTTATCACGAATATCTAGAGTAAATTCTTGGAACAACAATACCCATCTAATCAGCCGAGGTTTGGAGTCCTTCTAGGAAAGAAGATATTTTAGTGCGGCATGATCAGTATAGACAATGACCTTAGACCCAAGGAGATATGATCTAAATTTCTCCAAAGTAAAAACAATGGCCAAAATTTCTTTTTCAGTGGTTGTATAGTTCAACTGGGCATCGTTTAGGGTCTTACTATCATAATAAATCACACTAGGTGCTTTATCACAGCGTTTCCCAAGGACAGCACCAACCTCATAACCAGCCGCATCACACATGAGTTCAAATGGGAGGTCCCAATCGGGTGGTTGGATGATAGTGGCAGAAGTCAACAATGATTTTAGCTTCTCAAAAGTTGCAACACAGGCTTCATCAAACACAAAGGAAGTATCTTTAACAAGTAATTTCGATAGGGGTAAAGCAATCTTACTAAAGTCTTTGATGAAACGGCGATAAAATCCAGCATGGCCAAGGAAAGATCCAACATATGTTACATTCTTAGGTAGTCTTCATTTTGAAATTAGTTCAACCTTGGATCTATCAACTTCTATTCCCTTAAAGGACACTACATGTCTTAACACTATTCCAGATTTAACCATAAAATGACACTTTTCCAAATTAAGGACTAAGTTCTTTTCTTTACAACATTTTATAACTAGTGTAAGGAGGTGCAAGCATTCATCGAAAGAGGATCCAAAAACCGAAAAATCATCCATAAAGACCTCGAGAAATCGCTCAACCATGTCCGAAAATATAATTAGCATGCAATGTTGGAATGTTACGGGTGCATTACATAACCCAAAAGGCATACGCCTGTAAGCAAAAGTACCAAATGGATATGTGAAGGTTGTATTATCTTGGTATCCCGGGGCTATAGGGATTTGGTTATAACCACAATATCCATATAGGAAACAATAATGGATGCTTCCAGATAAGTTGCTGAGTTCAGCTTGCGGTAGTCTATACAAACTCTCCACCTGGTAGTAACACTGGTAGGGTTCAATTCATTGTTCTCACTCGCAACTACTGTAATCCCAGACTTCTTTTGGAAAACCTGGACATGACTGACCCATTTACCATCAGAGATGGGGTATATGATACCCGCATCTAATAACTTGAGCACCTCAGTGCGGACAACTTCCTTCATATTAGGATTTAAGCGTCGATGCATTTCTCTTGAGGTTTTGGCACCTTCTTCTAGGTAGATGTGGTGCATACAATCAGCAGGACTAATTCCTTTCAAATCCGCTATAGTCCACCCTATTGCAGTCTTGTGCTCACGAAGAACACTAACTAGTCTACTTTCCTGATAGGCTCTAAGTCAGAGGCAATTATGACAGGAAGAGTATTTTCATTACCAAGAAATACATATTTCAGTGTATCTGGTAGCGGCTTTAGGGTGGGTGCCTTAACTAATGATGGGAGGGGTTTATCTATGGTCGACGAAAGAGGTTATGGTTTACGCTGCCATTTTCCATAATTCATTACTGGCGCAGAGTCTAACAACGCATTAACTTCTTCAAAATGACTATCCTCATCATACTAGGCTCCAAAGTGGGCCAAGCAGGCCTCTAAAGGATCACTAACACTATTAGTAGTAAAGGTATTCTCAACTAGAGAATCAATCATGCATATAAACTCATAGTGTTCAGGGTCCGGTGGGGCTTGTAACGCCTTAAAAACGTTCAATGAGATTTTCTGATTCCTAGAGGAAGAATCTACTAGGCCAGTTTGACAATGTATGACTGCATTTGCAGTGGCTATAAACGGATGACCTAGGATGATTGGGATATTGATATCTTGACTAGAGACATGTTGAGTTTCTAAAATCATAAAGTCAACTGGATAGATAAAGTTGTCTACCTGAACCAAAACGTCCTCAGTAATTCCACGTGGGATTTTGACTGACCTATCGGCTAAATGTTGTGTTATCCTAGTTGGTTTCATCTCACCTAGCCCAAGTTGTTCATATAACGAGAACGGTATAAGATTCACACTAGCCCCAAGATTTAATAGAGCATTGTTTATCATTTGGGTACCTATGACACATGTGACAGTAGGACAACCAAGATCTTTAAATTTGACGGAGTACTTTTGTGAGATGATGGAACTAACTTTTTGGGTCAAAAATGCATTTTTATGGATACTAGCCTCTCTCTTGATGGTGCACATCTCTTTTAGGAACTTTTCCATAGCCGGTACATGTTTTATTGCATCTAACAAGGGAAGGTTGACCTTAACTTGCTTAAAGATGTCTAGGATCTTAGCATATGTACTAGGCTTTTTCTTTGCGAGTCTTTGAGGAAATGGCTCAGATGGTATGTACACTCTCTCAGGGATATCTTCCTCACTTGGACTCTTAGCACATTCAGGCCCATTCGGGTCTTTAGATGAAGTTTGGTAAACCTCAGTCTATTCAGCTAGACTACTATCCTTAGGTAGTTCTACCGAGTTTTCTAGAGTTTTACCACTCCTAAGGGTGATAACTACTTTGAAATGTTCATTGTGGTTAGAACTACCCGACCCATAAACTGGTTGAATCCTTTCGGATTTGGAGTTGTTTTCCTAGGAAATTCCCCATTATCCCTATCATTTAACCGGTTCGAAAGTTGACTTATTTGAGACTCTAGGTTGGAAATATCCCGGTCACTGTTTTGTTGGTTACGCTGACTTGTCAGGAAAAAGGCATCGAGCTTTTGACCTAAATGGTTGATATTTTGGGTAGTCTCGGCATGGTTTATCACACTACGGTCAATAAAGAGATTTATACTTTCCTCTAGAGATGACACCTTTTTATCAACTGGGTTCGATTTTTGTACTTGAGCTTGGTTCTTAGAGAAACCTGGTGGTGGGTTGTTAGATGGGCCACCCTATTGGGCACCTTTAGACCACGAAAAATTAGGGTTATGTCTCTAACCAGGATTATACGTATTAGAATAGGGATCAAACTTGGGTCTACCCTCAAATTTAGAGTTCATACCCCCATGTAGGACACTAACCTGGTCACGGGTAGTTTCAGTTGGGTAAAACAGGGGGCACTGAGGTCCAGTATGACTTTGGTCACCACAAATGGTACATGGATAAGTTCTGGGCTCACTGTTACAGCTCATAGTATGGGTAGACCTTTGGTTCATTTCTAAGGCCTCTAAACGCCTAAGGATATTAGACCCACTATCAACTCTATTGACCATATGGATAGGGTTCCTAGTTATTTCGAGCTCTCTCATTAAAGCCCATTGACGAGTATTATCAGCTAACTCAACGAGCTCGTCAAAACAATCATCAGGGTCTTGATGGGTAAATTCTCCACCACTCATTGTTTCTACCTGCATACGGGTTTCACTATCAAGGCCTTCATATAATATTTGGGCCATGTTGGCTTTTTAAAAGCAATGGTGCGGGAATTGGTATAACAATTCATTAAACCTTTCTATGTAATCATGTAGGCTCTCATCTATTTTCAGCTTAAATGTTTGGATAGACTGCCTAACAGCAGCAGTCTTGTGATGTGGGTAGAACTTCTTAACAAAGGCCTCTATAAGGCCATCCCAGGTGGTGATTATTTTAGAAGGAATGATATGATACCACTCATTAGCTCTCTATTCTAGGTAAAAAGGAAACAAACGCAACCTAAGCACATCTTTTGTGACGTTCGGATAATTCATTGTGTCACAGATCATTTCAAAGTCCCTTACGTGGGTATACGGGTTTTCATTCCCTATTCCCCTAAATTTACGCAGCATGCCAAATGTCTCAGGTTTAATATCAAATTTAACGGTAGTGGCCGGTAAAACAACCCCAAGTTTACGTATTACTCTAGGCGGGTTCAACCGGTCCCTAAGAGTTTTTGTTGGTGGGACCTCTTCATCTTTTTCATTAACCATTTCGGAAAAAATAGAAGTATTACCTAGATCCGTGTAACGAGTCGGTGTCAAATTAAAAAGGTCATTTTCCTTAAGTCTATCTCCTACTCGTTTCCAATGTCACATACACAAGCAAGAACAATAGTGAAGAAAAAAAAATAAATAGTGCACATGCAAATGTAGGGTTTACTAAATTAGGTAAGCTTGGGATACCTTAGAAAAATATACCTAAAGGTACGAGGCTGAGGCTTGTGGAATTTCGGCTGGTAACTCCCAAATGGCCCAGGGCACGGGTTCAGTGTACTTTTCCATAGGTTTCCTAAATTCGGTAAATCTGACGATGCAATATGGTGTGAGAAACGTGTATTTTTTTTTCTTTATATAAAATAAAATAAAGAAATATATACAAAAAGGAATAAAATCTTAAAAATAAAAAACAAAATTTTGGGTCTTTATTACTTACCGTTTTTGGTAGGCAATTCCACAATAAATATTACCTGCACAATAAAAACAAGAAAATACCCAAGTAAAATACAAAAAAAAAAAAAATAATCTAAAACCTAACCTAAAGGCAAGTCCGCGTTGACAGGGCCAAAAACTAATGTAGTTTTGAAGTGGTAAGTACGGATTTGATTCTCGGACTCTTATGAAGATTTGGTTTTTGATTACTAAAATAAAATACTAAGACAAACTATTAAAATTTTATTTTTGTTTACCAAGGAGAGAAAATTCTAGAGTTTTGGATTCCACTACTTCCAATATTTGTAAACTTAATGACAATTTCTTTGAAAAAATACTCCTATTTTACTCAAAACAGTTTCGAACTCAATCTCATGCTTTGGAAAATATAACGTTACAAGCTCTTTTTTTATGACTCTCGTCACTATTTTAAGGCCTAATACTCCTTCGCTTATAAAAGAACGGTAGTAACTACCCAAAACAGTTTTTACGAAGCATGTTAAGAAGAGATAATTTTTAGACAAATTAAAACACAATTTTGGAGTTAATATGCCAAAGAAATTAATTGATAAATATTACCCATCAAAGATAGTTTCCTCCAAAACCCTAGAGAATAGATTTATCTACTCATATAATGAAAATTGAAGAAAATTTCATTAATCATTGTATTCAAAAAGATATAAATAAGCTTACAATGATTTTGCAGTCGCTAAAGGTCTTTATCTACTAAGAAGGAAACGATATTGTACCTTCTGTTGTTGATTAACAATATTTTTCTGCGACTGTTTCTGGCCGTTCAATGGTCTTTGTGTTCTTGATTTTTGCAGCAGCAGAAAACTTTCTGAAACTTGTGATTTTTCGATTCCTAGCTCTCTATTCTTCTCCAAGGTATCCGTATGACTCCCGATTACCCTCTTGTGATTTCCTCTAGCCTTTATATAAACCACAGGGACGTAAAAATCTATCTTTTATTTCCCAGAAAGTCTCGGTCTTTCTCTTCTTCTACATGGATTCTCTGTGTTGTCAAAACCTTTTCTAAAAAATATAATATAATTATAGGATCATACGTGTACTTTGTAACTGAAAATATTCCCAAAATGCACGTATCTTCCTTTGTTTTCAACCCAAAATTTCCCGGTGAGAAAAACCGATAATATTCTCACCTTCTTATCGCGATTTAATCCCTTTTTAACCTCCCATAACACGTCATTGAACATCTTGTATATGGTAAGAACATTATACTGTACCAAATCCTTTGAAAATCTCCCAAACTTTAGTAACTCAAACCAACAGAAACCCATGGATATTCTTCCCATGTTTGCTTCAATCCGACGTTTCAGCCGAAGTTAACTGGTTTTGATGGACATACCAGTCCTGTTTAGTTGATATAAGCCATCCCAAACGATTTGAGCCATTGAATCTCTCTCGAATAGCTTCAGAACTGGAGCCCTAATTTTGCCGTGAAGAACAATATTTTCCCGCCAAACTCCATGAACCCTGATTCATCTTTTGCCGATTATCTAGACAATTCTGGTCGAAACAAAGACCATTACTAGCCCTGGTTAGACCTTAGGAATAAAACCATTCAATTCTAGTGATTTAATCTCAATAGAACACTATCAAATCTTCAACCCTGATTTTGGTCCTCTTTTCCCGCCAAAATTCGAATTTCAAATGGAGGAGATGACCTTCCCCTTATCCAGTCCGGGGTGCCTTTAGCAATTTGGTATACGTTTATCAATTCTTGGGGGTGCGAATAGCAATTTGTGGGGTACAAAGATGAATTTTGGGCTGCACATAGTGAAAAACTCCTGGGTGACTTTATCAACTCCTCTGGGACATTTCTGGGGTTCCTTTAACACTTTTTTGGGTGCCTTTTAGTACTTTCTCGAGCATCCATCTCTTATCTCTCATATTCACTTTTTTTCTTCAACACATCACTAAGGTTGTCATGCTTTTCAGACATAACTCGCATCACTAAAGCAGACATGCCTTTCAGATAGAAAAGAAGTAAATAATGAGAAATAATTCGCCTCCAATAGCAGTTGCACATGAAATGACACTTTATCCCTTTTAGACGACGTTTCCTCTTCTTTTGCTCCAAAGTACCTAAAACTCAAAATCAAACAAAAGATACATAATTTACAAGAAAACATAGCAAAGAAAGCATAAACAATAGATAAATATCAAGGTTTTTTAGACATCTATCACCAGATAAGATAAAGGATGTCTTCCCACATTGCCACATGTGAAGCTGACCACGTTACAATTGGAGAAGCTCTTATGTGTTTCAGTAATGGACATTGCAAGAATCGTAATGATAGCTATGTGATTACGTGCTCCTAAATAAAAGTCTTAGTATAAGTTATGAATAAAGTCAGGTCTTTCGCCATGTGCTTCCTAAAAGTCTTGTATATAAGTTACTAGATCTTAACCCGTGTCGTAATGGCACGGGATGTTTTGTCTCTAATACGATATTGTTCACATTCCTCTTGCTTCATTTTATTCGTGAGTAATTATTTTGATATTCAAATAGGTTTTGGGAAACAAAATGGGTTACCTGATCTTTTTGTTTTTTACTTAAGCATGCTATTCCAATTTATTATCTGGTCGGAGTAATAATGTTGTGCCAACTTAAAAATAAAATAAAAAATACAGTAAATAAATTTTTTTCCCCATTTATTGTTCCATCATACCATAATTTCAAACTTCAAAAAGAATATTTCATCTAACAGTACATATACCTAAGCTGCTAATCCAACTTCATGATGTTTATGAATACATTTGTTCCGAAATTATTGATAACTAAGGCTCTAAGGAGTGAAGCAAAAACCCATAATATTTTCCCTACTATAGATAAACACTATTTATTTATTTTTTTGCAAATGTGATAGTTATAAAAATGAAGAACCCTTGGCTATTGGAAGGCTGGGATATACACATGTGAGTTGAAAAAATAAACTTATAATAGTAAATCAAAACATGTGTAAGATTCTTTCTCAATCATATTGATAACATAAAATTGAAGAGATTCGTGGATAAAATGATTTCACACCAACTATGCTAAGTAGTGCATGAATGACATTCTCACATCTAGTGTTACTCAAGTAATTTGGAGTTTTAAAGAGCATAGTCATATTGATATTTGTATCTACATAAATTCAACTAACGTTCCGAAGAAAAATTATTAGTTTCAAGGTAGAGCCGACACAAACTTCTGTCGCCTTCAATGTATACAACACACATTGGGTTTAATCGGCCTTGAGATTAAACAAATACCCCAACATTAGTCAAATAATGTCTACAAATACGGGATCGAAACAAAGTGCTAACGGGAAAAATGAGAGACTAACATCAGTTATACAAATAAAATACCCTATATGTATCAAAGTTTGTTAACCAAACATGTATTCAAATTAAAAAGTCATCAACTTAACACAAAAATATAAAAGAACCCAAGTTAAATCAATACTTGCATAAACAAAACTTATAAGAGAATTTTGTAATTATTAAATACCTTTAAAATCACTATTAGAGTTTTAATTGCATGCCTCGTTATAAACTACGGTAGGACGAAATCACCAGATTAATCTGTAGAAATTTCACTGGATATGTAGCAATTCAGAGAAGTTTACAATGGTGGTGATGCGTTCCATCTAAGTGTTGTTCGATTGATTATTTTTTTTAGAAGGTTTCGGTTTTCATTGGAGAAACCGAGAGGGAGCGTTTCATTATATTCATTATCATTCATAAATCCAAGGCCAACTCTCCCTATGCTTACGGGATCTCAATACAACCTTAGATTTATCTATTGGATGGAGAAACCTTGATACTAAATATGTAGTTTTTAGTGTTATTTATTATATAACGTGACATCCAAATGTTTTTTTCTTCTTCTTAATTTTCATGTATTTTAACCGATTATATATTAGCATTAAGATGATCAACCACATTTCTAATTTATAGTGTTATCCTTTTGTAGCAGCACATAATTAACATAGTCAATTACTACTCATCAAAACCGTCCAGTACCACAAACCACCAGATATCACTTCTTTCTCCACCACCACCATTTTCCATCCCTCGTAGAATATTGGGCACACTTATAACTTTTAATCCCACACGTCATGTATAAAGTTTAGATTTAACAAACTTAGGTCGTCAATTAATTTATTCAACTATATGTGTTTTGTTAATACTGAAAATCATGCCTACAAACAGTTACCAAAGATAGCAGTGGTACCAAAAACAACCATTTTGTCTTATATGATTTGGTATCATCCCAAAAGTATTTGTTATCCGCCTTTTTTGATCGTGTCAAAAACAACCAACTATACTTTTCACAATACAATGTTACCCGTCATGTAATTTTTATTATTATTTTTGATTCAAAAAGAAAAAACCAATACCACCGCCATTAAAACCATCATGCGCCACTATTTCTTCCACCAAAACTAATGTTACCGCCTCCACCACTTAGTAACACCTTCCACCGCTTCCACCACTTACTTCTTCCTCTACTACCACCACCACCACTAATATCTATTGAAATATTTTTTGTCAAAATTATTATTTATTGATGGGAGAGATGTATTAATATTAATTAAGGGATATGTATGATGTAAAATTAATAAATCATTTATCATGAGAAATTAATGAGACATCAATTAATAAAGCACTTATACTAATTAATATTTAAGTTGAACAAACCATGACCATAGATTTATCTTCTATCTAGACAAATCACTTATACTAATTAATAAAACACTTATACTAATTAATATTTAAGTTGAACAAACAACCACTGTTGATTTATCTTTTCTATCAATTCCAACCAAAGTGGAAAAATGGTTAGAGGCCACTTTTATGACACAATATGTCATGAGTTCAAACCTCCCCGTTATAATTTTTGAAATTCCATATCTTGACTTGAGTATTCATTTTTAATTCATAATATTGGAATGAACACCACGTGTGCGACTTGTAGGATGTGGCACGGAGAACCACAGCCTTTGATTTATCTTTTCCAAGGATAAATCCTAACCACCACTCAGATAGGCAAAGTTAGCTAAACTCTGCTTTATACTATTGAAGATAAATAAGTTGGGGGTATGACCAGTGGCTTAACCTTTGCGTTCATAATGTATTCGACGTTTTCCTTATAAATTTATTGTATATACAATATTTTATTAATATTTTGTTTATGTATATATTGTTTTTAATAACGGTACTTCAACTTATTTCACTCGTTATACTTGGCAGTTGGATCCCCAATTCTTTGTACGTAAATGTAATCCGGCAACAGGGCGGCTTTCATGTTGCGTAATTAACCTAATTAGGGAAAGCTTACTAAGAAAATACACGTATCCTCACTCAAAATACCATACAACCTTTTAATTCATAAAGAAAGTTGGTGAATCTATGCAATTAGGCATGCCAGAGTCTGATTATGAACTCATTAATGTGGTAATGCATGCTGCTGTTCAAAATCCCGAGGCCTTTAAGTATGAGGGTTCTTAAATTTTTATATGTAGATCAAAACTAAGATGGATATCAATGATCATGATTGAAAACAATAAGATAAATCAATGATAAAGAACGATAAAGAAGAAATAAATCTACGTACCAAAATAATAATGGAAGACGATATTTAATGTGTTTTAGTCATCTCGACCTACATCCACGGATGAAACCCCTCAGGGTGAGTATTATTAATCTCCAGAATTAGTTGATACTGGGACGATTTCCAATTACATGGAGAACTATAATTTATAGAGTTAAATTAAACTAAACTAGGAAGGTAGTTATTCTAGGTAGTTTATTTAACTTGGACTTCACTTCACGTGCCTTGGTTGCACAGTCACTTATCTTGGTCTTCACTTCACGGTACGGATTCCTGGGACCTTCTCTGCTCCTCGGATAATTGTGCACGCATGCCTTGACTATAGGGTTTCCTCGGTCCTTCTCTATATGATGACCTCGGCTACCTTGTATACTCTAATACTCCCCCTCAAGTTGGACACGTAGAGAAACGTAGTGTGCAACTTGAACATTTAACAAAGACAGGATGGTACTAGGACTTGATTTGACATGAACAACTGTCGATCACAAAAATGATATCTTGAACGGTTGATTACTAAACATGCCATTCTGAGATGAATATACTGATAGAATTGGTTGTAAGCTTTTCTTCCACCATATGAACTTTGTACTTGCGTAATGGAAAACAAGTACTTGAGCAATTAAACATAAATAAATCCATGGAGTTCCTACAAGGTCTTCATACTTGATTTGCTACGGTTATGAGTAATATACTTCTCATGTCTCCCTTTCTGACACTTTTAAAGATTTATTCACTTGTTCATCAAGAAAAACAACAACCGTACAATAAATTTATGTTTTTATCAACATGGTTGAAACACCACCACCATCTCCATCGCATTCAACAGGAGGCAAGCAGCTTGATGAAAATCACTCAATCTTAGATCCTTTTGATGTACCATCGTCGGATAATCCGTCGACTGTGCTTTATACCCTTGTATTAACAGGTAATAATTACCCTACTTGGTATATAGGTATTGCTAGGTCTTTAAGAGACAAGAACAAATATGGTTTTGTTGACGGTACAATCACCAAACTAGGAGCTTCTGATGATAAACTTCCTTCTTGGATTCGTGCCAAAAATTTGGAGTGTACAACTTGGACAAAAATGTACTTCAGAAGATCAAATATTGAGTCATTTATAGAAACACTCTTGGACAACAAGACCTTAAAGCTTAAACGGCAACAGAGAAACACAGTCTCCATATGGGAAGCTTGTCATCCTGTCATTGTTTAAAGGAATGATCAGTTCTATCATGCATTTAAGTGGTGTTAAGTCATTACTATCTGAACTCCTGGAAAGGCGCAGCCAAGGAGCTTCTGATGATAAACTTCCTTCTTGGATTCGTGCCAATAATTTGGTTTGTATTTGGATTGCCAACTCTTGTGAGGCTGAAATAAAACGCATCATCAGTTGGATCGAAGGTGCTAGGGATATTTGGATTGATCTTGAAGATCAATTTTCTGAAACAAATATTCCTAGAATATTTGACCTAAAACGTCATATCTCTAATATGAAACAACAGGATTCTAGTATCTCTTCTTACTACACCAAGCTTAAAAGTCTATGGGATGAAGTAAAGTTCTCTACTTTGAAAGGCAGTCCATAAGCTTCTTATCTTAGCAATGGCATTCGCTAAGAACTTGATCTCTGTACTATTCATGGATTTGGTCCCCATGGCTGTTGTAAGTGAATTATCAAATGCAAGTTCGTTAACAACATATAGTGGACCAGGAGGTTGCGTCGCCAGATTTCTTACGTATGGGCGTGGATGCTCAAACATTGTTTTTCAGAATGGTTATTAATTTGTTTACACTGGTCAAACAGCTAACATGTATAATCAAGCGGATTGTCAGGGTGTGAGCAATTTCAGTTTCAATGACAATGATCGTGTGTGAAGCCCCTTTGGATGGAGGAGTGTATTCATCCAATGTTAATTGTCAAAGTAAATCCAGTTGTCGATCTATATACTATGAGACACACATTATGTGATTCAGTAATGGACGTTGCAAGAATCGTAATGATAGATATGTGATTACGTGCTCCTAAATAAAAGTCTTAGTATAAGTTATGAATAAAGTAAGGTCATTTCGCCATGTGCTTCCTAAAAGTCTTGTATATAAGTTATAAATAAGTTGGGGGTATGACCAGTGGCCTAAAAATGAATTTTATAGCCCATGATTTCACTTTAGTTAAGACAATAGACATCATATGGGCAGTAAAACTATCTTTATTTTGTAATAAATTTGATATTATGCATAGCTGGGTTGACCACAACCTATGGGATTTATTAACTTACCTGAACATTCAACATTGGAACCTAAATTTAATGAATCTCTGTAACTTATATTATGGAACTTTATTATCAATGTAACGAGGTCTGGTTACCTTCTTTTCAAGAGAAAAAAAAATGTATTGAATGTTTGTTTTATAAATGTTCTGATTCTCGATTTTCAGTACATAAAGGGTATTTGAATATCAGAACTGAAAGCAATCCTATAAATTAGAAAAAGAATATGGCTTCATACTGATTAAACCATTTCTAGTAGATGAACTAGACAAGTCCCCTAGATAGAATTAACCAGTACTTTAGTAATTCATACTCGTAGGTGATAATTAATCAGTTTTGTCCCAATAAATTTGATAACTTTATATTTTTTTTAAATAACTTAATCTCATTCGTTATAGTTCATATCCTTTATCCGAGCATCTCTTGACTTAAAATACCTTTTAGAAGAGAAAATGGGTCAATCGCCAAATATCCATAAAATATGGTTCTAATGGACAAGTACAAATCAAGGATGGGTGATATGGACACAAAATATTCTAGACGTCCCTCATCTTTATGTCTTTTTCTTTTTCTTATTTTTTTTTCTCTCTAATTCATAAGAAATTACAAAAAGAGTCACAACTTCCAAAATACATATCCAATTTTTTTTGAAATTATACTTTTAAAAAGGGCTTTTAATTATCTACGAAACAAGATCCATTATTGATAGTAAATTCGAAATATTTTTTCTCGAAAAAAATACTCAGGATGAAACTGGTTGCATCGTGGCTTAATCTAAATTAGAAAAAAATAATACAAAAAACATCTAGGATGAAACTAGATGCATCTTGACTAAGAAATAAATAAATAAAAATAGCTATGATGAATCCAAATTTCATCCATGTTTAAACTAGTATAAAAATGGCATCATCATATTTTAGATTCAGTAGAATTTGCTTTCATCCATGTTTAACTAGTATGAAACCGATTTCATCATATATTAAATTGGGTTGAATTTGCTTTGGTCCATATTAAAACAAGTATGAAAATGGTTTCATCTGTAGTGTACATGTTTCCATATACTAGGATGAAACTGAATAAATCCAGATTTAAAAATATGATATATATCATCAAGATTTAATCTATGATGTACATGTGTTTCATCAATGCTTGTATTAAGATAAAATAATTGCATCCAAGTTTTTAGTAATAACATGTTTAACCTTGCTAGTTATGAGTTGTTAACTTTGTCATATTTTTTTTTATGATAAACATCAAAAATTAATTCAACACGATGTGCGACTATAGTTATAATGGCTGTATATTACTCCACTAAAAATAACTATTTGTTGTAGGGTTTTAGCCCATGTGCGGGACAATATAGTATATGGGGTATTATTCCTATTGTATATAAAGGACTATATCTATGTAACATATACTTCCTCTAATGAATAAAAATATCCTTCTCTGCTTGCCTTTTATCTTTTCCATCCACTACAAAACGTTATCACCACGAGCTCTAACCCTGCGACAATGGATTTTGATTTTTTTTTCTTTTTATCTTTGGGTTGCTATGAAATACACTATGTTGGGATCGATGGAATCGTTATCATCAAATCAGTAAGTAGGGTTAAAAACATCATCTCTTCAACTGGAAGGTGGAAGGATCAAAAATATATATACAAAGAAAAGGAAACGAAAGACAAATTAGGTGGAGTTCCACCACTCAACCTAGAAAATAACTCAGACCTGTATGAAGAATTAATAAGACGTTACGGAAAATCAGGAGCAAAATAACACAAACATCTCTGTGCATCAGCTTCATCTATGATAAAAGTCCCCGAAAAAGAAGATGTAGAGGAGGAAAAGAATTTTGGCGAATCTGTTCGTCTCTCTGGATGAATTTTCGTCTCTTCCTTCCTTTCTTAATCTGTTCGTGTTCTGGAAAACTGGTAGAAAACCAGTCCGTGGAAAAACATAGGGGAGGTGGAAAACTGATCCAAACCCAGACCCGCCAGCTGCCCAAATATGGACCCGCGTAGCTTCCCAATCTCGTACCCGCCAGCTGCCTAAACCCGGGGACCTGCATGTTCTGTTCCAGTTCATCTGTCCTATTCCAGTTCGGGCTGATCCATCATGGTCTGTTCTGTTCCAGTTCGGGTCTATCCAGTTCCTGTCTTGATTTTAGGCCGTGCACGACCAAGGCTCGAACCAATGTCTAAGGTATGTGACTATAATTACGTGGAGTACTTACTAGGCTTATTTTTTTTTTTTAGAATATGCTTAGTTTTGTCTTAAAATAAGTCAACATCATATAAACGGTCAATTTAAATTATTTTTATTGATCTCAATCATTAAGAATTTTGGTCTTAATGTTATTTGTTCTCTTGAATATGATATTGTATATAGTTGAATGGTGTATTTTATTTAATTGGTTGTACCAACTCAATTCCAATGTATTCATTTGGGGCTTATAAGTACTTGAGAACCATTATTGGATACTTGATATTTTCCCAAATTTTTTGAACATTCTGTGGAATTGATAGACACATTTTTGTGTCTAATTTTCCTCAATGTCTTTATTGTTAGTGCTTGATTTTGTACTTATTTTGGTGTTTTTATGTTTATGTAGGTGTTTTTATGTTGAATTTGTGCTTAAAAGATACAATCATCCTGCTGATGAACGAGATGGCGTCACCAAGTCACACCAAAAGTGTGAAGATCAGCGCGACAGTTAAAAGAAGAGCGCGATAAATATAGTAAAAGGGAGATAATAACGCCCTTCCAGATCCGAAAATAAGGGCTTTATTAGCCGTCCTCCACGATGTAACCCATATAAAAGGGACCAAAAGCCATTGTAACGAGAGAGATCTTTTTTGAGAGCTGAGGGGAGAATTTTAGGAGAGAGAAAGTTGTTTTTCTTCCCAAGTTAGGGTTCTTATACATCGATATTGTATCTTTTCTATCTTTTAACGTGACTTGATTTAGAGTGTCACCTTGACGTGGTGGAAGTCATCAGTTCGAGCCTGATTATCCCTAAAACGTCTTATATTCATCTTGCATATTTACTTGGGTGTTGGTTGTAGGATATCCTGTAACTACATTTTGGCGCAATAAATAGCTAGGATGATCCCTGCCTGTGAACTCATTTAAAAGGAATATATATCGTTTCAAGATTTTTCGGTGTTTCAAGTATTTTACCAAACTCAAAAGGTGTTTTGGGAGATTTTTTTTTATCATCGAAATCTTTATTACATTTTTTATGATCTAATTCTGAAATCTTGTCATAGTTTCTGGATTCTATTATCATTATAGGAAAATCATCGGAACACAGAGTGAAAGAAAAAGAGGACTATCGGCAGAAAAAGAGCATCAACAAATGGAAATGGATTTAACTAAGGCAGAACAAGCAGTACCAGAACTAGAAATCAAAAGTATTGTAACAATGGAAGGAAGCAGGCATATACAGTGCAATTCTATAACAAAATCGACTACGAGTGTCGCAGATTTTCATGCAGGGATTACAGGAAGGATCCACAAACGTGATTATGAAGGAAGGAAGATTATGACTATAGACAAAGTATCTCCCTTGAAGTAATGAAAAAAATATCGGATAACATTTGCGACAGATGATATACCGGAAGAAAGCTTAAAGCGAACAGATCCTCAGGTTGTCACTTTAGCTGCAAGAAAAGAAGAAAGAGAGGAAAACGCGAACAAATCAGAGGAATGGGCGGTAGATAAAACTTTGATAGATACGGGAAGTTCTGTGGACATATTATTTTACCGCCTATTCGGGAGTATGGGTTACAATGACGCGGATCTGATATGACCAACGTATAACATCCACGGTTTTTACAAGGCGGTTAAAAAACCTAGATGCGAAATAATCCTACGAATACTTTTAAGAAAGATAAAAACGTATAGTTAACATTCTGTGTAGTTGACGTGGAGTCACCTTACAACATGCTCATGGGATGACCATGGGTACATGGGATAAAAGGCGTATCCTCAACCTTACTTCAATGCTTATGCTTCCCAATACCAAGTGGAATAGGAGAAATCAAGGGTGATAAAAATAGTACGAAAATTTGCAGTCAAATGGACGTGAAGAACTATGAAGGGCGTGCAAAAAGGCAAAAAGATAGTTGGAGAAAGGCGAAGGAATTAAAAAAGGAAGAATATTTGAGGATATATATGATAAGATCCAAAGAAGGAAAAGGAATACCAAGCGAAATCCTAGAGAAATAAGGTGAACCACTACATGAAATAAAATAACTATCACCATTAGGAGAACCAAAGACGAACTTCACCGCAGCAGAGCTGCCAAAAGAGATATATATAGGAACAAAAGAAGAACCGAAAATGTGGAAGATATGAACTAAGATGGATAAAGGGAAAGAGGAAAGGCTAATAAACCTGTTGCGGGAATATAAAGATGTCTTCACTTGGGGCTTGGATGAGATGCCAGGTATAGACCCTTTAATTGCATGTCACAGGTTAGACATCAACAAAAACATGAAGCCATTTAAACAAAGGATGAGAAAGATACCATCCACATACTAAAGCAGAACTACAAAAGATGCTAGATGCAGGAATAATAAGGCCAGGAAAATACCCAGTATGGATAAAAAATATGGTGGTGGCACCAAAGAAGAACAAAGGGATACAAATCTGCATAGATTTTAGTGATATAAACAAGGCGTATTCGAAAGAAAGTTTCCTACTTCCAGATATACCGTAAATGGTAGAAAGGGCGACAGGAAACAAAAGGTTATCACTAATGGATGGATATTCAGGCTATACCAAATTGTTTTAGCAGAAGAAGACCAGGAACATACGGATTTCTTCTCACCAAGTGGATTGTATTATTATACAAGAATTCCATTTGGTTTGAAAAATGCAGATGCGACATACCAAAGAATGTTGGAGAAAGTATTTGCAAAATAGGTGCATACAACTTTGGAAGTCTATGTAGATGATATGCTAGTAAAGAGAAAGAAGACGGTATACCATGTTGACAATTTGAAGGAAATATTTGAACAAATGCGACAACTTAAAATGAAGATAAATTTGCTAAATGCAGCTTTGTAGTAGCATCAGGAAAATTCTTAGGTTACATTCTTAGCTTTCGAGATATGCCATCACCCGAAATGGTAAAAGACGTACAAAAACTAAATGGATTAATGGCTTCCTTAGGGATGTTTATTTCACGCTCCTCAGACAAATGCAAACGCTTTTTCATCATCTTAAAATAAAGGGATCAAATTTGAATAGACAGCAGAATGTGAACAACACTACACCAAGTCAGATACTTTGTTACACTAATATGTAGACATCTTATTTATTATCACATTTATTAGTGTAATAAATATGGTGTTATTCTTTTGTTACACATTAGTGATCACTAATAAGTGTGACTTTAATTAATTTAAATCATACTAATACGAATGTCATTGCTCTTTCTTCCACAAAGACCGCTAAGACAAGAGGCAAAATGTAGGGGTAAAATATCGCACACATAGTTACGATGCGAAACGATCTTCTTCTAAGGAAGTGAACGTTACCGCACAACGCATGCCCCAAATGACGAACCAGATGGCGTCAACTACTCACGAGTAAAGTATGAAGAGTCATGCGAAGATAGAGAGCACGTGCGAGAAGAACCGTTAATAAACATGCAATAACAACGCATGTCAGATCCGAAAATAGGGGCTTTATTAGTTGTCCTCCACTATGTAAACTCCTATATATAAGACCAACCAACATTATATTGAGAGAGATCCTTTTGGGGGTAGTTGAGATAGAATTTTAAGAGAGAGAAAGTTATTTGTTTTCCAAGTTAGGGTTTTATCTTATCACTTTGTATTGATTTCTAAACTTAGTAAAATCTTCTAAGTGTTCTTCATCATGATTTCATAGTTAAATTCACATATTATCAGTAGGGTGTAGTTGTAGGATTTCCTACAACTACAACAATGCTTGAAATAAATTAAGATCGAAACTCGGATTAATTTGAGTAGGGGATCTAGTGGATAAACCTCTTTCCCTTTTACTATCATTTTTGGTTGGAAAACTATTCGATAGCTAGGTGGATAATTTCTGGCCGACTTCGTTGAAGTTTTTTCCGTCTTATCTATTATCATCCTTTCAATTAATTAATCATCGAAATAAGCATATCCTCATTCATAATCAGTGGAAACAGCATAAACGTACACTTCCGATATTGCTTCTCAATGACATTATCCATGCACGTTTTATTTCTTTGGTTGATAAATAGGGGACTTCTTCCATTCACGGTACCGCCATTAATGACCCGCTTGGCGTGTTCTTTGAAAATTTAACTATATATGCGTGCATCTAAAGGGGCCCCAGGAATGGACCTTGCAATAGTATGCTTAATGTATCTTAATGATAGCAATGTGATTACGTGTTTCCTATATAAAAGTCTTTAGTACAAGTTATGAATAAAGTAAGGCCATCCCGGTAAGTGCTTCCTAAAAGTCGGTAAAAGATCACCATTCTGTTGAAGTTTTTCCTATCGTATTTCAATTACTCAAAGGAGATAATCATTTAATCAACGAAACAAAACATATCCACATCCATAATGAATGAAAATAAGCATGTTCATTCACGGTATCTCTTCTCGATAAAATGACCAAAATTGCATTGAATTATATGAGTCGGACCGAAACACACCTCTGCTAGTCTCGGAAATGCTGGACGACCACTAAGATGGTTTTCGTGACGGTCCAATTAGATTTAGAACGTTGAATGGTTGATATTTATATGATGCCGTTTCAAAAACGTAATGTACAGAACTGGCCATTCAAATTAAACATCTCTGTAATCGCCATCTTATTCAAACTAAGAAAAAACCAAGTGACATTAGTGTCTCCGAATATCACATACTTTAGTATAATACAAGGATTCACCTCTCCGAATATCACTGTAATTTTTTTTTTATCTTTGACCATCCAAGGTTACATGCATGTTCAACTCCTGCATTCATATACAGACATCACATGCACACCCTTGGCCTTCAGCATAGGAACATAATGAAAAAAGAAAAGGGTTAATAATTCTTATGACCCTAGAAAAAATGTAAGAGTCCTGGAGGTAGCTGGTATCATGTACAGGTCTCCTGAATCTTTGATGCCTTCCTTCATAACTGTTTTCTCCTGTGAAGCTGTAGTCATGGGTGACTTTCACCCTCAAGTATATACTTTTGTTTTCTTGAAGTAAAAAATATACTTCCTGCTCCTTCAGTCCCAACTCCCACGTATAAATGTGGAATTAATTTGTGAAAATTTCTTTATATTAAGAAATTGTTTTTGTAAAGTAAAGTAAAAAATACCAAAGTGGAACCGACGAACTATTAGACACATATTCAATAATTACACTTAAGGAGGAAATAGCATGCCTAAATGATTGTACGAAATACGTCTCACAGCAGAATAATCATTTCCACGGGCCCACGGCCATGCTATGACTGCCGCTACAATGCTATCTAATATCTATGATAAAAACAGAATGAAGATCAACATGCATATGGCATATGGTTAAAATCGATATATAGAAATCAAAACCCAAACTTGGATTTGAGTAGTTAACCGTAGTCTATAAACCTCTTTCATTTTCGTCTTTGGTATTTTTGCTTGGAAAAGATCAGACCCTCTATAATACTCCATTAAAATCCGAGACAATTTTCGGTGACTTATTCGCTTATAGTTTCTGCCAACTATGTTGGAAGTTTCGTTTTTTTGAAAAAAAATACTTTGTTGAAGTTTATACCATCCTATCAATTAATCAACGAAAAACAATATGAAAAAATCACGATTCTTTCTTCTCAATGATACTATGCACAAGTTTTTTCCATGCACGGTCCCTCATGCTCGTCGCGTTCTTTGAACATTTAACTATAAATACTCGCATCCAACTTAAAGAAAAACACACACAATTTCAAGAAACCTATAAAAAAGAAAAAGAAAATTTCTTATTTGGTGTTCTACTTCGAAAGGCAGTCCATAAGCTCCTTCTCTTAGCAATGGCATCCGCTAAGAACTTTCTCTCTGTACTATTCATGGCTTTGGTCATCATGGCAGTTGTGAGTGAATTATCAAATGCAAGTTCGTTAACAACATATAGTGGACCAGGAGGTTGCGCCGCCAGATTTCTTACGTATGGGTGTGGATGCTCAAACATTGTTTTTCGGAATGGTTATGAATTTGTTTACACTGGTCAAACTGCTAACATATATAATCAAGCGGATTGTCAGGGTGTGAGCAATTTTAGTTTCAATGCCAATGCTCGTGTGTGCAGACCCTTTGAATGGAGGAGTGTATTCATCCAGTGTTAACTGTCAAAGTAAATCCAGTTTTCGATCTCTATACTATGAGACAGACATTATGTGATTCAGTAATGGACGTTGCAAGAATCGTAATAATAGCTATGTGATTACGTGCTCCTAAATAAAAGTCTTAGTATAAGTTATGAATAAAGTTAGGTCATTTCGCCATGTGCTTCCTAAAAGTCTTGTTTTTAAGTTATAAATAAGTTGGGGGTATGACCAGTGGCTTAACCTTTGCGTTCTTAATGTATTCGACGTTTGCCTTATAAATTTATTGTATATACAATATTTGATTAGTATTTGGTTTATGTATATATTTCTACACCTTTATAATATTAAGTCATGTCCGCTTCCATATTGCACGGTGAGTGTGAGTGTGACATTCCCATTAAATTAAATTAAAATTTTGGGCATTAGTACACCTTTAGAGGACACTTAGCGAGATTTTAGTGGTCAAAACATTAAAATGGATAACACTCTGTTTACACCTTATATTTAACAGGACTTTAGTAACACCTTCAACATAAAGTTGGGTAGACACTACTTTTATCATAGTTTGTTCCTAAATGATTCCTTACATTTTGTTTACACCGGATACTTAACTGAACCTTAAGTTACGCCATTGGTGTGGACAACACTTACATCTGCCTAACTGTATACCGACTCTCTAGTCTCTCTGTTCTCCTCTCGATTTTCATACTCTTCGATATTTATTCTTCTTTTCACCTGCAATTGAAAATTGAAAGATAAAGGGGGGATTTTAGAATATAGAAAGAGGGAAATGATCAAGAATCGAGTGATAGTGATTGTGTGAGTTTGTGGGGTTGATTCGAATGCAACATAAAAGGCAAAATTCGGGTGTATAATTTAGGGTTTCTTTTGTGTTGATTGATTTATTTCAAAAAATGATTATTGATTGAATAGTTATTATGATGGGTTTTAAGAACATGACATGAAGAAGAAGGTTATCATGCAAATTTGAGGATGTGAATTGAGAAATTAGAGAATTAGGGGCTGAAATTGAGAAGGTATGGGTTTGTGTGAATCGATTTCATTTGTAAATTACAAGAAGAAAAATTGGATGTTGATGAAATTGATGTCCCTGTTTGTTTTTGTTTGTTTTTTTGTTGTTTGCAGTGCAAGTAGGGGTTTTCATCACTAATACATCATGAAAGGAAATTTTGGTGGATTCTGAACCTTCTAATGTACCTGAACCACATCTACTGAATCTGTGAAAAAACCATCTAAAGAACCAGGTGTGTAATTATAATCAATCTTCTTAAATTTTGTTTTGTTTCTGTTTAGGGGTTGAGTTTCATGAAAATCAAAAGTTATTCCAATTGTCCTTTGTGTATAATCTAAGAAAATGAATGGAGCTCTTCTATACAAGTTTCCAGACCCATACTTGAATTTGTGCTGGCTTTATGTTCTTATTCCCACTCTTTACTTCTCATTTTCTGATTTCATAGTGATTTTCTATGAGCCATTATGAATTTTTTGTTTTAATATTTTGGATTCCAGTAAAACAGATATTTTGGCCAAATTCACAAAGAAGATATCTATAGAAATTCCACTGAAGAAAATGTTGGAGTCTCTACTGAGGTAGTATAAATTGCATAGGAACAAGAGAGTTCCATTATGCTTTATTGGATGCGAAGCTGTTGTAACAAGTCAATGCCCGAGCGAATGGTTAGCACTCAATAATATGTGCATGACATGTGTCAACTTTTATTGTTTTATTTTTTAATATTTTTATGCAAACGTATGCACCAACTTACACTAATTACTAAACAATGCTGTTAGATATTTCAGGAGTAACTATAGTTAGGAAATAAACTGGATTCTTTTGAAATCTTTGAACCTTACCATGATGCATCGCCGCCTACTGAAGCTATTAGGCATGGATTAGTTCTTTAAAAAAATTTAAGAAAAAAAGAACATCTTAATACCTCCCGTTGCAACAGAATTTGAACGCATTAGTTATTTTCATCTACTGTTATGTATCTTAATAGTTGTATTTTCGATTTCGCAGAAGCACTCACTGCTAAGACGCACGGAGATCTCAGGGTAATACTCAATCATTTATCATATAATTTTGTGTGTTTGAATTTTTGTGAATGCTGTTTGATTCTGATGGTTTTGGTAGCTTTTGTGCTGTAGGTTCTGTTTTGCTGTTCAGAGTGTAGGCAGACTACTATTACTGCAATAAGAATCCAAATTGACGTTAGTTTTGCTAATGTTATCTTTTATTCCCTGTCTTCTATGCATTTTATTTCGAAGTAGCAATAAACTTCCAGGGCATCAAAACTTTCACTAAATATTTTCAACACTCTTTATGAATTAGTATAGATGCAACTGAGGTTATAAATACATAAATACACAAACTTGATTGTGGTTATTCTGAACCCATAAATGAAGCAGCATCAAACTTGATTATACTACAGTTAGGTGGCTGTTGTTTGGGGTGGAATCCTTGATTGCCTGAATGTTGTAGAATTTAAGTGGGTTTTAACTTCATAGTGAGATGGTTCAAACTGAGGAGACCATTAGTTTAATTTTGTTTCTCTTTACTGTTTTAAATTACGGAAAATGGGTCATTTGTCCAAAAAAATTTAAAACACGGTTCAAATGGACGAGTAAAAAAATTTATGGGTGAAATGGACAGAAAATAAATAGTAAGGATGAAACTGGTTTCATCCGGGCTTAAACTTAAAAAAATAGCAAGGATGAAACTGGATGCATCCTGTGTAAAATAAAAATAAGAAAAAATATTTGAAAATAGGCAGGATGAAACTGGTCCTGCCTAATTTTAAATTTTTGTCCATTTAAACAGTAACTAAATCTAACTGTCCATTTCACTTAGGAAATTTTGAATTTGGTCTTTTTAACCAATTTTGTGTTTAAATTTGCCAACTGATTTTTTTTTTTTTTTCCTTCATCATTCTTAGTGTGTAGTTTATTTAGGGAACCATCTAAGAACAGAAAATTGGTTGCAATTCTAAATCTAACTTGCAACTGCAGATCATGTCCATTTCACTTAGGAAATTTTGAATTTGGTCTTTTTAACCAATTTTGTGTTTAAATTTGCCAACTGATTTTTTTTTTTTTTTCCTTCATCATTCTTAGTGTGTAGTTTCTTTAGGGAACCATCTAAGAACAGAAACATAAGAAAGCGAAAGAATGATGGTGAAGAGGAGGATAATGGAGAAGAAGGTTCCATAGTTGTTTAAAAAACCCAAATTGGTTGCAATTCTCCCAAAGCTGATAATAAGCTACATGTCGACGAAACAATTGGCTGAAACAAATCAAGAACCTGAGGAGTCGAGGAGATTTCATTTTGAGTCGTCGAAAGGAGATTATAAGTCTTAGGTTGAGTTGCAGTTTACAGTGTTGAACTAATTAAGTTGAACTTGGTTGTAATGTTGCAATGGTAATGGTTTTTAGTGAAAGCTTGCAACTGCAGATCAAGGTAAGCTGAGTTTGTAAGTATGAAAGAATTATGAAGTTTATTTGAAGTGAATGAATTATTGAAATGATGAAATAGCTATAGTTTTGTAGAGTTCAAGTGATAGATTAATGTTGAACTGGTAGTTATAGCTATATAATTGAATCCATGGCTTGAGCATTGGTTTCTGGCATGTGTGGGCCTAATAAACTCACTGATTGTTGACAATTATCCCAGTTAGCTGGCTGACTGTTATGACTCAGCTTATCTGTCTGAGTTGGATCTGTCTGACTCAATGATTTACCAGACTTGACTCATTGACTTCTACCAATAGTTGACCTTTAGTTGACCAATAGTTGACTGATGACCGACGTTTTCCGGAAGCGTTTCTGGCCAATTTATGGGCACTTGAAGTGAAGAAAAGGTGGTGTTGGCAAAAACATAAACAAGGATACAAGAACATAAACATAAACATAAACAAGGATACAAGAACATAAACTGATGAATTAGGAACGAAAGGTGGTGTTGTTGGCAAAAACGACAAGAGCAAGGTGTTGTTTTGACGGGTTTACTTTACACATTTCAGAATTTAGCCACACCAAATCAAAAATCCTAAGCATGCATTGGGACGGGCCGAGGCAAACCCGAGCCACACCAAATCAATAATTATAAACATACATTGGGACGAGGCGAACCCAAGCCACACCAAATCAAAAATTCTAAACATGCATTGGGGCGAGGCGAGGTAAAGCCGAACCACACCAAATCAAAAATCCTAAGTGACGGAGCAAGGCGAAGCCAAATGACACCAAATCAAAAATGCATCGGAATGGGGCGGGGTGGGACGAAGCCCCGCGATACCAAATCAAAAATGCACTACGGACGAGGAGAAGGCACATCATACCAAACCTAAAATTTAAAAGAATAAAAACGATTGTGGATGGTTTTCAGGCCTGCCCGCTACATAGCACGGGTACAAAATTTAGTTCTTTTTAATAACGATACTTCAACTTATTTCACTCATTATATACTTGGCAGTTGGATCCCCAATTCTTTGGGCTCCAGATCCTCTGTTACCAAATCTCTCTATTCCTCTATTCCAGCCAATCTCCAACAGCCACTTGTCTCCAATTCTAACTACCTCCGTTAGCAGTTTTGGGCTTGATTACTTGCCCAATTTAATGGATTTTGTAGCAGAAAAAAAAAGAAATATTTGATTTTACATTTATTTATCTCTTCCTTCCATAGACGAGTCTTTAAGCTACGCCAGATTATCAATAAGTATTCATCTGCACTAAGTATTCACCTGCACTAAATAATAATATCTTCCTTCCACGGCTAGGTTCACTATTAGGTGAGTGTTGTAAAAGACTATAGCAAAAGTACGACTATAAGCGTAATAAGTATTCATCTGCACTAGTCACATAACTAAGAAGTTTGGTTAGGTTCTCGATTAGTTGTAGGTCCATAGCAAAAGGACGACGACAGAAAAATACACAAAACGCATTTTAACAGATTGAGTGTTAAGCTTGTGATGATATAAACAGTGAACAATGTGTCATGGGAAGTACATAATTTCAAATAAAATAGCACGATTAAGAGTAATAACAGGTGATTGAATTCACCCACTCTCTTGCAGGATGATGTTGGTTCTCTTTTCACTCACCAAAAAAAAATGTTGAATCAAAAGTACATATAATACTGAGTTATGTAAAGTTTGTGCTAACGTAAACTGAAGAATTCTTTATGCTAAAAAGTATAGAACTTCATCTATAATGTAACTCCCATGGATTCTCTTGAGGATCTGAGTTATGTAAAGTTTGTGTTCCATGTAACTGTGCTTGTTCCTACAATTAAAGTATGCACATGAAAGGGGTGAAAACCATTAATTATTTATTTCAAATGCAAGAACATTAGAAGATGAATCAAGATCTCTACCTGGAAGAGTCCAACCAAGCCAGTTGGGCGTTGTTGATGACTGCTAAAAACTGGGCGTTGTTGGTAGCCGCTAAAAACTGGGGGTTGTTGATAGCCGCTAAAAATTGGGCGTTGTTGATAATTGTTCAAAGGAGCATAGCTACCCATATAGTATTGCTAGTATAGTTAGTCACAAACAATCAGTGGTAAGTTTTTACTAGAAATAAGAAAACTAAAAAGTTGACTTAAGAATTAATAACTAACACTAGTTACAGTTGAAAGAATTATACAGTACCGGCATAGCATGTAGAGCTATTGGTGCTGGTAATACATCAGTGCTGCTCATACCCATGGTTCTAATTAAATTTCTAGGTACCTGGTATTTGAACTGGTGAGAGATTAAACAAGCACCTCAAAATATCTTAGGCTAGCAATATATAGCATTTGATACCAAGGAAAATTAAATACCTGAACTTGAGGCGCATTCAACATTTTCCTTTGGACTTTAGTAGCGGGTACAGTCTCAATATTACTCTGAGGTTGCACCATTTTGCTAGTCCTTTTCTTTGCTAAAGTTGTTTCCAAAGCATTCTTAGGTCTGACAGATCTAGTATCAATTGCAGTTTTCTGTCGGATCTTAATTCCTCTTACATTGCAGTAATCATCAGTAATAGATGCAATGAGATTCGACTCTTTGTCATTTGCTTGTTGGATGTTTTTCTCTTTTAATTTTTTTGAACTTTTAATCCCCTCAAGCTTGCATCAACCTCTTTTAACGCGTTATTCAGAGCTAACAAAGCAATTTCATAAGCTTCTTCAGATTTCGATGCCCTTGTTGCTAGTTGAATATGTAGTCTTCATAAGTCTTTGTACCGCCTAGCAATTTCTACTATTTTGCCGGTTCCCCCAACTGAATTTAAACCTCCTCTTGTACTCCCGGACTTAATGTCCTTTGTATACTCTTGATGTTCTTTTCAGAGAGAACCTTGAGAGCATGTGAACATAAGTAACCTGCAAATACAAATTTCCTACAACTACATGAAACACCATTATCAAGTGAATCAAAAATTACTGTACGATGGTAATTTTCTCTATGAGGAGTGACTGCATACTTAGTCAATGTCTCACTCTTACTGATAATCTTCAAAGCATAATCATGAGCCCTGCATAATTCTCTCTTAAATAATTCGAACACCGATGGTGTATAAATGGCCGCAACATGCTTCAATTTTTTTTACCGGAAACGTCATTGCAGGATAATTTTGACTTGCTCTAAAGTCCATCTTTAATTCTTCATAACGACGACCTTCAACCACTCTTTCAAAATTATCAAAAAAATGTACTAAATCATAATTGTAACTGATATATTTTTTATAACACTATTCAAGCTTTCACTACGTTGAGTGGTTGTCATTTCTGCGCAAAACGTATCTCCCCCATAAACCAATGCCCATTTTTCTCTTAAACTAAACAAATCTTTTAACCACTTATTGTTGTTGAGGCCATAATTTGCAAGCATCTTCTTCCAAGTATCTGTAAATTCCTCTTCATCTTCATAATTATACACACAATTAGTAAAATCTTTTGTGAAATCATTAAATTTGTGAAACTGATGGCTTAGGTGTTTTGCAGCATTTTGAAACATTTGCCAAATACATAACCTATGACATGTTTCAGGCCATTGTGAAGCCAGTGCTTTAGCCCTGCATCTTGGTCGGTAATAATACATTTCGGTTTCTTCCCCGACATAATTTCAGCGAAACTATCAAACAACCACATGAAAGTTTCTGCTGTCTCATCATATAATAAAGAAGCACCAAATATAATGGTTTTCCTGTGATTATTTACTCCGACGAACATGGCAAACGGTCTATCATCTTTATTTTTTCTATGGGCAGTGTCGAAACTTACCACATCACCAAAGTAGTCATAGTCTACCATCATTCTTGCATCAGCCCAAAAAATATTTGTTATCAAATCATCTTCATCAACTTGAATAGCATAAACAAAATTAGGATCATCTGATTGCATTTTCTTCAGATATTCTAACACGCCACCTGTATCCCCTATTTTCATTCTAATCATTCTCTTAGAGCGTAAATTGTTTCCATAATCCACAGGTATAAATCCAACATTTTGACGACCACCAGATAGTCTACTAAAAATTTGCATAGTTTCTCTAGGAGCAATTCCTGATGCATCGGTTGACGACCACCAGATAGTCTACTAAAAAATTTCATAGTTTCTCTAGGAGCAATTCTTGATGCATCGGCCATATCTGCTTATACGGTATCGGCAATACTCATACACCTTTGAGATCTAAATAAATGAGACTTACTAGGTGTAGTGTAATAAGCAAAAAAATAGACGATGGCGTACTTATTATTTTGTGTAAAACTAATTTGTATCCTTGCTAGGCAATCAAATCTCGTCTCTGCACGATGTTTTTTGACATTAACATCACGTTTATCTTTGCTACGTATACCTTGAGCAGAACAAACATAAAGCCGATCTTTTAATTTGCCACCACTGAAACAATGTAATGTACTTCTTCGAATGCTGAAACCAAAATTGTACGCATATGCGTTGTAAAACCTAAATGCTTCATCTTTAGTCTCAAATTCCATCCCAATGACTGGAACTTGTTCCTTCCGGATTTTAGAGTGGACCAAATTAACACGCTCGCTAAAATTTACAGGACCAACCATTTCATCGTAAGTTTCTTCTTGTGCTGAAAAATTTAGATCTATATCATTATCAAAATCCAATCTACGGCGTATGCGAGATCCAACTTCAACACATTCATCATCATAAATAGAGGTCTACAACAAAAAAATAAAATTGGTGCAACACATATAAATTTAAATTAAGATATATACATATAAAAAATTGGTGTATAGTTTTCATATAAAAAAAATTGGTGCAACACTGAATTTTAGCGAGATACGTTATTGGATTTTGAACACTGACAGTATACTAAAGAAAAGAGACAGCACAACTGGATCCCAAAATATTCTATACAAGTAGGAAAATAAGAAAATAAAATTGTAAAGAAGAAACTTACCTGCTCCATGATGAACAGAACAAAACACAACTTCTTCTTCGTCTTTTTACGGGTTTGTTAGAAGACGATGATATCATGATTTTGTTAGTGGTAGATGAAAAAAGATAAATGTAAAATCAAATATTTCCTTTCCTTTTTTTTCTGCTACAAAATCCGTTAAATTGGGCAAGTAATCATGCCCAAAACTGCTAACGGAGGTAGTTAGAATTGGAGACAAGTGGTTGTTGGAGATCGGCTGGAATAGAGGAATAGAGAGATTTGGTAATAGAGGATCTGGAGCCAATTCTTTGTACGTAAATGTAATCCGGCAACAGGGCGGCTTTCATGTTGCGTTATTAACCTAATTAGGGAAAGTTGACTAAGAAAAATGCAATGACCTAAAGCACTAGATATATCCAACATATTATTGATCGTTGAGTCACGGACATTTAAATTCAGGCCTCAGACGCTCGCACATATCCCATTGTTTGTTTAGTGTTATTGTGAATGCAGTTAGTGATCAAGTAATTTCTGTACTTAATATCTTTTTGAAAATGGAATAAGAGCAAAGGTTATGGAATGAGTGTTAAAAACACTCATTCACTGCTAAATCGAGTGAGAGACTGAGTGAAAGAGTGTGTTTCTAACCATGGATAAAATACAAACTAAGAGGCACATGATTAGCCGCTTGAACAGAAAATTCCTTGAAGCGGCTGATGAGGGAAAAAAAATCACCCAAAAGGCTAATTATGTGCCTGATCTTCATAAAAAATACCTTCACTTCAACTGCAATCTGAGTTCCCGTATCCAAGAGCGTCTCCTTGCTCTGATACCAATTATTGCGCCAAAGCCCGCGGAAGCGTTAGGTTGCACTGCTACAATGGTACTCCAATATTGCCAAGAACACAATCACCCACACAAGAAGAACAAATATTTAACGAGGTTGAATCCTCGGGAAGGAATAAGAAATTTTATATATCACCGTATAGGTTGGAATATACAAAGCTTTAGATGAGAAGAAGAGAACTCTTACTTAGTTACGGTGTGTTTTCTCTAGTTCTCTCTATAACTATTTATACACATCAATAGGACTGGACACATTCCTTAACAAGGATTACTTTCCTACAAGTATAGGGTTTCCTAACTTAGCTCTAAGAGACAACCCTCTTAAGCTGCTATACTTAGGACATAAGTACTTGGTTTCCTTAACCAACTAGATTTCCTAATCTAGTCCTTACCGACCTACCAACATTTCAACCATTTCATAACCTTCAAAAGAACAACCAACTATGGTCGTGACTTGTCCGGTTTTGTTTGCGACCATGTAGTATATTCGGGAATGGGGAAGAGTAGATGGACATAGTACCACCTTCTGTTTTCTTTTTTTCTTATAGGAAGCAAGATGTGTGTATTTATAGAGATAATTTATGATGTGGGACTAGAAACAACTAACTTGATTATTAAGCAAATTACAACTTTTATCAAAATAAAACTCTTAATTAGTTATTGTTGAACTTGTAACAAGAAAACATTACAGACAAGGAGAAAACCAACAAGAAGAAAACAACCATAAGAAGAATATTTATCTTTATAACGAACTTCTTTGAGGGTTCGAAATCCCAACTTCTTATGGTCTAGTAAGAATCCATGAGTAAGAGTTTAGCTTTCCTCAACTGGTACTGCTGAAATCTTTGCTTTGCGTATTCCATGTAATCAAAATCAATTTCGTTCACATGTTCTGAAATTATTCCCCATAAGCCCCAGATAAGATGGCTTGCAAGAGTAAATTTCTCAACATCTTCAACTAGCGCATCCACACCAACGTCTGTAGGTTCGTCGCCTGAAGAACTCAAATATGCACGAGCAAATCTCCTGCGCTCCTCCAAATCTGGATACTTGTTAAAGTCTAGTATATGTGGCATTTCCGATTGGTAATCATCTGCCATTTCACAGAAGTGATTGGCGAGATCGTATGCAACAGGGTTATAACTTGCGTACTCGTAATCAATTAGAGTCACCAGATTTGTATCTTCATTCATCATAATATTTCCGTACTGGAGATCATTATGACACAAACCAATCAGTTGATTTTCCCCTGAAATCTCCTTTTCCAAAATTGTAATTTCCTCATCCAAACTATCCAAAATAAACACCCTTGTTTCCTCTGGAGGACACACTTGTTTGGCAGATGAAAGCCAGTTCCTCAATCTGTCCCAGAGGACAACATTCTTTGGACCAGGCATTTGAACCTTATGAAACTCTTTCAATTTTGAAGCTATTAAACGAGATATTTCTGGATCTCTCAAATCATGCGCCGATAGCGTCCGAGCATATATAAATTCTTCAATCCGTCCATTAGAGAAACGTCCAAGAAGACGAGGGCCTTGGCCATGTTTGGACATGCATTCGAATGTGTTGATTTCGACTTCTCTGTTTAAGAAAGCATCAACTCCTTGTCCGTAAATACGAACAAGAACCTTTTGATCACCTTTCTCTGTTACCCAATTTATTTGATAAACTTCATTCGTCATTGCACCTTTTAATGGGATCACTTTCAATGAATTTTTATCAATAGTATCACCCCAACTTGATGCTAATGAAATTAAAAAATTTGTTACTTCTCTTGGAATACGATCTTCCATCATTATAATCTCAACACTTTCTCCACTCATCTCTAGTTCCTGAATTAGATGAACAATGTCAATGATCTCAACAAAAAAGAAGAGAGAATTCTGTACAATTAACTCTCCTAAGGTCCCCTATTTGTGGTAGACAACTCTTGTTCTCCGAGTAACCTGATTTGGGAAACCAAACTCAACTATGTCTAACCTAAATAGGAAAAGAATACATACTAAAACAGGAACTTGTTCTAGCCGACTTAGCAAGACAATATAAGTCGAATAGAATTAGGATTAATAAAACCGAAATAGACTAGGAGTTTCCATAATACATCGATACTTGCACATCAAGCAATTTCTCTCCATATATAACTAGAGTCAGGGCCAACAGAACCTATTATCATTCTTTTACAACGAAAGGTCGAGCTAAGCAAAAACAAGAAGAAGAGGAGATTTATTGTAAGAGCTAGTTAAATTCAAGCTACGAAAGGTATGATCATAACCATATAAATCTCATCTTTGGTTATAATCTGAATCTCTCTTAGATCATATAATCTGAGGTTTCGCTAAACTTAATCATATTCATGCAACGTTATTTCAGGATCCAAAATATTCAGATCAAAGTTTTGAACTTGACGATTTATTAAAATATGGGACTGGTTGATGAAAAATTTGATTCAATGAACGAGTTATATGCTTCCCTGTTCGGTAATGAAAGTGATGATGAACACGCGGAAGAGATTGGAGAAGAAGTATTTGGTACAAGTGATGACGATACGGAAGAACTTAAGGTTGAAGAAATCAAGATTCCATCAGAAATTGAGAAACGACGACACGTTTATGAAGACTTTTCTGAGTCGAAACTTGAAGCTGCCGCACTCAAGCTGCGTGAGAAGTATCAAAACATAGAGAATGGTAACTAGATAATTTTGTTTCAATATATCGAACTGATTTAAGTTTTTCATGACTTGTTAATTAAACTTCTTGTCCTAATAACTTTTCTTGTTTTACCCACAGCCAAAAGGCAAAGAAAAATCCAAGTCGTCGAAGATACTCCATTCTTTCGCCGGTTACAAAAACCAGAGAAAATCATCTCAAGAAGGCATCCAAAATCCAGGCCTCGTCCACTTGTAATATTCTAGCGAAATGCTCAAGCTCGAGAAATTTATGGAAGACTTTTTATGTGAATTTTATTTTTAAAAACGGCAGAAAACACAAGTAATGTATACAATTGCAGCACCCCTCTTATCAATTGCGATTCAATCAATTTTATGAATAGATTCCAAAGTAAAGAAGAAGGACAATTTTTTTCTCCATCAGAAACCAAATCATAGAAGCTTTTGGAATATTTTGGATTGAAAAAAAGAAAACATAAAGAGTTGCAAGATTTGAAGGCAGGGTAGAAAAGGCCTTCACTGGGGATCCAACCTAGAAGTAAGCTGTGACATCTATGCGCTGAACCAATAGAATTAATCTTCGTTTGGTCACCCACTAATTAGTACCACTAATTGGAATCCGTCGATTAGAAACAAAAATAAAACTTACATGATAAAGTTTGAAGGATCGAAACAATAATAATTGGAACCAAATCAAAAATGACAATGAAATCAAGTAATCTAGGCTTTCTGCGTGGCATTAAATAAAATTGTGTTGTTTGTAATGAACGGAAAACAGAAAAACAAAACTAACACCTGGTACATTCAGAAGCTAAAAACCAACTAGTCGACACTTACATATTATTATATCATAAATTGAGACACCCTAGATAGAAACATCATTATATCCTAAATATAGGCCGTAATGAACCCTTTTAGGGTGAAACGAGAAGTAGGTTTCCCACAAGAAAGGCGATGTGGGTGAGAGTCCATTTCATATGTGTTTAGTGTCCATAATACACATTTATGGGAATGGCATTGGCAGTCTCTTTAGTACCAAAAGTTTTACCTTAAAATTCCTGTTGAAAGTTGAAACTTCTTTTTTTTTTTTTTTGATCGGTCAAGTAGAAATTTCATTGAAAAAGATGCACTTAAGGGGTACCTCAACCCAATGAATACAACCGAAGCAAAAAAGGATAGCCAAAAGGGGATTCGGCTACCCAAGAAAAGAAGCAAAATTTATGGAAGCCGGTATAAGGAATCCCACAAAGAAATCACCATATTTGCCATAAGCTCGAACATCTTTGTGTTCGATTCCGCCCATAAGAACGCTTGTAATTTGATATCTCTAATGAGGCTCACCAAAGTTTTCTTTTTGTTGTCAAAAATTCTTGCATTTCGCTCTTTCCATATGCACCACCATATAGCAACCGGGATGTTGTTCCATATTCGACTAAGTCTTTCGTCTCCCCAATTAAACTTCCAAGCCTTTATAGATGTAGCGACACTAGGGTCATGAGTCCAAAGAAAGTGGACCCTTCAACAAAGTAATCCCATATTCTCTGAATTCTCCAACACTCATAGAACAAGTGCGAGCTCGTTTCATTATCTTCTACACAAAAACAACATTCACTAGAGACATCCATACCTCTTCTTAAAAGTTATCCGCCGTCATTATCCGATCATGAGTAAGAAGCCAAAGGAAGAAATTGATTTTGTGAGGGTATTCATGGCTCCAAACAATATTGGTTGGAAAATTCAGCTCATCTTGATTCCCTTCATCTCTAATTCCATCCTTAACCGTATATTGACCATGATCACTTCCAACCCATATTCGGGTATCCATGACACCTTCTTGAATATAGATTGAAGAAATAAGGTTTGATATAGCTAAGACTTCACTTGAAATATTTTGTGAATATCTTTGTCTACTCATAAATTTCCATCTAACCCTACCTTCCCTAAATTCATACATATTAGCCACCACAACCTCTTCCGTCCTTGAAGCGCTAAAAGCTAAAGGAAACATATCACACAATTTTCCATCACCAAGCCAAACATCTTTCCAAAATCTAGTTTCGTTTCCCCCACCAATTTTGAATCTTATATTTTTATTGAAATCTTCTAACTCTTTGTAAATATTAAACCACAAACTACCTCCTTTTGATCCTTTGGGTTTGAGAGTTTCCCATCCGGTGGATGTTTCACCAAATTTTTCGACCATAATGTTTCTCCAAAAAAGCATTTCTCTCTATGCCAAAACGCCACCACCATTTTTTTAGCAAAGCCGAGTTCACTTGCTTAGTCCTTCGAATACCTAAACCACCTTTCTCTTTTGGTTTTGAACCATTGTCCATTTAATATTATGAGTTCTTTTCTTGTTAAAATCATCATCCCATAAGAAATTTCTCACAACTTTATCAATTTTCTTAGTTATGGAGCAAGGGGCAAGAAAAAGGGATAGATAATAAATTGGTAAGCTAGCCAAAACACTTTTGATGAGAATTAACTTACCTCCTCTAGAAATTGTTCTCCCATTCCAATAACCAACTCTTTTTGCACAAGTTTCGAGAATTTTTTCCCATTTTTGCGATCCTACCACCTTGTCACCCAACGGAAGACCGAGATAGACACTAGGAAAAGTAGCATTCTTGCATCCCAACATGTTGAAAGTTGAAACCTATTTATTTTTTTGAAAAGGAAGTTGAAACCTATTAAAACGTTTTAACATACCATGGTTTATGTCACATGCCCGCAGTACCGTAACAGTTTACGTATGTTCGAGAATATCCGCAGTGGCAAGAATGCGTGTGGACTGGAGTATGCTCACCTGGAAAATATTTGTAGAATTTCAAAATTCGTACTGGAGTATGAGTGTGGATAAGAGGATATTCATATTTTTTTCATTTAAGGTCGCTAGCCAACTCTTGGACCATGAGACATTTTGATTTACGTAATTATATATATATATATATATTTTACGTGATGCGGTAAAAGTTCCTTAATTTTATAAGGAAAATTTTGAGTCATTTACATACTGTGAGTCACGATACTGAATATTTTAAATTAATGTGCATATTTTGGATCATGGAACAAATTAGTAAAAATTTCATGTTGCGGGTACACTATACAATTTGAAAATGGAGTGCATAATATATGATAAATTCAAAATGTAATTTTTTTTTTAAATGCTAATGTATGGATATATTTTAACAAAATGGCTCTTGTTTGTAAGGTCGTATGGAAAAGATAAATTCTCAAAGGAGATAAATAATTACAGTGTTATCCTTTTGTAGAAGTAATTGTTGGGATATGTTTTTGTATGGAAAAGATAAATTCTCCCTCTCTCTTGTTTGTAATTGTTGTAGAAGAATTGTTGGGATATACAACAGATTACTTAACACGAATGAAATAGGTATAACTATTTCGATTCTGAAATCACATAAAGTTCACAGTAGAAGATGACATCAAGTTTAAAGTTAGTCAAAAACATAATATGGCTAACTAAAATGGTGGATCGACATCATCTACGTAGGTTAGTTAGTAGATTAGTTTGGTTTTTATTATTACTTATCTACACCATTTTGGTGGTTTTATCTACTCTTTTGAGGTTTATCTTCGCTTTAATGGCGATTCTTGGTTATTGGGTTGAGATTTAAGATCAATAGTGATGCTCTCCATGCTCTCCAACGACGAAACCTTCATCTTGGTTGTCTCCGACGACGAAATCTACATCGGAATCTTCATCATGAACTTATCCGGCAACGGAACCTCCATATGTGGTCTTTTTGGCGACGGAAGCTTCATCAAAAAAATACTATTCCCTACCTATTTGGAGGATCGACAACATGACCATGATAGATGAGTCAGCTGGAGCGAAATAGGAGCATGTGGAGACTTTTATGGACGATATTGATTAGTTGATTTCACTGAGATGAGCGTTGCTGACGACATATTTCCAAAAAATATTTAAACTTCCATGCTCATGTAGAGCATTATCTTATTATAAGCAATGAACCTAAATAAAAAAGTGTTTGGAAGTTAACATGATATTTCTTTTGTTTGAGCTAATCTCCGGTGGTAAATTTTTATTTCACATGTATCCAACTTCCCAAGAATTTTTTCTCCCTCTCTCCTTAAAATACTGGCTCCAACCCTGGTTTGTGGTGGAAGAAGTAGTGACGGTGAATGTTGGTGAGTAGTGATGGACAATATTAATTTTATGTTCTCATTATAACATCGATAACATCGTAATGTGGAAGATGTGGTTGGTTGTTTTTAACACTTTTGATAAAGGAAGGTACCATATATTTCAGGGAAGATATCATACAAGACAATATTTTCATGATCGTAGTTGGATCACCCAAATGGTACCCTTGTTATCTTTGGTACTATACCGTATAAATCATGATTTTTTAATGTTAAAATAAAATTGATTGCAATACAAAAAAAATATATATACACGAAAAAAAAAAATGAAACTAATCAATTGACGAAATTTTGTTCAATCTAAACCTTATACATGGCATTTGTGATTGAAAATTAGAATTGTGTCCAACATCCTACATGGGATGGGTGGAAGTGATGGTGGCAGTGGTGGAGTCAAAAATTGACATCGAGGAGGTCTATTTAAAAAAAAAAAAAATGTTAACTTTGGTGGACTAAACCATAAATATATATGGACAAAGTACTATTTATAAAATAAACTAAAAAATTTATGTAGTTATTAAAAATTTAAGGGGTTAGAGCCAGGTTAGTCAACCCTTGGCACGGGCCATGATGTTGGTTTATTTTTAATATATCGTATAATTTGTGTCCTGAATACTTATCAACTCCTTATGATTTAATATGTGTTTGTCATAAAAATAGTTGGATTTTCCTCTCTTTTTTTCTTTGTTTTTTCCTTTAATATTTTACCGCTGTAGATTTGCTCAAACGAAAGAAATATAATCTTAACTTCCAGACACTTTTTTATTTAGGTTTATTGCTTATAATGAGATAATGCTCTACATGAACATGGAAGTTTAAATATTTTTTGGAAATATTTCGTCGGCAGCGCTCATCTCAGTGAAATCAACTAATCAATATCGTCCATAAAAGTATCAACATGCTCCTATTTCGCTCCAGCTGACTCATCTATCATGGTCATGTTGTCGATACTCCAAATAAGCAGAGAATATAATTTTTTGCATCGAACGAACGATACAAACTATCCAATGTGACATGATTTTCCTGTAATTTTTCAACACCCAATAGACGTCAATGTTTAAAATGTGTACCCATTACCTTTTCGAAGGGATTGTATATATGCGAACCTCTGCCAGTAAATGTTCAACAAAATATTGTGCCCAACAATTCGTCTTAACGAAGGCTATGGTAACTTCAAAAGTCTTTGAAATTTTGTCACTTATGTATGTTCCTAGCTTCACTTGGAATACAATCTGGCGACACATTACCTCATAAAGAACCTTGAACACATATTGTACTCCCTGATCATATTTCAAATTAATATGTTGTCAATAGATCCTTTTCCAAAAGTTGACATATTCATAAAAAAATAATTATGGTATTGTGGATCGTTGTTTTTTAAGATGTTAATTTTCAAAATTGGCCTCTTCAAGTCTCACGGCTTTCTAAGTTTATATATCTTGTTTGTTTTTAACATTTTAGTTAGCCATATTATGTTTGTTACTAACTTTAAACTTGATGTCATCTTCTACTGTGAACTTTATGTGATTTCAGAATCGAAATAGTTATAGCTCTTTCATTCGTATCAAGTAATCCGTTGTATATCCCAAAAATTCTTCTACAACAATTCATTTCTTTTGTCGTTTCCGGACCATCAGTAGCCATTATTGTCAAATGCAATATGACTAATTTTTGTTGATGTTATGTATTTGCAATGTTCATTTTTCTTAAATAAATAGATTGTGGAAAAACTAAAAAAAAAAAAAAAAACATAAGTATTACATCGGGTCTAAGTTATTATATCCAAAATACTCCGGACACTGTTTCTGATGCCTTGTTTCCTCAAATTACTCATTGCATTCTATACAGTACATGCAACACCAATCATATGCGAACTGAGCTATTTGCGCAAATGTGGTCAATGTATCCCTTGCATGTAATAATAATAACAACACGTCATTTCTTTTTCAAGGCATCCAGTTGTAAATGGTATGAATCTAATAGATTTGAATTATACCTCAATCTTAGATATCACATTCTTCTCACATAACATAGCAATTGAGTAAGGGCAAATCTTGACCACTCTTTACTTAGGCAGAGTTAGCCAAACTATGTTTTTTAATTGTCTTACGTGAAAATTATTATTAATCCATATTTTAGTCACCTCCTATCGAAGCCGATCTAATCAGTCCTATAGAAAGTTAATCTTCAAATTTTGACCTTATCTCTTGACCAAATTATTGAAGTATTCTCAGTCATGTTCTGCTTTGTGTGATCTACCCATCTGTGTCTACTCTACCTTTTAACCCAGTGAATGAAACCTATACATATTGATCCATAATTTGATATTGTTGATTTGTCATCAAGAGGTCGCATGATTTAAGAATGTAAAATATAAAAAATATTCTATAAACATCGGAGGCGAAATTTAGATTCATGATTTAGATTTTTTATGATGATTTTGATAAACAAACATAATTTTCAAACAAATATTTTAGAATGCAAATACATTTTCCCGGTCAATAAGGTTTTATATCGGGAATTGAGTGAAAGTTGTTGTCTTTGTAGGTAGTTGTCGCAAAACAACTCTACATTGATGGTGTTTCAGGAAAAAGAATGTAATAGTACTTGAGAGAGCGATAATGTTCTCTTACGCGGGTACACCAATTTCCTTTATATAATACGGGTGATCGAACAATCATGATCATATTGTCTTATACGTTCCGGTATCATTCTCGAAATATTTGGTTTTTGTCCTTATCAATCGTGCTAAAAACAACCAATTACATCTTTCACAATACAATGTTGCATGTTTTGTGAAGATTATTTTTTTACTTGGTCAATAAAACTCACTAAAAAGCAAAAACTATTATTATACACTACTATTAACAACACCCACCACCATAAAAACCATCCACCGCCACTATTTCTTCCACCAATAGTAATGTTACCGCCTCCACCATCCACAAACACCCGCCACCGCTTATACTAACTCTACTTCCACTACCACCATTAAAATTAATATAGTTTTTAGTAAAATTATTTATTCATAAAATTATGTATTTATGTTAGATTATTAAAGGGACATTTATAATAGAAATTTAATTAATCATTATGAACAATCAATGAGACACTAATTAATAAAACGTATAAAAATGGTTAAGTTGAACAAACCCCATTGGTAAATTTATCTTTTCCAAGGACAAATCCTGACCACTCTTTACATAAACAAATCGATATTCGTGTCGTTCGTTTAGTTATTACATAACATGGCAATTAATTGCACCAATTTTTTTAAATGGACATGTGTTTTATCGAGTTTATTTTAACATTAGAATGATCAACCACGTTTTATACTTTATAATATAACGTTACACATTTCGTGGCGTTACGAAATTAGCATAATATGTTTTTGTTCACCAATACCCGCCACCACTATAAAACCAAATCCACTTTTTGTATCCACCACCACCTAGTGGCGTAGCCAAGGGTTGACTAACCTGGCTCTAACCCCTTAAATTTTTAATAACTACATAAATTTTTTAGTCTATTTTATAAATAGTACTTTGTCCATATATATTTACGGTTTAGTCCACCAAAGTTTACATTTTTTTTTTTTTTTAAATAGACCTCCTCAATGTCAATTTTTGATTCCACCACTGCCACCATCACTTCCACCCATCCCATGTAGGTTTTTGGACGCAATTCTAATTTTCAATCACAAATGCCATGTATAAGGTTTAGATTGAACAAAATTTCGTCAATTGATTAGTTTCATTTTTTTTCGTGTATATATTTTTTTTGTATTGCAATCAATTTTATTTTAACATTAAAAAATCATGATTTATACGGTATAGTACCAAAGATAACAGGGGTACCATTTGGGTGATCCAACTACGATCATGAAAATATTGTCTTGTATGATATCTTCCCTGAAATATATGGTACCTTCCTTTATCAAAAGTGTTAAAAACAACCAACCACATCTTCCACATTACGATGTTATCGATGTTATAATGAGAACATAAAATTAATATTGTCCATCACTACTCACCAGCATTCACCGTCACTACTTATTCCACCACAAACCAGGGTCGGATCCAGTATTTTTAGGAGAGAGGGAGAAAAAATTCTTGGCAAGTTGGATACATGTGAAAAATGGACTTTGTATCCCATTTTACGATAAAAGAACAAAAATAAATATAATTGTGCTTGGCTCCGCCCTTAACCGCCACTAATCTTTCGGCCTCCACCTCTTCTACTACTCATTGTTGCAGGAAATGTCTATTGATATTATTTATCAAAATTACTTATTATTTTAATGAATTTTATTTTTATAGAAATAAATATTATAATTAATTAAGAAAACATTTATAATTAAAAAATGATTAGTCATTTATTATGAGCAATTAGTGAAACACTAATTAATAAAACACTTTATAATGAATATATTATTTATTATGTGCAATTAATGAAACGCTAATTAATAAAGCAATTATGGTATTTAAGTTGAACAAACTACCACTGTTGATTTATCTTTTCTATCAATTCCAACCAAGGTGGAACACTGGTTAGAGGACACTCTTATGACACAATAGGTCATGAGTTCGAACCTCACTGTTATAATTTTTGAAATTCCATGTCTTGACTTGAGTATTCATTTTTCATTCATAATATTTGACATTGTAATGAACGCCACACATGCGAGTTGTATTTATCTTTCCCACGGACAAATCCTGACCACCACTAACAAAGGCAAACTTAGCCTAGCTTTGTTTTGTATTCTTGAAATTACTTCTACCCCAAACACAGAATTTCGTGATGCTTTTGTTGGGAATCGATCGCTGCTTCAATCTTCGAGTAATTTATGGAGAAAGGGGGGGGGGGGGGGGGGGGGGGGGGGGGGGACAAAAAAACCCTCTGATGCTAAAGTCAGAATAGGATTTTTCTAATAGGTATTTTTGGTATGAAGATTGATTACCTTTTTGGTTGTAAAATCATCCGTTTATAGGTCACGAATTTCCGTTTTAGTAGCAGGCATCAATTGCAGTAATGGCCCTGCATGCCTGCTGTTATGACTGGCCCTTAAATGCCTCTTGTAGTAACTGGCCATGCATGCCTGCATGGTTGCATGACTCTAGCATTGATCACCTGCATGCTCCCAGAATATTCTTAGTAACTTCCATCATAGTTAATGAGCCACAATGGGGTGTGGATAACCAAAAGTGTAAGAGAATTGGGTGTAATCAGACGGGGCGTAAATATCCCACGAGTAGCTGTATTGGGGGGCAAACATCCGGGACTACGGGACTAAGGTGCATTGAAACACAACGAATTAACTCAGTAATTAATCGTTCCCGGCTAATCGCCGATTAATCGGAGATTTAAGAGTAATATTCCATCAACGTTAGGAATATACTGATGTCCACGTCATGCTGATGTCAGTGGAGGAATATTCCATCAACGTTAGGAATATAGTGACGCTGTTAGATTTAACGTTGACGCCGTTAGTATTTGACGTAATATTCTAGGTATATACTGACGTCATTAGTGACGGTGTTAAGTTTAACGGCTGTGCTGACATGGAATCACAGTCGATGATTATGATCATTTGTTGATGTGTCACTTGCCACGCCATCACCTTTGCTAAAGTGGCAAGTATTTCGCTGGTGTGTCGACTGCCACGTCATCACTCTGCTGACGTGGCGTGCGTTCTGCTGACGTGTCAGCTACCACGTCATCACTCTGCTGACGTTTTGTGTGTGTGTGTGTTCTGCTGATGTGTCGCCTGCCACGTCATCACCTCTGCTGACGTGGCATGTAATTCGCTGACATGGGCATCTGACGTGGCCCTAATTGCTGACGTGTCACGGTTATGTGGAACTTGTGAGCCCATATTGGAGTTCTTTGCTCATGGGCTTATGAGTTGAGTGTTTTGTTAGTGAGGCCTAGCTTGGCTTGTTGCATATGGGCTTACTCATGAAGCCTTTGTAGGGCCTAGTTACCTAAATATGGCTAACCATGGAACACATCTTAAGCCCAATGAACCCTTCTTAGCTAGTAGGACGAGCTTTGTAGGCCTAACTTTGCCCATTTCTTTGTGTAGAATATTAAGGGTACAAACATCGCCCTCTCTTAATCCATAACCTGTTATGGTTTAAGAAGTTCGGGTTCCCCTTTGAATTTGCATTTTTATGGAGTGTTACACAACTCGCCCCCAGGGAGATGTTGATCGTGCTGAAGTGTTGTATATTTTCCCACCAAATGGTTGAGGTGATATATAACTCGCCCCCAGTATGTTTTGTGTCATGCAGCTCTATGCTCGCGCAGGGGTGCACCTCCCTGCTGCATTTTTCTCGCGCATGGAATGAAAAGTTGAGTTTTTCTGCTATCTTGAATTTGCGCAGGGGGCCAATCCTGCTATTCAAGATGTGCGCAGAATTTGAGATGTGTACATTTTCACGTGCCTGGATGGATGAAAACGTTTGCCACATTTGTTGTTATCCCGTATGATGGAGATAAAATTGAGATAGGGTAGAAATGCTCGAACCGTGCATTCAACCTAACTGAGGGTTGTCAGAGACATTGCTGACAGTAAACTCTAACTATAATGTTTTGTCATTTAGGGACGACTGCGGATTCGATCATCCGCAACAGCTTTTACTCGAATAATAGTGATAAAGCATGGAATACCAAAATAATGCTGAATTGAATTTCTGAATTGAAATAACAAGATAAATACCTACTGCTTCAACAATAGCTGCCTCATCAAAACCTTTGAGTAGAAAACCCAGTGGGATAAAACCATCAAAAAGGAAAAAGAGTGTAGCACAGCAGGATTTGAATCTACTCCTAATGATAAAACTTCTTCAAGTGGAACGAATTCCACGGCTTCCATGGCTTTGAATCCTCTTTTCCATCGAGGTTCCTCAAGTAGTAGGATCCTCGAGATGCTGGCCTATCCACTATGTATGGACCTTCCCAGTTTTCTCCGAGCTTCCCACAGTTCGGTTCCATTGTGGCCGCTCGGGTTTTCTTCAAGATATATTCCCCTGGCTTGAATGACCGTTCTCTAACTTTGCGATCATAGCTCAGCTTGAATGCCTGCTGGTATCGATCTAACTGATGTAAGGCTGTTTCTCTATGTTCCTCCAACAACTCTTTATCTAAAGCTAGGATGTTGTCGTTTTTCCCTGATTTGACAGCACGAGTTTTGGTAGTCTTGAGATGTACCACGGTAGGTATGACCGCCTCTGTCCCATACGCCAATGTAAATGGTGAAAACCCCATGGATCTTTTTAGGGTTGTTGGATAGGACCATAAGACTCCACGGAATTCCTCAGTCCATTTTCCCTTCGCCTTCTCCAACCGTTTCTTGAGATTATCCATAATAACGCGGTTGGTCGCTTCTGCCTGCCCATTGCTCTGAGCATAGTAAGGGGAGGAGAAATTGTGGCGAATATTCAGGCCCTTATATAAATCTTTGATCACTTCGGAATTAAACTATTTCCCATTGTCTGATATTATCGCGTCTGGGATTCCAAATCTGCAGACGATATTCTCCCATATGAATCTTTTCACATCATGTCTGGTAACGTGTACTAGTGCCACTGCTTCGACCCATTTGGTGAAATAGTCGGTAGCAGCTAATACGAATCTGACGCCTCCAGGAGATTTTGGAAGTGGTCCAACGATGTCCAATCCCCACATAGAGAATGGCCAGGGACTGAAAAATAGATGCAACTCGTTGGCTGGCCTTTTCAAAATTGGGGCGTGTTCTTTGCATGGCACACATTTTTGTGCATATTCTTTAGCATCTCTCTGCATGTATGTCAAGAAATATCCCTGGGTAAGTATCTTGTGCGCGAGACTGCGCCCTCCAAAATGGCTTCCACAGATTCCCTCATGAGCCTCTGCCAGAATTAGTTGTCCTTCCTCGGGTGATACACATCGCAAAAATTGCTCCAAAGCTACAAGTTTGCGGTATAACAGCCCTTCGATCATTTAGTATCTCCATGAATCCCTTTTCACATTTGAAGCAAGTTTCTCATCTTCAAGGAGTTCACCAGTTGTCAGGTATTGGATGTAAGGTTGACGCCAGTCTGCAATGTTTTCATCATAATCTCCTGAATTGTCTGTCACTGGACTGTCAATATCCATATTGTTGTAGATGTTCCCCGTTTCTCCCTGAGCTGATGTAGCTTCCCTCTCTCCCCCACTAGCATGTTCAAAATCTAGAACAGAATGGTTGTCGGAGATGCTAGGTAACTCTTGGAAATCTACTACAATGAATCTGGATGTATCTTTTGGCACTTCGGAAGACAGATATGCCAAAGCATCTGCGTGTCTATTCTCCAATTGTGGTCGCTGCCCAATAGAGAATCGGTCGAACTCATTTTCCATCTCTTTCATATGGTCCAAATACAATGCCATTCTCTCCTCCTTTGCTCTGTAGGTCCCCAGAAATTGGTTAACTACTAGCATGGAGTCAGTCACCAGCTTCACGTTCTTCGCATCTAACTGCTTGACAGCTTTTAAACCGATAATCGCAGCTTCATTGGTTGATGCTTGGAAACCCAGCCTGGTCGCTTTCTCGATCCTTGAACCTTCGGGAGTAAGGATTACGCATCCAACTCCAGCACCACTAACGTTTGAAGACCCATCAGTAAATACGGTCCATAATGGTTCTGGTGTATCGATCTCCATTGAAGACTCTCCCCCAGTCTGGTCAGTAACCGGCTCTGTGGGTTTGAACAACTCCTCTTCCTCCCCAGCAACTGTTTCTATATCGTCCACAGGAAAATCTACTAGCAGTGCAGCTAGTGCGTGTCCTTTTTCTGCAGTTCTGGTTTCGTACTCAATATCATACGCCCCCAGAAAATTTGACCATATGGCTAGTCGACTGTAATCATCAACACGTTCCAGGATTCGCTTCAGCGGGTATTCCGAGTATACCACGATCTTCCTTCCTTGGAAATAAGGCTTTAGGTGACGAGATGCATGGAATAGTGCAAATTCTATCTTCTCAATTTTCTTGTACCGTGTTTCCTCCCCCGTCAATGATTTACTGAAAAAGTAAACATGCTTATCATATGAATCCGTAACAAACAACACTGCACTCACAACGTTCTCCATTGCAGCCAGATAAACTCCAATAGGTTGCCCAACTTTTGGACTCACCAAAATCGGTGGGGTTGACAAATAATGCTTTATCTCATCAAAAGCCCTTTCGTACTCAGCCGTCCAACCAAAATTCACCGCTTTCTTCAAAAAATCAAAGAATGGCTTGAATCGATCCGACGAGCGTGAAATGAAATGGTTCAAGGCTGCCAATCGTCCTGCTAGCTTCTGGACTTATTTTTTCATTCTTGGGGATGGAATTTCTATGATGGCTCTGATTTGATCTGGATTTGCCTCGATGCCTCTGTGTGTCATCAAGTATCCAAGGAATTTTCCTGATGACAGCCCGAATGAACATTTTGCTGGATTGAGCATCATACGATATTTCCTTAAGATATCGAACGTCTTTTGCAGATCAAGAAAATGCGATTCTTTTTGCTGAAATTTCACTACCATATCACCGATGTATACCTCCATCGACTTCCCGATCATATCCTTGAACATATGGTCCACCAAGTGCTGGTAGGTTTCCCCTACATTCTTTAGACCGAATGGCATTACAATATAGCAGTAAACTCCCTTGTCAGTCACGAACGCAGTATGCTCTTGATTGTCCTCGAACAAAGGTATTTGATTATACCCAGAAAAACCGTCCATGAATGACAATCTTTCAAACCCTGCGGTTTTATCCACCAAATATCTTATCATTGGTAGCGGGTATGGATCACTCGGACACACTTTATTCAAATCGGTAAAATCGATACAGACACGAATTTTACCATTCTTCTTTGTAACGGCTACCACATTGGATAACCATCGAGGATATTTCACCGGTCGAATAAATCCTGCTTCCAACAGTTTTTCGACATCTTCAGTCACTCCATCTTTTTTTCTTTGCGCCACATTCCTGATTTTCTGTCGAACATGAAGGAAATTCTCATCGATATTTAGCCTGTGGCAGGCTACATTCGGGTCTATCCCTGGCATCTCAGCAAAACTCCATGCAAAAATGTCGGCGTTTTCCCTTAGCAATGTAATCAAATCGTCGTGTTCATGTGCCGGCAGATATGCCCCTACGAACGTTGTCTTGTGCTCCTCATCTCCAATCTGGAACTCGATCAATTTCTCGACTGTCGGGGGTTCAGCTACGTCCTCTCCCCTATATGATTCTTGAGGGAGAGGGTTCTGTAATTGCTATTTCTGCTCGACTCGCATGATCTGGTTTCCACTGACTTCTGACTTTTTTTACTCATCCATTGCATTCTCATGACACTTATGGGCGGCCATCTGATCGCCTCTAACTTTCACAACTCCTTCTGGGGTAATAAACTTCAGGAACTGATGATTAAATGATGTGACTGCATCGATCTCATGCAGCCAATCTCGTCCTACGATGGCGTTGTAGGGTGCTCTGCAATCCAGCAACAATAAAGTTCCCAAGACGGACTTGTCAGCCACTGTTATCGGTATCTTCACCTTTCCAATCGCTTTTGTAACTTCGTCGCTGAAACCGATAATTGGGTTTTCATCTTCCTCGATCAGGTCGTGTGGGAGATTCATAGAGGTGTAAGCTCCGGAAAACAGCACACTCACTGAGCTTCCAGTATCCACTAAACTCCGGTGCATACGAAACATTCCAATCCAAGCAATTATAACGACGGCATCGTTGTGTGGAACATATATACCTATCATGTCTGCATCAGAGAACTCGATATTTTTGCACCCAAGCTCCATAGTTTCTACTCCATTACCACTGACAAAATCAATGTGATTTGTCAGGTACCATTCTTTAAACTGTCTGAGCTTTCTCCTGGTCTCGTCTTCCGATGCCCGTCTGGTCATTGAGTGAATCCTGGCGTGACTGATGTTAAACACGAGCGTTAATCACATGTGCAGTGCCAAACTGGCCAGGACCTTTCCCAAAGTCCTTTTTCACGTACTGTTGCAGCTTTCCAGCGTCGATCATTCATTGAATCTCGATCTGCAAAGAGCGGCATTTCTCAGTTTTGTGATCATGGTCTTTATGAAACTTGCAGTATTTTCTCCTATCACGTTTATCCCGTGTTTCTGCTGCCAAAGGACGTGGGGTCTCAAATCCTTGTGTATTTTTTCGTACAGCTCTGTAAGACTTACGTTCAGCGGGGTCAGCTTGATATCGTGAAATTTCTGGTACCCAGTTTCGGTGCGTTCACCTTGATTCTTCTCTCGAGCATCACCACGATCATTATGCTGTCTGTTTGAACGGTTCTTGGATTTTTCCTTCTTCCAATTATTTAGACGATTGGATGATCTGTTAACTTCTTCTCGGGCTTTAGAATCGTCTTCCACTCGGTCGTACTCTTCAACTCGATCATATAGTTCCTCCAAAGTTTTTGGTGGTCTCTTGGCCAAAGAACCGTACACACCTCTTTGATCATGCTGGTAAGCCTGTTTGTATGCCGCAATTACAACTTGGTCGTTGGCTCCATCCACGTCCGCTAGTGAATTGTCTGATGCTTTCCTCCTTCCGGATTCCTAGAAGGAACAGTGAATGGCATCCTTTCCGATAACATTTGTTGTACTTATAGTTAGAGCAAAAATCATCAATCAGCTTATGGTAAGTCCCTATCGACTGTGCTGGAAGATGATTGAACCACGTTATAGCTCCTCCCATAAGGGATTGCAGGAACATTTTACACATCAATTCGTCGATGTACTTCCACAAGGACATGGCAGTCTAATAGTGTAAAATGTGTTGATCTGGATCATCAGTTTTCTCTTCGAATTCCGGTAATTTTGGAACTAGAAAATTCATTGGCGGTCTAAATTCTCTTATATTCTGCTTGAAAGGTGCTCCTGCTGCTCGATGTAGCCTGTCCATCTTTTCTTCTCTGGATTGTTTTTTCATCATCACTTTCTCGATCATCCTCGCAAGACGAGCTTATGTTATTGCATTTAGGTTTCCATCTACGAAACTTCCTTCTTGTTCATAATCCCGGTCCTCTGGAATATGATTATCCGATCTCCTTTTTTTTCTATGGGGTCCAGTAGGTTCTTTTCCATCTCTTCCTTGCTCCGAATGAGCACTGTAATCGTGCAAAAAATCTTCATCATCGTTCCAATCTCGAACCTCTTCCTCCTCATTTCTGAGGCGGTTTGAATGAGATGTATTCCTGGATGCACTCTGTTATGTTGTAGCTAGCCGATCCCCTGCTCGCTTAGGTCTTTTCGGTAAATCTCCGGTGACTAGTAGATTCTTGTCTCTTAGATCAAGATCGACTACTTCTCTATTAGGAACTGCGACCTGTGGTCCAATTCGACCTCCAAGGCGTTGCCATATAGATCGTACCCTCTGGTTATTCAAAACACCAGTCCTAGGTCGAGGTTGATTTTAACGTTCTATTCTGGGGATAGCATTTTCCTTCTCTAGCTCCTTTAGCCGATGCAGTAGTTGTTCCTGCTCTGTACTGGGAGTCGCAGTGCGGCCATCACGCAGATCTTGTCGATTGAGATTCTTCCTAGAGGGGCTGTCGAACGCATACCCTCTGTTTCCACGAACATCTTGGTTTTACCCATCAACGTCGATCACTTCGTTATCGATCACTGGTTGTTTTTCTTTTCTCCGATTCGGATCTGTAGCTCTGTCATGAAAACGATCTCGATCTCGTCCAGGATCCAGTGATCTGTTATGAGTATGATCTTGACCCTGTCTGTTTCCAGTGGGTATAACAGGTGCAGATCGGACCTCAATTTCGCGTCTCCTACGCGGTTAGGGATTGTTCTCAGAATCAGACCTTCGTGTAGTCTGTCTTAATATTGCCATATCTTGATCTAGTAAAACACGATTTTCTTTTTTCGAAACCGTTAGCCGGCGCCACGGTTTGTAAGGTAAAATTACTTCTACCCCAAACACAGAATTTCGTGATGCGTTTGTTGGGAATCGATCGATGCTTCAATCTTCAAGTAATTTATGGAGAAAGAAGAAGGGGGAGTGGGGTACCTGCAAAAAACCCTCCGATGCTAAAGTCAGAATAGGATTTTTCTAACAGGTATTTTTGGTATGAAGATTGCTTACCTTTTTGGTTGTAAAATCATCCGTTTATAGGTCACGAATTTCCGTTTTAGTAGCAGGCATCAATTGCAGTAATGGCCTTGCATGCCTGCTGTTATGACTGGCCCTTAAATGCTTCTTGTAGTAACTGGCCATGCATGCCTGCATGGTTGCATGACTCTAGCATTGATCACCTGCATGCTCCCAGAATATTCTTAGTAACTTCCATCATAGTTAATGAGCCACAATGGGGTGTGGATAACCAAAAGTGTAAGAGAAGTGGGTGTAATCAGACGGGGCATAAATATCCCACGAGTAGCTGTATTGGGGCGCAAACATCCGGGACTACGGGACTAAGGTGCATCGAAACACACCGAATTAACTCAGTAATTAATCGTTCTCGGCAAATCGCCGATTAATCGGAGATTTAAGAGTAATCGTAACAAATCGCCGATTGCGGCTCGCTTGGGCCGCCGGCTTTGTCCACATCATGCTGATGTCAGCGGAGGAATATTCCATCAACGTTAGGAATATATTGACTCCGTTAGATTTAACGGTGACGTTAACGTTGACGCCGTTAGTATTTGACGGAATATTCTAGGTATATACTGACGCCCTTAGTGACGGTGTTAAGTTTAACGGCTATGCTGACATGGCATCACAGTCGATGATTAGGATTATTTGCTGACGTGTCACTTGCCACGTCATCACCTTTGCTGACGTGGCAAGTATTTTGCTGGTGTGTCGGCTGCCACATCATCACTATGCTGACGTGGCGTGCGTTCTGCTGACGTGTCACCTGCCACATCATCACTCTGCTGACGTGGTGTGTGTTCTGCTGACGTATCTCCTGCCATGTCATCACCTCTGCTGATGTGGCATGTAATTCGCTGACGTGGCCCTAATTGATGACGTGGCACGGTTATGTGGAACTTCCGATGCTAAAGTCAGAATATGATTTTTCTAACAGGTATTTTTGGTATAAAGATTGCATACCTTTTTGGTTGTAAAATCATCCGTTTATATGTCACGAATTTCCGTTTTAGTAGCAGCCATCGATTGCAGTAATGGCCCTGCATGCCTGCTGTTATGACTGGCCCTTAAATGCCTCTTGTAGTAACTGGCCCTGCATGCCTGCATAGTTGCATGACTCTAGCATTGATCACCTGCATGCTCCCAGCATATTCTTAGTAACTTCCATCATAGTTAATGAGCCACAATGGGGTGCGGATAACCAAAAGTGTAAGAGAAGTGGGTGTAATCAGACGGGGCGTAAATATCCCACAAGTATCTTTATTGGGGCGCAAACATCTGGGACTACGGGACTAAGGTGCATCGAAACACACCGAATTACCTCAGCAATTAATCGTTCTCGGCTAATCTCCGATTAATCGGAGATTTAAGAGTAATCGTAACAAATCTCCGATTGCCGCTCGCTTGGGCCGCCGGCATTGGCCGACGACTTTGTCAACGTCATGCTGATGTCAGCGGAGGAATATTCCATCAACGTTAGGAATATACTGACGTCGCCGGCATTAGGATCATTTGATGACGTGTCACTTGCCATGTCATCACCTTTGCTGACGTGGCAAGTATTTTGCTGGCGTGTCGGCTGCCACATCATCACTCTGCTGACGTGGCGTGCGTTCTGCTGACGTGTCACATGCCACGTTATCACTCTGCTGACGTGGTGTGTGTTATGCTGACGTGTCTCCTGCCACGTCATCACCTCTGCTGACGTAGCATGTAATTCGCTGACGTGGGCATCTGATGTGGCCCTTATTGATGATGTGGCACGGTTATGTGGAACTTGTGAGCCCATATTGGAGTTTTTGCTCATGCGCTTGTGAGTTGAGTGTTTTGTTAGTGAGGCCTAGCTTGGCTTGTTGCATATGGGCTTAGTCATGAAGCCTTTGTAGGGCCTAGTTACCTAAATATGGCTAACCATGGAACATATCTTAAGCCCAATGAATCCTTCTTAGCTAGTAGGACGAGCTTTGTAGGCCTAACTTTGCCCATTTCTTTGTGTAGAATATTAAGGGTACAAACAGCTCTATTTCATCATATTTTTCAATAAATATGGGAACAACAAACACTTCATATATAAATGTGTGTAACTATTGATTCCTTCGTGTCAAAAAAAAAAAAAAAAAAAAAAAAAACTATTGATTCCTTATTAGTTTGTTTTGTTATATACACAAAAAGTCTTTTTCTAATGGATAATTTTGAATGAGACCTTGGAGAAAACTAATGAGATGCAAGAAAAGACGAGCGAGATAACCAGGATAAATGACTCAAAGAATCGGGTGGTTATACAAACCATACTATCATCACGATAGGTTGATTTCTTAAATGGCGTTACAATGTGGTCCACTGCAAGTATATTTATTTAATTATATACTGTGTAAAATGAAAATCAAAAATCTCCTTCAACCTCATGTAATTTGATAAAATCATCACCGGTTGTAATTGACTACCTGGTTTCACCTTGAGTTTTGGTTTAGTAAAATTTTGATTGATAGAGCTGAGAAAATAATAATGAGGTAATATATCATCCTTATTCAACCATTGCAACCAGTCATTCCACCATCAAAATTCCACAGCTCGATATATACACAAATTTGACGTTCAGAATTTTCTCTCTCTTCTTTGAATCGGACGATAATTCATTTTCAACTCAGTTAGTATAATCTATCGCTTTTCAACTTTTAATCTTTGCTTTATAATTTTTCCATCATTTCTCGTGAGAGTAAGTGCATTACTATGTTCTGATTGTTCCTATAATCCCATTTCTAAGTGATTTTCTAGTTTTCCAATTATTTTCTTTTGAAATTTAAACTATTATGTATAACTAATCTCCTCAGTGTTCTTCTAAGATGTGTTTGCAGTTTGTTGTTTCTCTAATGACGTTTTCCAATTATATTGTTGTGTTGATGGCGTTTGCCGAGATTGTCTTTGCTAATCGTTTGATAAAATGGAAATTTTTTGAAGGCTTCAATGGTGTTTGGTTGAAAAATCAAAAAATCCCATTTACTATGTCATCCGAAATTTAGGCTTATACTGAAGTTTAACCATTTCCAGCTTCAATTATACTTTTTCATGTTTGGTTGAAGAAGATTCAAAACCGAGATTGTCTTTAAGGCGTGTGACATCCCAACAATCTCCCCCTCACGACTTATGGTAAACCCGTCACCACCAACCTCGCTACACATGCTTGTATTTTTGTCATCATATCGTAACCGTGAATATACAAGACCTTCTCCTCGAATTATCCACTGTTGTTTGCTTGAAAACTCGAATTCTTGCTGAGATGGATGGCATTCACAAGAAACAATGAACCTTCACATCCCAACAAACCTCTTCATCCATATCATCTCCTTGCAACTCTCTGTAGTAATGTACTGCCTTGGTAGACAATCGCTAATCGTTTGATAAAATGGAAAATTTTTGAAGGCTTCAATGGTGTTGGGTTGAGAGTTGGTTCATAAACATTAATCATAATGATAATGAAAGATGTTTGGGCACCCTAATGATAACTGCTTGGATCTTATGGAAGGACAGATGCAATAAGGTTTTTCTGGGAGTAAAACTTAACCCTTTTAATACCATGCATAGAGTTCAATATCACTTGCATTCACATCTGCATGACTCATCCATGATTCCAAGCATAGTTAATTCTTTTGTTCACTCTCATTGGAATCCTCTCATGCAAGATGTATTAAAATTTAATGTAGATGCTTCATTTGATGAGGAAACTAACAAGTTTGGCATTGGCATTGTCTTACGCACTCATGAAGGAACCTGTGAAGGGTTCAGAGGATTCTACTCAGATGGAATGCTAAGTCCGAAGGCTGGAGAGTGCTTGGCTATTCGAGAAGCTCTGTTGTGGGCTCCAGAAAAGCAGTTCACAAGAATTCACATAGTTCAATCAATCACTGATAATGTTCTTCTTATTCAGTTGGAGAATAGGAACATTCTGAAGCAGATTAAGAGTCTGAGTACCAGTTTTAATCACTGTAGTTTTTCATTTGTTAGTAGAGATGATAATAGGGTATCTAATGCAGTTGCAAGCTACGTTAGAGAATCAGCTACACATATAACCCTTTTAAATAATTTCTATGAGAAAATTTGTAGTCTCCTGGCAAGAGACATTAACACTTCTCCTACTTAAGCAATAATATTTTTTTTTAATCAAAAAAATAAAAAAATTCAACCATTGCAACAGAATTTGATTAGAAAATACTTTGAATATCTTGATCAATAGTATGTATCCTTAAGGATGGGTGCTATGGTCATTCAAGATTCAAGATAGTGCCAAGTCACTCTGAACCACCTCCTAGCCCTTACGGTTGTCCAACATTCCCTCTCAAAATGACTAATCATTGGGCGCCCGGCATCTAACCGGGTGCTTCTGGAGGAGCGCCAAATGACACGGTCAACTCGGTCAAAAAGACAAATGATTAGACGCTCCCGGATTACCCATAATACTAATAGAACTTGTTATTCTTTCTTTTATCTTCTCATTTTTTATTTTCTCCTAAAACTCTATGTTTAGCCTAATTTTGAGTTGGTTCAAGACAAATTAGAAGGGGTATTTGCTTGTCTTCGTTGTGGTTATTTTCAACCTATTTTCCCCGATTTTCATCTACAAACAAGAAGAAGGTATGTACGATATAACTTTGAGTTGATTTTTTTTTATGCAGTTGTGATTTTTGATTCAGAATTACAACCAAAGATGTGTCGGTTCAGCAGTACGAAGCTCGTTTTAACATCCTTAAGGTGATGGATAGATTCAAGCCTTTTGCAGAGCCAGTTACTCTACCATATCTCAGAGACAGTGTAGGGCAGTCTTCAACAAACCTCGCCCATCATAGATGACAACCAATAATATAATGAAATTTATTTTGTGGGGTATATCTATCTGTAAACCCTCATGAGACATATCTCGTCCACCAGGCTTCACTGGTGGTTTAAAGACTTGTTGTGCAGGCTAAGTGCAACCGTATTTTCAGCGAAATTGAATTAAGAATAACTTATTTACTTTTGTGTAGCCAAATTTTAAACGGTATAATCTCTTGTGATCAATTTATAATATTGAAAATTAAGTTATGACTGATAGCCGAGAAGTATGAGTATCATTATGGAATGAATTTTATGTACGTTGATGTATTGGAGGAAATACAAGTGTAGTAACAATTGGAATTGAAATATTTATAAGACCCTATATAGATGCTTAGGAAATGAACAATGTGAACACTTAATTCATATTTTAATAGAAAAATAGATTTTTCTCATGGTGTACCTGAGTGCATAATGTATATTTTGTGCAGGTTGCACCCAAGTGCATAACTTATATATTACTTTTTTTTTTAGTTTTTTTGTTGTTCCTCTTATTTTTTCCTCTTAAATACTTGTTTTTGGTTGATGCTTTAATAGCGAATGTAATGTTAATAGTAGTGCATTCATTTCTCAAGATCATGAATTAGTAATTTTAGTTGTCTATCATATATTGTAGGTGATTACTAGGATAAACTTGTCTTTATCCCCGAAATACACATGATGCACCTGAGTGCATAATTAATGCATATTCTAAAGGGAAATATATTTTTGCTTGGTTGCACCCGGATACATAATGCATTTTCTTTTGATTCTTATATGAAATGAAATGGGTTTTGGCGAGGCAACGTGGGTGCATGATGCACATAGTTACAGGAAATAAATTTTGGTCAGGTTGCACCTGGGTGCATAATGCATACTATAGGAAATAAATATTGGCTAGGTTCCACCTGGGTGCATAATGTATTATCAGTGTGGTTTAAAACAAAAAAAAAATCGAATTTCATATCAACAATGGATCTTGTTTTGTAGATATTTTTGAGCCATTTCCAAAAATATACATTTTATTAAAATCCGGATTATATTTCGGAAGTTAAGACCTTTCTCTCAACTAATTTTGGATTGGAGAAAAAAAAAATAAGAGAGAAAAAAACAATATGATAAAGAACAAAATTTAAAATAAAGGGTATATATATGACTAAAGCCCGTTTGGGATTGTTTTTTTTCCTATATACATATTTTATAACCAACTTGTAACAAACTTTTTAAGAAAATAACGTTTGGTAAACTTTTTTCAAAGCATTTTTTTCCAAAAGCACTTATGTTTTAGGCCAACTTTTAAAAGCAATCCAGGAGTAGCTTTTAAAGACTTTTGTTAAAGGGAGAGCAAAAAACGATTCGAGGAGTGCAAAAATCGTTATTGACTCGGTAACTAAGCCGGTTTGTATATTGGTTGTTGACTCGGACAACAGTACCCTTAGTTACCAACGCTATCGCAAACTCAACCTAACCTAATTTAGGATCGAAAAATTAAAATTTTGAAACCAGAACTCCTCCTTCCTTCGTTCTTCTACCTTCAAACTAGAGATAGAACACTAACCCGCACTAAATATTGATATGATGACTGCTTGTATAATATTCTTTATGCCATAGTTTTATTGCCAGTGAAACAGAAGCAGAATTCGTAAACGTTATAATGGAGTATCTATCTCTGGAATTCATTTTGTTGAGATTCTGATTGTAATGGTGTATTTATTATGAAACCTTCATCTCGCACAGGTGTATTTTATTGGGGATTGTCTCCCCTGTTTATAATGGTTTTGGGTGGGATTCGTATCCTTGGGTTTAAGAATTTAGATTTTTAAAGATTGTTTTGAGTAGACAGACAAGTGTTTTTTCTTTGCATCAATGGGTTGTAGTACTGTTTCAGAAACGCACATGATTACTTCCAACTTTAAATGTTATCCGCAAGGGAAAGAAATTTGGGAAATGGATCTTCTGGGATTTTTGTAGTTATATGCTTCATTGCGGGACTTTTTTGTTTTTTTTGGCGTTGTTGGTCCTTGTGATTGATCAAAGTCCTTGTGGTTGATCATACCAAGATATTATTGATTTAGGTAGAGGATGAACGGAGGGTTCGTTTCCACCAAATCCACATAACTCAATATTGGTGTTTTTTTTTCTCTCCTTGTGCTTATTGGAAGTAGACAAAGGAAAGAAAGAGGAATTTCTGCTGTGTGCATGTGAGGATAGCGTGTGTAACTAAGGGTATTGATGTCCGAGTCCAGCGCCAATATACAAATCGTCCTAGTTACCGAGTCGATAACGATTTTCGCACTCCCCATATCACTTTTTGCTCTCCCTCTAACAAAAATCCTTTTAAAATCAGTAAAAGCAGAAGTTGTGGACCCACTAAATTTTCATTAATTGGTCCTCAATTTTAACAATGTTATTATATTAAAAAGACAAAATTTACCCTTATATATTTATTTAGAACGCGTAATTGGGGGATATGGGAATTAATTGGGGGATATGAATTACTTCCCCCAACCCATGGTATGTGTTAAGGGGTTATTTTTTGTTATGAAAATACTAAAATACCCTTCCCACAAAATAAAAATCAAAAACTTAAAATCAAAAAACAAAATCATATCCCCATTTCCATCTCCACTTCTTATTAATCTTATTTAGGGGTAGAGCTTTGAAACCCAAATATTCCCCACTCCCTTTCAAATTCTAAACTCTGCCCACTCTATATCAAATTCTCTTCTCCTCACTTTGGAAACGAATTTTTTTTTTTTCGAAAGTGATGAAGATCATGCTGAAAGTGATGATGACCATGCTGGAATTGATGAAGACCATGCCGGTATCATGTTCCGGCATATGGTCTTCATCAATTCCGGCATGGTCTTCATCACTTCCGTTTTGAATTTTTCGGTTCTAATCAGTCCATCACTGATATGAAGACCATGGTCTTCCGGCATAGCATGTTGCTTTATTTTCTATGCCGGAAAAAAAATAAGCATGGTCTTCATATCAATAATAGTTGAATCGATTATTACCGAAAAAATTCAAAACGGAAGTGATGAAGACCATGCCGGAATTGATGAAGACCATATGCCGGAACATGATAACGGCATGCTCGATAATTTCCTATCAATGCCGGTAGTCAAGTGAAAAAAAAAAATCAACATTCTGGATACTTTTCATCCTGTTCCTGCATAGAAATTGAAGCAAAATACTATGCCAAAACAGGTACCGGCATGCTCGAAAACTAGATTACCATGCCGGACCTGTTCAAAACCAGAAAAAAATCAACATTATGAAGATCAAAACCAGAAAAAATTTCTATTAAACAAATTGAACATATTATTAATCAAATTTGAACTATTAAAAAAACAAAATTTGAACATATTATTAATCAAATTTTATTAATTTTATATAACATAATAATAACAACAACAACAATAATATACTAATCAAAACAAAAACAAAAAAAAATTAAAATTAAAATATGGCGATCGTATTCATATTAATTAAAATTAAAACAAAACAAAATTAATTTGTAAAAATTAAAACAAAATTAAAATATTAAAATATGACTAAGAGTTATTATTATTTTTTATCTTAATTTAAATAATATTCAAAAATTTTTTTATCAATAGATGTAATTTAAAAAGAATTTTTAAACCATGTTTATTTTCGTCATTATCCACATCATAAGCATTTCAACATGATAATTTACCGAACAAAATTTACAGTTTGTTGGTTCAACAGCACTTTACATATTATAGTTTATCAAACGTCTGACTACCTTATTTTTAGAATCCTATTTTTGGGGCTATGAAAGTCAATGGTCTTTTGGGGCTATTTAGGGTCATGAAATAGTAAATGAGGTTACCCCTTATCACATCATATTCCTAATGTCTATTATACCCCTATCCGAATTTCACTATTCATAAGAAGAAGAAAAAAAACCAAAACTTTTAATCTTCCCCTTCTCCTTCTCATTTACAATCATGATGAAGATGATGATCATGATTTCATCATGATGAAGATCATAAAAAACTTGAAAACTAAATCTATTATCTATTCCCCGTCCTTCTCTTCTCATTCATAAATTGTGAAAAGATGATGAACATAATTTCATCATGATGAAAATGATGATTATCAAGAAACTCCAAAACTATTTTCTTCTCCTTCTCCTTCTCATTCCAAAATCATGATAAAGATGACGATCATCATAGAAAGAAAAAACTAAGAAAATCCACCATTTATTTGTGTTTTAAATGGTTAAAAAAATCCAATTCGACGAATTTCAGGTAAAAAAAAAAATAGTTTCTCAAAGTATTTACAGCTGGGAGTTCTTAGATTCCCAACCGTGAATCAAGATTACGGCTGGGATAGTTTGTCGACCGAGAGTCCATGTTTCAGCTTGGTTTTCCAACCGAATTTTTTTTCGATATATTTTTTTGGTTTCCAAAACCAATCACGGCTGGGAAAACATCAAATCACAGCCGCAATGGACACTTATTTGGTTGAGATAATTTTTCGACCCAACCGTAGAACGAAAAAACGGTTGGGAAATGATGGTGTTCCAAGCCGTATTTTTATTTACGGCGGGGAATTAAAGAACTCTTAGCCGAAATCATTTTTCTGATAATTTTTGTTTTTAGAACCATTTGAGGCTGAGTTTTCCCAGCCGTAACTGGTTCTGGAAACCAAAAAAAATTAGAAAACTAATTTCGGTTGGAAAACATAGCCGAAACATGTACTTTCGGCAGGGAATCTAAGAATTCCCAGCCGTAAACATCTTCAGAAGCTTCTGCTTTTTTAACCCGAAATTCATAGAATCATATTTTTTAACTATCTAAAAGCAAAAAAAAATATGGTGGGTTTTCTTAGTTTTTATTATTTTCATCATTTCTAAGCAATGGAAAAAATGACAAAGAAGATAAGAAGAAAATAATAGATTTTGGTTTTTTTGATGATCATCATCTTCATCATGATGCGATGAAGAATCACGATGTGATGGAGAAGAAAAAGAAGAACAAGAAAGAAAGAAAAATTATAGATTTAAGTTTTTTAATGATTTCATCATGATAAAATTATGATCATCATTTTCATTATGATGAAAACATGATGAAAAGAAGAAGAAGAAGAGAAGATTAAAAAAAAATTGTTTTTATAATAGTAAGATTATATTTATTGGAAGGGGTATATTTAACTTTTACTATTGGTTAGGTTTCGCTCTATCCATATTAGGATGTTAAAACACAAAATAGCCACCAAAACCCATGGACTTTAGAGCCCTAAAAATTGGATTCTATTTTTAAAGCAAAGCACATCAACGCATAGCACAACACAATAGAAAAGTACTTTTGTAAAACTCACAACAATACCAAACTAGACTTAAATTTGGTTGTGTCTTTTTCACCGAGACCTATATTTTATAAATCCATTACTTTCGTACTTTATAGAATTTTGGAAACGATCCGCGAGTTATAACCCCAAAGATGTCACTATCCATCCACAAAAAATGCATCAAAATAAAAGTAACACAAAAACCAAAAAAACAAAAACAAAAACAAATCTAACATAAAAACCCCAAATAATTTGATGAAACCAATTTTGAAATTTGGAATTTTTATATCAATTTTTTAAAATTTGGGGTTTTTGTAATAATTTTGTTTAAGATGAAGTTTTTAATGGATCTCAGTATTTGAATGGGGTTTTTGTACCACTAGATTGGTCTAGAGGTGTAAAACGTGACTTGGCCAAGACAAAGACAAAATTTTAACGAAATTACGTGGTTAGCGTCTATGTGCCGTCTTTGTCTGGAGATTATGATGTGCCGTCTTTGTCATGCTTTTTTGCTAGAAGGCATGAATGCACCATGATTTAAAATAAACGTGTTGTGCGTCTTTGCTTTACAAACGAACATTTAATTTATATTTTCCAATGTAAACGTTTTTCAAATATTTAGGTATTATATGCGTTATTATGAAAATAAGTCAGCATAACGGTAGTAAAATGTCAATAGTTAGCTAGAATAAGAGTTTTTTTGTGAAATAGACACAAAATATGATGTATTGTGCTATGGTTTGTAGCATTTTATACATATTATGACGTGCTTTCTTAACGTGTCGTGTTGTGTCGTGCCACGTGCTAATCCGTGTTGCGTGCTGTGCTGGGATACTGTGCCAATTAGTCAAACCCAACACGTCCCATTTAATTAACGTGCTGTGCCGTGCCGTGCTAAGTCACTTGCTGGGCTGGGCTGTGCTCAAATTTTAGCGTGCTGTGCTGGGATGTGCTCGTGCTGGCACAGCCCAATTTACACCTCTAGATTGGTCACATTTGATTTTGATGTGACTAGTTCTGTTTGGGCAAATAACCCATTTTCTGAATCCGAATTAGCAAGCTCAAACGAACAACCCCGTGTTCGAGTTATCTGTTTTTTGCGGTGCAAGATGCTTTATATATGTGCACCATGATTTATTGTTTTCTTGCTTTTGCTTTAAGCCTCAAGGTCGGCCGTTTTCTTTTCCCTTTTGGGCGGGGGATGATTTAGGAAGCTAGGTCTACTATTTACTTCCCGATAAATGTTTGTCCTAAAAGGATTAGGAATTTCCTTTTCTATCTCGTTTTATCTCATGCACATCGTATATTTGTGACACTTGAAATTTATTCAAATTAGAATTGTCGTGCCAACTGCAATGTCAGTACAATTTCAGTTGGACTTGTCTTTCTGAGGAGGACCAACCAATATCCCATAACAATAAGTATATGTCAGTACAATTTCAGTTTGAACATTAAGATTATTCATGTTTCAAAACGCTGTTTCATCTATTGGCAGCTACCAAGGTTGTAAGACGACTTTATGTTTGTAACCGCACTGTAGCATCGGGACCTTAGCTTCGAACCCGGAATGCGAAATATATTTAAAAGTAATGGAACATTTGAAGTACTTATTAACAAGCACAAAATTAGGAAATGCAGTCAATGAATTGGAAAGACGAGCTAGACGAGCTAGTTCTGGTTCCAGCTCTAGTGCGATTACTAAGTACCAACAAAATTGAAAATTTTAATTCATACCGCGTTGGTGACATGTTGGTTAAGAAATGGGAGGCTGAGACAAATCATGGACCGAGTACTTTTCTTAGTGGGAATCGAACACTTACTACTTTTACTAAAGTGTGCCTTTACTTGTACCACTTGCATGAAACTATTTCAAATATCAGATTCGGTTTGAAAGAATTTTGTCTATATAACCCTCCTTCAATCTCTGATATATCACACTTGTAAGCTAATTACTCATTTCCTATCACACTCAGTATCGCATATTAATGGCTCAAATTCACAGGCAGTATGCTCAAGACGAGATCAAAAACTGTTCAGCAGACCAATTTTATGGTTTCCTTAAGAATGAAATGACCAAGCTCCCGCAGATTCTTCCTCATATCTTCAAGAGTTTCCAAATTCTTGCTGGAGATGGAAAGAGTGTGGGCACCGTAAGGCTCTCCAAAACTGCCATGGGTAAGTATGAAAAATTTATCTAAACCACGACTTCATTAAATTGTGGCTAAAAGATTTAGACAGGATGCAACAAATGTAAAATTATATTTCAAGCTGCCATTAAGCTCAAAAATTATATTCTGGAACGAGTAACCCCCAGCCCCCCTCGTTGATTCACCCTGGGTTCAAGGGTTGTCCTAACACTGCCTTAATCATGATCTCATTAATGTGAACATTTTGTTTTATATTTATGTTGTTGTTTAGGGTCTTCTCATGAAGAGACAGTGAAAGATAAGATTAAAGCCATGGATGATGAGAGTAGAACTCTAACTGTTAGTGTCATCGATGGGGCGGTCTTGCGGATGTATACAAAGTTTGAGTACACAGTAACTGTAACTCCACTAGTTACACAAGGAGCTGAGCAAAGCTGCATAGTGAAAATGTTTGTTGAGTATGAAAAAAAGAATGAAGATGTCCCTGACCATCCGAAGGAGTACATGGAGATGTCAACTTCTATTAATAAAGCCATTGCTAGCCACCTCGCCAACAAGGCCTAATTTATGTACACAATCTGCTGGTTGTACTAATGATGCTTAAATATTATTAGCATAAACGTGGTCTTCATCAATAAAACTTCTCAACTAGATCTGTTTAAAGCATGATCTTCCTAATTTGCTTCCCTAGTTAACATTGATAACCGAGTTAATGGCTTAGTGAAACTTAAAGTCAAAAAAATCATGAGGCTCAATATCTCAAATGCTAGGACTTTCATAGGCGATCAATTGTTGAAAATTATTATCAAAAAAAAAAAAAAAAGTTGTTCAAAATCAATTTTAAAAATATGTGGATGAGGAACACTAGGTATTCAAGATTGAAAAAACAAAATAAAATATTATTAATGAGTTGTTACTAAGGATCTCTAAGAAAATTTGCTTCATAAGGGAAGATTATAGTGTTAAGTGATGGTGGCAAAAATTAGTATTGGTGAAATGGACACAAAAAAATAGCAAGGATGAAACTGGATTCATCCTGATTTAAACTTAAAAAATAGCAAGGATGAAACTAGATGCATCGTGATGTAAATTAAAAATAAGAAAAAGTAGTTGAAAATGGATAAGATGAAACTGTTTACATCCTGGCTATTTTTACATTTTTGTCCATTTAAACCGTATCAAAATCTAAATATCTTTTTCAACCAAAAATTGTTGATTTTGGTCTTTTTAACCAATTTTGTGTGTGGAGTATCACATTCATCAATTTTGAGTCACTTTTATAACTCAGTCTCGTTGCATGATAATTATAAGTTTCAAGCGTTAGATCAGTCAGTTAACATAGTTGAGTTCTGCACAGTTAACATGATCGAGTGCATGGCGGATGATAAGTTCCAATAAGCATGCTTATATTTTTAATGTAATTGCAATTTTGTTTCAATATAAGTATGTTTTGGTCTCGAGCAGGGACGGACCCAGAAAATTTCGTTGGGTAGGGATGCATGCAAATTCTTGCAGCAATTTTTTTTTTGGAGCATGCCTACGAGAGTGGATATAGTTGGGCGAGAAGGCATAACTGACAAGCTAAAACAAAAATTGAAATATGGACTATCAAAGTTTAAGTTCTGCTTCAGTTACAATCTTTCTGAAAGAACATATTTTAATGAACTATAATTTCCATTGGGCTTATTCACCGATAATGGTAACATAATTTGACATGGGCTTAATGTGATTGGGCTATTTTTTTGTCTACCTACTGGGCTAATAGTAAAATTCCACGGAGGGGTGAGCAACGGACGGACGGATGCGGATCAGCCGATTGTACGGGCCGGATGCGGATTTAGTTTTAGGAAAAAAAAAAAAAAACTAATTTAACTTTCTATCTATGCTTAGGGTCAGGGAGAGTGTATGTAACCCATCTTATATAAACCTTCAGGTCTTGTGCAAGGGCTAGTTGACCCAGTTCTTGCCCAATATTTGATTTGGCGTTTGGATGTGAATCTAAGAATTGAAAGTGGTAAACAATTTCTGTATGAAACTTAAAATGGGACAAGCCTACAGTGCGACATTTTAAGTGGGCTTCAGTAATGTGTCTTTACTCTTTACTAGTTCAGCCTATTAAAATTGCATTTATAAATGGGCTTCAGTTTATTTATAGGTTATTCAGGGGATATTGAGTTCAAGCCTACGGTGCGGATGAATCCGCGGTTTTCAATACCCAACCGCACCCAAACCGCTAAAATGTGCGGATTTGAGAATCCCATCCGTGTCCGGCCCATACGTCTTGCGGTTTGGGTCAAATCCGCAATTTTGCGGACGGATGCGGGTGAAATCCGCGGTTCCGGTTTTTATGCTCACCCCTAGTATATACTAAAAAAAATTCTAACCAAATTAAGGGACGGGCTATAGCCCGGGTTAGCCCCTTGCTAGGCCCGTCCCTGACTCTCGAGGAATAATAACCATTTGCATAAACCGTAACACTCAAGAGAAAAGGAGAAAAGGAAAAAAAAAAAAAAACAACTTTGATCGGTTGCTTACATTTTAGCGGAGACCTTGGAGAAAACTAATGATGGGTAGGTAATGTTGGGATCTTGCAACAATAAACAACACGTTAGATGTATCAAAAATAATATGTAAAGAACTAATTCGAGACAACTCTACCGAAGCAACTTGACGAAGGCAGAATCACAGGTTCAACAAGTTGTACTTAACACATTAGTTCGCGGGTATACACGAGTTGAGTAATGCTAAACCCCTCACAGCGAAGATGTGTCCAGGATAAGACTGTCTGATATAACTTGAGTTAGCACAACACAAGTTACCCTTTCTTCGAACTCAGCAACGGGGATGGAAGTAAAACGTATGGAGAAACCCTAGAACGAAAGAAGAATTTTTCGGTGTATCGAAAACAGAATTTCGAGTTGTATTTAAAGGAGAAGATACATGCAAATCAAGTTAGGTTTTGGTTTTCTTCAAAAACTAGTAGAACACCTAAAAGGGATTTACCCATAAATAAAACTCTAAAAATATTTTAGGAATTAATTTCCTAAAGAAAAACTCGTCCAAAATATAAATCCGAGTAGAAGAGGAACTTGGTGCATGGCATACGCGCATAACGCATGGGTCAAAATATGTATTTTTGCCCACCTGCGCCACCCACAATATTGTTTTACAACATATCCATAAGCATATGGTTATATAGTGGAGCTCCTTCTCTATTATACCCAATGTGGAACTAAATTCACTCATAAAATGAGCAAGTATCCTTGGACCCATAGGTCACTAGATCAAACAACACCAAGACTAAAATATTTTTATTAAAACTCATTTTTCTCCGGCAGGTAAAATGCAGGGAGATATTATTGGTACTATGGGAGTACTGGTCCATTATTTTAAGGATGGTGAGATAATTCTTAGACAGTTATCATCCGTTATAACAGAAATCAGATTGTTAATTACTTCGCTAGGCCTAGTTTTATCACAAGAATGGAGTTTCCAGAGCTAGCTTACTTTCAGTCTGTTGATTTTTGCTTCTCTTCCATTTTCGCCCTTTTACTTGCTCTATTCGGTTGTGCTCATGTTGTCAGATTGTCGCGTGCGAAATTCCTATTCTTCTACGTGTGTTGTTATGATTGTGACTAGTAAGTGCACTTATATGCTTTTGGTTAACTATGGTGATTAATGAAAGTTTTGTTATTGGACGAAAAAAATATAAAAAAAATATCATCCGACGATTTGTTTTCGAGTACAATACATCTTTATGTTATATGTTCGACAAAATCAAATAGAATTTCTTCTTCAAGCTCATGTGTAGCTTAATGAAATGAAATAATGTATTCATTTTTGTTTAATATGAATTCGAAGATTAATGGACTATTGGATTTTTTTGGACCACGGCTTTGTTTTTCTAATCAGTCAAATTCTTGTTAATTTGAAAGCAATTTTAAGGCATTAAACTCATGTAATAATTTTGAAATTTTCAACAGAATTTTAACTTTTAATTTCAAACTAGAAAAATATTAACACAAAGAAGCAAAGAGATATTAAGTTTATTCTTTTTTTGTTACATCACAGCTAGGTCTTCAGGCTTGTTTGACGGACCTTTAACACTCTTTGTGCCAACATGCAATCTCAATTTTAGTTTTTACATTATCATCTGATCACGAGAGAAAAACATCTCATGTACACCTGGAAAAATCATTCATTTGATTGGTTGATTAATTAACTGATTATCATATTATCTATCATGCTTAGAATCTCGATCCAGGTTAGATAACTCCATAAATTAAATCAATTAACAGTTGAGATTGAAATGTTACGTGCACACTTGTTAAGTAGTGTGCACAAAAGCACACTCCCAAAACTTGGACTTTTGGCGTTTTTAACAAAATCTTAATTATCAAGAGAAGAAAGAGCACTGGACACGAAAATCACATCTAGTTGAAAATTTCGTGCTAAAACGTGTGATGAACAGATGAAGCAATTTTAATGAATATTGGCAATTTTTGTTTTGTTAATTCTCCTATATAAATATGCTTCGATCTGGATGATTCATCCAAAAATGTGTATACTCTCTCCTTCACAGTGGAGAAGATAATTACTGTACAAAAAGTGGTTTGGTTGGGTTCAAAAAGTCGTTTGATTGGGTAGTTTGTATTGGGAATTTGGAGGAAATTGATTACTATATACCATCGAGATAACGTAGTCGAAAAAGTCTGCGTCTGTTGACAGGATACGGATAATTTAGTATTGATAAACAGGTAAGAGTTATGATTATTATAATCATGTTAACAAGTTAAGTTAAGTGACTTGGGTTAATTAAAGATCAACAAAAATTCTGATTTAAACTCCGATTTTCACCTCAAAGCGAAAGGACCATGATAGCGGATGGAGGTATAAGACAGTACTGACTCGATCCTTTGAAATCCGGTTAAAAAACAGACTCAGAGAAAACAACTCCTGAAATTGGTTACATTGTATTAGGTGGAATAATCATAATTTCTAATTTTAAGCTTTTCTCTTTTCCTAGAAAAAAAATCTAATCCTCGTTGACAAGAACAAGAATACTATGCTGTGTCTTGTTTAATGAATCAAAATCCGCGAAAATTGGAGCTTATTCTCATTCGATCCATCACTATCAACCTAACCTATTTGTCCTGAATTACCCATGCACTTCTGCACTTTTGATCTCTAGGCCTAATAATGTGGTTTTACTGGTTTTACAGTTGGCAGTTGGCACGACAAAGCCAATACCGTAATAAAAACAATATTACCAGCCAAAACGGTCAAGCATTCAAATCTAATGTGAATAAATATATTATGTGCATGAGATAGATAGAAAAGGAAATCCTAATCTTTTAGGAAAAACATTATAATAACCATGTCAAAAGCACATATATTGCTTATCCTTTGGTCATCATCATTTTTCCATGAAGATTAAGGAAAAAAGATAAATAGAAAGAATTATATCAATCAAAAAAAAATATTTCTCCCATGAGAGTAAGGAAAAAAGAAGGTACGTTGATTGTACCAATCTGCTAATTAATTAGCAGAAAAAAATTAACAAATTCTTGTTCTATGAAAAATAATGGGGCACTTGTGCTTCAACTAATTATAAATCAAGCGCCATCAAAAAAAAAAAAAAAACTTTGAAGATCACTGCCGAAATTCTAAAATATTGTAACCTAACAATTTCAACGGATCCTGACTCAAAGTTAAAAATCCTTGAATAATCCAGATATATCGTATGATTTTCGCGGACTTGAGGGTGATGTTTGACTAGTATTGAGGAATGCATCATTGAAACCAAAAGTATCTGCATCCAAACCCGTGGTCGATGCTTGATCAGAAGAATTGACGAATGCATCATCAGCAATAATTTCATTCTCACCTGTGTATGGCACCAACATGGACGACAACGAAGAATCTTCCTTACTCGCCATCTCATTAAGCATCATCTCATTAAGTCTCTTAAGAAGAGCTGCCTGCAAATCTTCCATAGCACTTTTCATCAGTTCCAGTTCCTTCAAATTCAAACCATCCATCGGTGCATCCCACCAAAACCCATCTGCGTTACGATTTCGCAACTTCTCCATCGCGATGCCTTTCTTTTTCTCAAAATCCGTCTGCTTAGCAGCTTCCATATACTGTTGTTGATACGGAACCAGTCTTTCGTTATAAAACTGAGTCACAGCGCCATCTTCTTGACCGGTTAAAAACCTGTTGAGTACATACCTTGGGTCTGGATGTCCAAAAACGAAAGCTTTTCTTGCAGGAGAAAAGACTATCAGTGCAATTTCAGCACCACATAGAACACATAGTTCACTTGCTTTTGTAAACAAACCGGTTCGACGTTTCGAGAACGTAACCTGTCGATTCGCTTTGTTAGGGATCTCCTTTATCTCTATCTTCTTACGACCACAGCTTTTTTTTCTTTCTTTGACAGGCTTCGCCATAACTAGAAAGGATAAGATTTTGATAAACTCGAAGAAGCAAAAGAGAGAATTGATTAGAACATTGAATATGTATATGCTCAAAAGGGAATTCCTGAAGTCTAAATATGGCTGCAATCCAATTTTATATCCTCTAATCTTGTAAAAGAATCCAAGATCTCCTAACTTTTAGGAAACATTTAAGGAAAATTTTAACATTCTATTAATAAAGATATATTAATTTATTTTCTAAGTATTTAGTTTCCATAATTATTAACACGAAAGATTTTCAAGAATCCATATCTTTCGGCCCTATTAAGTTCTTTGCAAAAGATTGCAAGAACGATGATCTTGAAGTTTTTGTCCCGCCTTAGAAACCAGAAAGAAAATCAAGAATCAAGAACAGGGGCAGCAGCACTGAATGTGAAATGGCAACAGACAACCGTTCTGGTTCGGAAACCAATTTGAGTTCTGCGGGAAAAAAAATATGATATAAATATCTGAATTCTTGTTAAGGGCGCCTCCCACTGAGGTCCAGACTAGTTCCAGAGGTCGTCCACCTATCTTTTCAGAATCCTCGCCATTGCCAATTTTCCAGGTCCCCAACTAGTGATTCCCCTCTTCTAGTTGGTACTTAAGAGATGGGTTGGAATTGAAAACCGTTCGTAAATAGAAGAGCGCCTATAAGTAACAAAAAACATGCCACTTTGATTATTCCCAAGGATATATTTATTAGCTAAAGTCATTGTACTGTAAACTACTAAACCAAAAGGCAAAGGCTCCCTTCTAATTGGCTATGAAATTGGAGGTAAATATAACAAGTAGAGATCCAAATCATGGAGAGAGTATTTTCTTAGTGGGAATCGAACACAATTACTTTTACTAAAGTCTTCCTTGAAAATAACCTGGTACTTGTCAGCACAAGTTGTCAAAGATTAACAGAAGAGTCTCAACCGTCACCACAAACTAAGGAAGTGTTTCAACAGAGCAAGGCTAAGTCTGGTCATCATCAAATATCTCCGACTATTTAGGATCTTCCTTTAATTTCTGTTTACAGTTTTGAACAATGTACTTGTTTTGATATAAATAGAAGATTAATATCTCCACATCTCTCTGTGGAAGATATTCACCAAAAACGTATTCTAGCTTGGTATCAGTCTTTGATCCAGCATCCGTTTCCGCAGCTTCCAAAAAAAAAAACAGCAAACAACACACACAAAAAAACCCTAAACAACAACAATGGCAGCAACAACAAACAATCTAAGGCAGATTCAAATTCATCACCTTGTCACTTTGAAACATACAGAAACAAACCACTTGTTGTGGAAAACTCAGTTCAAGCCGATCTTAAAGGGATATGGATTAACCGGTTTCATTGATGGAACAAAAGAAATACCTTCCAGAAATCTTCCTAACAGTGAAGCTATAAATCCAGATTTTACTGACTATGAATCCCAAGATTCATTGCTCGTGGGATGGCTCAACTCAACTTTAACTCCTGAAGTTCTTAGCAAGGTTGCAGGGCTAGACACAGAAAAAGCAGTATGGGATACTTTGGAGACGGAGTTTGCACCTAAAACAAAGGCTCATCAGATGAGTCTCAAAAAACAACTACACTGCATGAACAAAGGTAATAACACTTTAAAGGCTTATTTGAATGAGGCTAAAACTTTGTTTGACCAGCTTGCAGCATCAGGCTATACGGTGACTGCAGATAAAATGAAGCAATCCATTTGTAATGGATTGAATCATTCTTATGACCCCGTTGTGAATGCTTTAAGCACCAATGAAGATCTGGACATACAGATGTTTAATGCTCATCTTCTTACCTTTGAGATGCGACTTGAACAACAGTTGTCACAAATCCAACAACCAATAGAAAATTATGTCTCATCTGGCTCAGCATCATCAGGCAAGAATGAACCTAGGAGGTTCAATAATCAACCCAGAGGACCGCCTCCACCAAACAACAACAATAACAATCATCGTTCTCAACCGAAACAAAACTTTGCTCAAGGAGATATATTCTGTCAGATCTGCAAAAAACGCAATCACACAGCAGATCGCTGTTGGTGGCGTTATGAAAGGAGTAACAACAATCAAAACAGGGAACCAACAGCTTATATTGCTTTGCCTGGAGGACCAGCTGAACAACAATGGGTGACTGATTCTGGTGCAACTCACCACTTGACAGCTGATGTCAAGAACCTGTGCATTCCTCATGAGTATGATGGTACAGATCAAGTTAGAATTGGTAATGGTAATGCTCTACAAATTTCACATGTTGGTAATGCTACATTTACACATAATGCTCGTTGTTTTCATTTAAATCGAGTATATCATGTACCGGAAATTAAAACAAATCTGCTATCAGTTTATCAATTATGCAATGACAATAATGTATACTTTGAGTTTCACACAAACTTCTTTGTTGTGAAGGACAAATGCACGGGAGCAACGCTGCTAAAGGGGAGGAATGAGAATGGGCTTTACATATTCGATGGTATAGGTGACATAAATCAATCGAATCCTCCACAGTCTTATCTCTCTGCCAGTTTACCTGTTTGGCACCAGCGTCTTGGCCATCCAATGCTTAGCACAGTTTCAAAAATAATTAGCTATTTTTCACTTCCTCTTTTAAATAAGAAGTTTGACTTTTGTCACTCTTGCCATGTTAGCAAGAGCAAGAAACTTCCCTTTTCTCTTAGTACTACAACATTTGATACACCATTAAGTTTGGTTGTTTCCGATATTTGGTTCTCTCCACAAACTTCTAGAAATGGATTTTGTTATTACATGATTTTAATGGATGTCTTCTCACACTATACTTGGGTATTTCCTATGGTGCAACGTTATGATGCTTTACAAATCTTTACTCAATTTCATAAACAAGTTGAGAACTTAACAGGTCATAAGCTTAAGGTATTCCAATCTGATAATGCTCTTGAGTACAAAAATATTACTTCCTATCTAAATAATTCTGGTATCCAGCATAGATTCTCATGCCCACACACCTCGGGTCAAAATGGTCTAGCAGAGCGTCGCATTAGGCACGTAATTGAAAGTGGTCTTGCACTTTTATTCCATGCACATCTGCCAAAAGAGTTTTGGTCCGAAGCCTTCACTACTGCCTGCTATCTTATTAACAGGATTCCAAAATCTACTTCAGAATCAAAAACTCCACTTGAGCTGTTATACAATAAGCAACCTGATTACAACTTTCTTCGAGTTTTTGGTTGTTTAGCTTATCCTTGTCTTCGTCCCTACAATGCCAATAAGTTAGAGCCTAGATCTTTCCCATGTATATTTCTAGGATACAGTGCATCTAATAAAGGATATGTTTGTCTCCATCAACCAACAAACAGGCAGTCACTACACCATTTTTAAGGATTCACAACTAAAATTCGTAACGGCTCAGCAGCCGTTACGAATTCTTCTGTTACAAAAAGCCATTACAATCCAGTTGTAACAGGATGAAGCCGTTACGAAGGTTTTTCAGAATTCGTAACATGTGGTAGCTGTTACGAATCGTAACATGCTAATTTTTCGCGCATGCTATTCACACGGTTGGTCACACTAAGGGTGGTCACACTTTGGTTTTTCTGGGCCCACGGTTTCTAACCATCCATCTACACCGTCTATTCTTAAAATATTATCTCTACCCTACATATTTTCTCGAGATTCCCTCTTAATCTTAAAAACCTAGATATATTTTCTTTCACAAAATCGACCTCAGCAGTTCCTTCTTCATCTCTCTCTCTCTCTCTCTCTCTCTCTCCGTATAATCTTCTCCTACTTCTACCAAACCAATTTTTTTTTGTTAAGAGAGTGAGAGAGATCTTCAGCAGAAAACTCTAGTTTGGAAGTTCTTCAACAGAAAATCCTTAATCGACTATGAGTGCAAATCAATGAAAAGTTCTTGAAAAGTCAGTAAATGAATCTGAAGATTCAGACGATGAAGAAGAGTTGATTAAAAGATAAATCAACAACTGAATCTGAAGATTCGATTGTCAAAAACAAACAAAAAGATAAGTTCTATATCTTCCCTTTCATTTAAATCCATCTGTGATTATTATCTAATCGATTTCAAAACCTAATTTAATTGATTTCATGTATAAGTTCTTATTCAATGCTTAATCATAATACAGATCTATAATCGATTGACCTTTATTTTGCTATTGAGATTAAAATCTCAAAAAAAATTAACAAAACATTCTAGGGTTTTTTGAGCTAAAAGTCCAGAAATCAATCCATCTTTAACCTTAATTGAAAATCGGTCTTTAGATCCGTGATTAGCATGCTTTTATCTTTATTACCCATATTATTGATTTGATTTTTATGAAATTCAAATTTTCCATCTCATTTTGAACTTATTTATGTTATTGATGAATTAATGATTCGAAATCAAAATGTATTTAGTTGTTTAACAAGTTAACAGCAAGAAAAGCATGATCATAATAATAAGAATCTATTATATAATGTTGTAATGTTTTATCCTCTGAAAAAAGTTGAGCATAAACCCCATTAATGATGGAGTTGTTATATCAAAGTGCAACAGAGGTGAATCATCTAAAGAGCTTTACATATATTGAATCAAATGAAAGATAAGTATTCACTTTTCTTCAAAGATTTTTCTGATTCATATAAGCATGATTCATAATAATCATAATTGAATGCCAACTTGCAAGATTGTATGAATAAACCTGTTGAGCATCACATATTGCTTCTCATAAGCATAGACACAATTTTATTGATCTTATTCTGTATACAAGAAAAAGCATGAACTGCCTATTAACATGAATGATATTAAACATTTTCCTGAATATGAAAAATGTATGTAGAATCAACTCATAAAGAGTATGGTATGTTTATCCTGTGCCATATAAGATTCTGCCTTCTAAACCGTTCTATGATATCATTTTTTATCGAATATTATGTTTGTCCAAGAGAAACTTATTTCGCTGCAGTCTCCATGGTAAAAAAAATTAGCGGTTTTCATGTTGTGCGGGTTCAGTGATCAGTGCTTTACAAATTCCAACTTTTTTATTTTTGCAACTTCTTTCAAAGTTGTCAATTACGCTTGTACTAGAGTCGGAATGAATATTTTTGGAATATTCGTACTTTAAATTTCGGATTTATGTTTAGATTATTGTACTTTGTAAAGTTTGTATTACTTATTCCCACTTGTAGGAGGTTGAAAGGTTTCTAGACTTAGATAAGGTCCATGTATACGATGGAATATGTAAGGTTTGCCCTGTAAAAATTTGAATTAGAATTCTCACAAACAAAAATAGCATCCCATTTATTATGCAGAAGTTTCCTGCAGTTCGTTACATAACATCTCAATGTCTTTGTGTATGGTTTGGTTTAGTTGATTTTTTATTGGTCTTTTTGTATTACTTTTCCGAAAACAACTATGGTGATAGCCCACAAGTGTGCTCTTCTTGGACAATAGATGAAACATAATGTGTTTGTGAAGTTGCAGATATGTATATGAAAAGCAATTGACGGATGAGCGATTTTTGGTATACCACTAGGTACATCTTTCCTTTTCTATATATATCTCTTTTTTCATTTTGCATGAAGCTCATTGCAAAATTGGTTAAATTCATCTTGGTTTTCATAAAAATTATTTGTGCTCGTTCTTATATATAGAATCTGAATGTATGGATTATCAAATACCTCCTCTTGAATAATATAGTGGTATTCGGAGCTTATTGGAGAATTCTAGTAATGGATCGAATTTGATGTTAACTTTCATCGATGTCAATATTTTGCGTCATCATATTCAAGTTGCAGCATGAAGAATCCATAGAGTTCAGAAACCTTGGACTTGTGGATAGTGTTTCCCAAGTTTATGGAGCTTTATAATTAGGAAAACTGAAAGTAAATTTCCCTGACAAAATGGACATGTATTCTAGCTAGCCACTAGCTAGCTAACCAAACGGACATCCATTCTAGAAAGAGAGTTTGAGATTTTGATTAGGAATAGTTAACCACTTAGAATTCATTCGTGGTGTTTAAATCTCGTGTGCCTGCAATGAAGTAATTTTGAAAATATTTCTCATCTCATGGTTCATGTTTTTTCTATAGTACAAATTTTTTGTTTTTCACACTCCCTTGGGACTACTAATTTATTGTTTCTTTTTTTCCATATTTTAATTATATTATACTTGTTGCAGATGTCGTTAACTTCTTTTCACACAAAGTATCCGGTGATCTAATCGTTTGCAATTGTCATTAGCCAGTAACTGGTGATTGTGGTTCCTATATATGTCTAACCGTCCCACTATGTTACTGCTAGGTAACAAGTCACAATAGCTAAAGCGTGGTGAAGATCAATAATATAGTTTTCATGTTACTGCAATAGATACTAATTTTGAAAATTTGGGGAACTATGATATATCATTGGGAGAAGATCATTGAAGTTCTATCTGTTGGCTCTTTTGCTTGAAGTTCTTTTTTTTTTTACTTCTTATTGATGAATGATTACCGACTGTTTGTGGAATACGTCAGAGAGTAAAAAAGGTGCTATGGAATTACTGATAAAAGCGTTAAGATTCTAAGAAATTTATGCTCGGTGTATACTGGACAGTACTGCAATAAATCAAGTATGTTTTTTATTTGCTTATTTTCTCGCTCGCTCTCTCTATCTAAATATCTTGTATGTTTCGAATAAATGACATATATTTTTAGATCGAGATTGTCAGATGATATGCAAGAGAGTGTTTTAGATGCACTTTCGATCCAGGTACATTCCTCAAGGGCAGGCAGTTTCCAATAGTCTATCTATTGGATTTGTTATGCGTGGGTATAATTCTTCTAACTTATTGCATCTTGCTATTGCCTTAGGAATTTAACCAAGTCTTAATCGGTTTTAGTTAACATGATTTGGATGTTAGTTGATATTTCTAAGTATCTTGGTACGTTGAACTGCAGGAACTTGGTTATGCTCAATCACAGGTTTCAGCCAATTCAGTTGTTGACCCTGATCGTTTCCACCAGGTATATGATGCTAACTTATTGGTATCAGTATAATGGAAATAACAACCAACACCTTCTTTGGTTTAGTTTCTTTGTTTTTACCATCCACATAACATACCATCCATCCATATGACATAAAGAAAATAGCAGAAGGCTGATGGTTTTGGTTTGCTTTATCTTTATCTTGCTCAGTTGACTACAGGTGCTATTATGCTCTAAAATTCACTATTTTTCTCGTCTCCTTTGACTACAGGATACATCTCTGATATTACCCTTCCTAAAGTGGTTCACCGGAGGTTTGAGCTTGAACCGCTTGTGCTAAACCTTCCATAGGTGATTGGGGAAGGTACTTAACTTTAGATTTGTTATCCCTTCATGTAAGTAAAAGTTCTAAAAGATTCTGGAATAGCTAGAAACTTTGCATCCAATTAGTTTAGATGTTCAACATATTATTCCTTTTCATTTAGTTTATGTATCAGTAATCTGAATTTAACGTCTTTATCCTTCTATTTTCATATCCTACAGGCAAAACAACAAATTCAAAGACTATGATGGGATGTATTATGCAGTATTGACCGTTAAGTAAGAGTTGTTTACCCATCTTTAGGTTTGGTACTAGTTTGTAAAAGTTATCTTGTCCTGAAATGTTGTCCTATTTTTACAGGTAACAGCTGGAAATTCTTCGAATCTTTGGGCAGGAAGTAGTAGAGATTCCTTTAGTTGTGACGAGTAGTGATCATCAAGAAAAGTTTAGGACACTATGATACATGTACACATCCTTTTCTTTATGTTCTGTTTCTTTTCATTTTCTTGTCTCATTCACTCATCTAGATGTGGGGGTCTAGAATATTGAAGGTTGTGGTGTTCAAATGAGAGACATTGAGGTATTAATAATATAAGAATAGATGGTGCTTGTATTTTGTTGGTTTTTAGGTGCATCCATAAAATCATTATTCTCAGTGTTCCTAGAGAAACATTATTTTTTTTCGTCTAATCCTCGGATATTTTGAACATGAATAGATTTCAGTCAAAATTTTTGGATTATGTTCTTATATAGATCTCTCAAATTTCGATGCAGGGATACTTCCAGTCATTTTTTTGTTGGATTCTTGAAAGTGAAGAACCTGGTTCTTCCATCTGCCAGAGAAGCTGAATCAATATGGACAGATCTCTGACAGATTTGTTTTTGAAAAAAATGGTGATGACAAGGTCAGAATGCTTGGAAACAAGTGTTTGGGAAGTAGCTGCGAGTTTTGAGTAAGTTTCTATGTAGTGTTTGATCCCAACTTATAGTGATTTAAGTGAACTGAACTTAGGAAGTTTCTATGTATTTCCTCGGAATTTTTTGGTACTTAAAGAATTATTCTTTTTACATGAAAAAGAATTATTGTTTTTATCTGAATTCGAATGAATGTTGATACGAAATGTTGGAACAAATTGTTATTGAGTGTGGATGATAGATGAAATGAAAGGTTGAATTCTAGTTTTTTTCCGGCTAAAAATGATCTGCCGGTCAACATTGACCTGGTCAAAATTGGTCATTATTGACTGATTTTGACCAGGTCAATGTTGATCAAGCGAACTTTTTATCATTAAAAAAAGTTCGCAACGGCTTTTTGTTGTTACAAACTCGTGTTACAAAATAATTTTGTAATGGCTTCTGCCTGTTACAGAAATGCCACGTAGTATCGGCTGAATGCCGTTACGACCGCCGTTGCAAAATAAATTCGTAACGGCTAGTGGGTCGTTACAAAAAAATTGTAGCACCCCTTTTCGTAACAGCGTTAAACCGTTACAACCCCGATTTGCAACACCCAATAACCGTTTCGAATCGTGAAAAATGGTGTAGTGAGTACATCTCTCGGCACGTGCGTTTTGAAGAGAACTCATTCCCATTCTCTCCTCCACCGCAGCAGGCTCCTGAGGTTTGTAAGCCATCTACTGCTACGAGCACGGTAATTCTAGACTCCTCAGTTTTCATGCCTACTCGACAAGTTCAGTTGCAACCCCAACAACAAGCGTCTCCAGCTTTAATGCAGCAACAATTAATACAGCACAGCTCACCAGCTCGTACAACGGCTACTTCACCAATACACTCTGTAGAAATATCAGCAGCATTACCGTCACCAGCCTTCTCAACTCCGACTAATGTTTCTGATGTGCAATCATCGCCACATGGAGAGTCAGCAGTTCAACCTACGACAAACATTCCTGAAGTACATTCACCACACCAGGAGCAACAAACTGGTCACACGATGGTGACACGAGCTAAGGCAGGTATTACCAAGCCCATTCAGAAGTTGTGTCTTGCAACAACAAAGTACCCGTTGAATGCTGATGATTTTATGGAACCTACTTGTTACTCAAAGGCCTGTAAAATTCCTCACTGGAAAGAAGCAATGGATACTCAAATAAATGCTCTTATCAATAATGGCACTTACTCGCTGGTGAAGTATGAAGACGGGATGAATGTGGTAGGCTCAAAGTGGGTTTATAGAATTAAAAGAAATCCTGATAGGTCTATACAGCGTTACAAGGCACGTCTTGTGGCGAAAGGGTTTACCCAACAAGAAGGCATAGATTATGGAGAAATGTTTTCTCCGGTGGTAAAACCGTGTACTATACGTCTAGTTCTCTCAATTGCTGTCATGAATCACTGGCCTTTGCGTCAACTAGATGTAGAAAATGCGTTTCTTCATGGTGTCTTGGAAGAAGACGTGTATATGAAACAGCCTGCCGGCTATGTTGATCCAAACTTTCCTAATCACGTGTGCAAGTTGCATAAGTCCTTGTATGGACTCAAGCAGGCACCACGTGCTTGGTTTTCACGCCTCAGCAGTCATCTTCTACAGCTCGGGTTCACTGCCTCTGTAGCAGACTCCTCCTTGTTCATAAAGAATAATGGCAGTTCTGTTACATACGACTTAATCTATGTTGACGATATCATTGTTACAGGTTCTAACACTAAGCTGGTTGATAAGTTGATCAATGATTTAGGAATTGCATTTGCAGTCAAGGACATGGGTAGGTTGTCTTATTTTCTTGGAGTTGAGGTGCTGCATCAAGGTGAAAATCTGGTTCTTTCACAGCGCAAGTACATAGCTGATTTGTTGCATCAAACAAACCTGGAAGGCATCAAACCAGTATGCACTCCTCTAGCCACAGGTGACAAGCTTCAAAAACAAGGTAGTGAAAAATTCCAGGACCATACACTTTACCGAAGTGTTGTAGGTGCATTGCAATATTTGCAAATTACAAGACCAAACATTGTTGTGGATGTTACAAAGCTTGTCAATATATGCATGAGCCGTTTGTAGAACATTGGGAATTGGTGAAGCGCATTCTCCGCTATTTAAAGCAGACAATCGATTATGGTTTTTTTTTCCAGACCTGCCAAAGATTATACTCTTCATGCCGACTGGGCTGGGAATTTGGATGATCGCAGGTCAACAAGTGGGTACTGCATTTATTTTGGGGGTAATCTAATCTCTTGGAGCGCGAAGAAGAAGAAGACGGTTTCAAAGTCGAGCACAAAAGCAGAATACCGTGGTGTTGCCATAGCCACATCAGAATTAACATGGATTCAGTCTTTATTGAAGGAGTTAGGAATTCTCACACCTACACCTTCCTTATGGTGTGACAACCTGGGTGCTACATATCTCACAGCTAACCCAATTTTCCATGCGCGAATGAAGCATATAGAAATCGATTACCATTTTGTTCGTGAACGAGTAGCTCGCAAACAACTTCAAGTGAAGTTTATTAGCTCTAGAGATCAGCTGGCTGATATATTCACTAAGGGTTTATCGTCGCCCAGGTTTACTCAAATCAGAGACAAGTTGAACATCCGTCAACTCCGGTTCAACTTGAGGGAGGGTGTCAGCACAAGTTGTCAAAGATTAACAGAAGAGTCTCAACCGTCACCACAGACTAAGGAAGTGTTTCAACAGAGCAAGGCTAAGTCTGGTCATCATCAAATATCTCCGACTATTTAGGATCTTCCTTTAATTTATGTTTACAGTTTTGAACAATGTACTTGTTTTGATATAAATAGAAGATTAATATCTCCACATCTCTCTGTGGAAGATATTCACCAAAAACGTATTCTAGCTGTACTAATTGCAACACTTGCTTGAAACAGATCATATTCGATTTGAGTAAACATATATGTCTATATAATGCCTCCTTAAATCTCCGATATATCACAAACTTCCTATCAGACAGAACTGTTGCATACTAATGGCTCCGATTCACAGGCTGCATGCTCAAGACGAGTTGAAAAATTGTTCAGCAGACCAATACTATAGTTTTCTGAAGTATGACATGGCAAAACTCCAGCGGATTTGTCCTCAATTTTACAAGAGTTTCCAGATTCTTGCTGGAGATGAAAACGGTGCCGGCACCATATGGCACATGAAATTGGCTATGGGTAAGTATCAAGAAATTAATTAAATTGTGACCAAAATATCTAGATTGCAGATTATCTAGAAATATACTTCTAAAGGGCAATGAGCTCCAAAAAAATATATAGGGGGCATATAATAACTCACGGCCCCTCATCGATTCACCGTTACAGATTTTTGATCATCTCATTAATATTTGAACATTGCGTTGTATATGATGTTGTTTAGGGCCTTCTCACGAGGAATTGGTGAAGATGAAGCATAAGATTGTAGCCGTGGATGATGAAAGTAGGACTCTTTGTGTCAGTATGATCGATGGAGATCTCATGCGTAAGTATCCAATGGTACAGCAGACATTCACTGTAACTCCAATAGTTACCCAAGGACATGAGCAAAGCTGCTTAGTGAAATTGTCCGTAGAGTATGAGAAAGAAAATGAAAATGTCCCTCATCCCCATCAGTATATGGAGTTGGCAACTATCATGAATCAAGCCATTGCTCGCCACGTTGCAATGAATGCCTAATTTATATTAGTACATACACAAGCTGGCTAGCTGTACTAATGATGCATAAATAGAACTCTTGGAACGATCCGATCCGTTTAATAATTTATGGAATATGTATGTGCTCAAAGAAGTAAAAAAGAACATTGAATATGTATACGCTCAAAACGGGAATCATGAAATTTTTTAAAAAAATGGGTATAAAGCCCAAAGGCTATATTGAAGTTTAAACCTCAGAGAATTAAGTACCGTACCACATTGACATCTGCAAAACGTTATAAGAACGATGATCTTTAAGTTTTTGGCCCGCCATTAGAAACCAGACAGAAAATCAAGAACAGGCACTGAATGAGAAATGGCTAGAGTTCTTGTTCTAAAACCAATTTGAGTTTTGCGGAAAAAAAATATGATTTGAATATCCGAATTCTTGTTAAAGGTTCCCCCGCTGTGGGCCCAGTGGTGTTAGAGTTGGTACAACTCCAGGCCCAGGGGTCCGTCTATCTTTCCAGAATCCAGATATTTATATCCTTGGCATTGCCAATTTTCCAGGTCGCCTTGTGAATGTTTGAGATCCCAGATTGGATCACTTTCCAGATACAAGAATCCGCCCTGTGTGAACTGAAATGGCTCCATTACCCACAATGCCTAAAATGCTGAAGAAAAAGCATAAATAAGGGAACCGTAAGAAAAAAGTAGGAATTTCTGAAAGAAAAAGGTGAACAATCTGTAGCACATGACCTTGCGGAACCACTGTATTAAATACAGTCAATTCTACTAGTACAGTTAGATTAGCACAAAGCTAACTTACAAAAACAGTAGTTCTTATCCAGAACTTTCTATGACCTCTTCTAGTTGGTTCTTAGAGACAGGTTGGAATTCGAAAACGCGCAGAGTGGGACTACTTTAAACTAATGTTAGCTAGCAGGAAAACTTGTGTAGCTGAAATAAAAGCAAGTTTTCCTCTTCGCGACAAGAGATCAAAAACTATAACTCATCGCCTGCATCAGACTCAGCTGACTCGTTCTTCTTCCGTGGGAAAAGAAACCTCCACAACTTGCTAATGAAGGTGTTGGACTCGGGTACTTCTGCCTTAACACTGCACATAGAATGGTAGTCTTGCCCCAGATGGGGGTTTACAATTCGCTCCTGCAACAGTGTAATAATTAGATTTTCATACATTGAAATTTAACATGAAAATATTAACTGATCCAATGTAATAAACTTAAAAAGAATTTGCCAAGTGGTAGTACCTTGAAATCTTCAAATGGGCAGAAATCAGAGTTTTCACAACCCTAGAGACACAATAACACGAAAAATGGAGTTAATTTATTGAAGTACAATGCCAAGGATAAACTACGGAAATTTACGACTCAGAGATATGGTAAATAAGCCGATGTATGTACTGGATAAGGGTAGTTTCACAGTTATTCTGCACCAACCACAGTAATCGAATGATAGATGAAGCAAACATCAGTAATATATGAAAAGGTGACCTTACCGGCAAGGGGACTGGAACTTCATTGTGCATCACTTGTACGAAGTATTTACTTTTCTTGTTAGATGGACAGCTATATAGAGTCAACATATTGTTTCCAGCAAAAGGTGCTACTGTGCTGCACCTCCAACTACGTTTCAGTGGTGGCTTAGGAGGTAACTCCAATGCTTTCTCACGTTGAATTCTTTCATAATCTGTCATAAAGTAGGCTACCCTCCATTAAATGTGTAAAACATAAACCAACGAAGTGAAAAAAACCAAGGATTTACTCGGAATACATATTGGTACGAGCATTATTCAATTTCAAAGGAATATTTGAGTAGCAAAAAAAAAAAAAAAAAACTCACCGTCGCTTTCACGAAACAACCCAAGAAGACAGGAAAATGGTACCACAGTCTCAGCGTGGGCAAATCGAAGTCGTGCCTTTTCATAAGTGCCAGGAGGGTGGTTTTCTAAGAAAATAGGTAGAAACATGATAACTGCTTAGCCCTTATGGATTCACGATATAATCATGGAAAGAGTCTATTAGACTGACCAAAAAAAGTTCATGAGAATTCATTTATTTTACCTTCTTTTGCTTTAATAGCTTCTTCCATGGACTGAACAACATCTTGAAGTAGAGGAACTCCCATACGATAATTTATTGATTTCCCATAACCCTTCAATATGTATGACTCTAAATCATCTGCCCATTCCAACAAAGAGACCTGAAGATGCACATGCTTCATGCGTCAGAAGTATAAAACTAACACACAGGAAACAAAATTATCTTCTCTAAATTGCAGGATTGTTGAGTCCCATCCACAAAAAGTCCAAGATAGACATAAATTGTGAGAGTTGAATGAATCATGCGTCTTGCAACCAAACCCGAATTTTAAAAAAGGCATGCCCAAACAAGGATTAAGATGGTAACCAACACTGAAAAAGTTATGATGAAGTAATGAAAAAGAAAGACTATTTCTCATATGTAACAGAGGGTTTAAAGGCTCAACCAAAAGCTACACATGTTGAGCTACTCGAATCAAATCTTCACACAGAAAAGTATCTGACAAGCTCACCTCAGAAGGGGTAAAGAGACCACAAGCTTGATCAGTTATGTCCAGCAAAGATGCTTCCTGTAGAGAAGAAAAGAAAGAAGCATTATATGGAAGAAATATAATGGAATTTGCTTTCCGTCTGGTAATATAAAATCGCAAAAGACATTCTGCACAAGAAGTGCCGATTGAGGAGTATGAACGTAGATAGTAGTTACCTGCTTGCATAAAAACCATAGTGATGCAACATCTTGCCTTGTCAAATTCATTGGGTAGCGCTTAACCATTGCAGAAGCAACTTCATCCAAGATCGGTTCCTTCAGCTTACCAACAGAAGGTTCCTGACTTTTCCTATAATTCTGTTTCAGTTCAAAAACAATAATAAATATACGAAGCACTCGCACAAACATAACCTGAGTTAAAATTATTGTAACCATAGATGTTAACACCTAGAACAACTAATGATCTCTTTAAGGCTGTCAGCATGATTTGTACATAAGAATTTTGCTTCCAGATGAAGCAGACAGCTTGGGGATACATGTATCACTACCTTGTAACTTTGACAGATATCATGAAATCTCAACAACAAATCACTTGCACGACTCTCACTGGTCACAGCAAAAGCCCGATGCTGCCCTGTTCCAAGAGTTCCTTTCCCATGAAACAACCCCATGCCAAATGCCACAGCACTAGCTGATGCTCGGGGAATCTGCAACATCAAACAACAACACAAATAACACGAGTCATTTCAATAGTATTATACAAGCAGTTACCCTGATTGGATACATAAATGAGCACACTGGATGCCTAACCTGACTTGATTTTATCGTGTAAATATCAGGATGATACTCTTCCTTAAACAGATCCGGAAACCTTTCTCTCATCCTTACACCAAGTTGATACAACTCCTCCTCTCCTTTAATCACCAATTCTCCACCCTTCTTCTTTCCTTTCCACGGAGATTGCCATCCTGACAACCACCCAGGAACACCACCAGTTGAATTCCCTGTCTCACTCACAAGTGCTTCCAATCTAGTAGCCAACCTATCCAACTCCTTAATCCGTTTCTTAGTCGGCGATCTCGTTCCATGCCTCGCCTTACAAAATCAAATAAATACTAACAAAATCAACACCACCAGTAAACCACGGATCAATTACAAATTTACAACAAGATTTATGTTCAAAAATTTGGGGGAAATTACCACAAGATTGATGTGAATAGGAGTACATTCATCTGGAATCTTAGATGCAACAAAACTATTATCAGCTACATCTTTCACAGCACCATAACTACAACAACAAATTAAACTATGATTAGAACTACTAATTGCTAATAATGAAGAAATTGGGGGAAATTTTTAAGAAACCCTAGAAAATTATTACCTGGTAACAGTAGAGAGATGTTGTCGAACATCAAAGGTTTGTTGATTTGCAGTTGATGATGATGATGAAGAAATTGATAAGAAGAATACGACCAAAATTAAAACCAGAGATTTTGCCATTGACATTTTTTTATCTCTTTTGAGAGAAGAATTTGTGTCTGGGTTTATAAAGGTTTAAATCTGCTATTATTGAGAAACCGTTGAGGCGAAGTAATTGATATTCCTCCAAAAAAAAAAAAAAAAAAAGGTAGTAATTGATAGTTTCAAGATTCGGAAGTAGGGAACCGACTGGGTTTGTGTGTATTAGAGCGGCTTATGTATTACTATTTATTGAGCCGACTGAGCGAAGCAATGGAGGATCTTTATATGATCACTTTGTTGTAAAATGTAAGTGATCAATTGACACAAAAAGATTGAAAATGGTTACGGCCGAAAAACCAAAAATGTACCTCCCTTTTAGTCCAATTACTATAACTCCTTGTGTATCCTATCTTTTCAGGGGTATAATTGGAAAGCAAACTTAAATATAACATATCTAAAAATCCGTGCCTTGGAATTTTACAAATTTTATATCGTTGGAAAGCTAATAAAAAAACATATCCAACGAGCATAAACAACAATATCAAATTTTTAAGATTCGAAAATGCGGAACCGACATGGTTTGTGTGTATTAAAGCGCCGTACACTATTTGTAAGGGCGCCTGTTATCGGTAACTCTGACCATGTAATCCTTTTTCCCATGAGCGGTAACTCCGACCATGACCATGAAATGGTTTTTCCGATGAGCCTAGGGACGCTAGTCTAGGTATCTCTTTGCTTGTGACATGTGATGTGGCATGTGTAGTGCCTAGTTAGCAATTTAGGTATCTGGAAGTTCCGCACAACATACATCCGAGTACTCTACGGATTTGAATAATTCAAAATCTGGTCAGATGAATTATTCAAATCCGGTAGTAGTTTGGAACTGTATGCGTGTATATATATATATAATAATTCGAGTATATATGTGTAATAAATCGATTTGGAGATACGAACACGTCTCTCAAAATTTGTAAAAAATGATAATGAAATATTTTTTAATGATGGATGACAGAATTTGTGGTTTGCACGAATTATACACATATAATATATTATATCGTATCAGTAATATTAACAAACAGTCAGCTTAAAGGATTTTTTTTCTTTTCTGGAGTATGTATTTATTAAAAAAAATTATATGATGATAATTAGGGGATACATAAACTAATTTGGGGATATTACATTGTAGCTGCCGCCTGCCGGCATGGTTTTCCAGTGACGGAAATTCATTGAACATGCCGATTCCATTGAAATACCATGTTGGTGAATATCCCTCAGTTAGTTTATGTATCCCCCAGTTGCTGGTTCCTAATAAAACAATGTGGTTAAGGTCCAATCTAATTGTATATATGTTTTGCGTTCGAAACCCTACATGTGATCTTTTTGAAAAAATATAATTGAAAGATTAATTATTTTGTTGAACAAATATAACTGAACGATTAAAAAAGAAGTCGTGTTTGAACTCTACAGCTGAGATTTTCAAAAAATATAATATACATATATAGATTGAACGACTAAACTGGTGGTAAATCACTAAGTTTTTTTTTTATTATTGAGAATAAATTGGCTAAGTGACTAGAACTTGATCATTAAAGGTTTCCTTAGACAGGGATATGCCTCTGATGCCAATCCAAATCACCCACAAAATAAGAAATACATTGGAAATAAAATTGAAAACTTGGAAAGAATGACTGGCTTTTGTTTCCTCGTTAAAAATCTTGTCAAGGAAAACCCATTGTGGTAAACTCTTGGCTAAGGAAAAGAGTTAAGTTCATTGAAAATCTTTGTTCTCCGTCGGTACCCAATGAGCTGTCTTCTAATGATGGCCGTATGTATGTCCCCACAAGCAAGTTGTGGGAGATGAGTGTCTTCACTCGAGATAAAACTATCAATGTATGGTCCTGAGCCCTTCTTTCAATAGCAAGATTAACAAAAGTATCACGATGCCTTGTACAAGTGTTGATGGTGGATTTTAGACAAGGAGTAAAATCGTAAAACCCCATGACCTAGTGTTACCAGCAACACATTAACTAAGAGCATTTAATTCAGGTGTCAATAATTAATAGGAGTATTTTTTCAAAATACCAGATTAGGGTTTTAGACACAGAACCCTAATTCCCAAACTAAGATGCATACTGCGCACCACGGCTACGACGCCAAAACCAAGATGCATACTGTGCACCATGGAAACGATGCCAAAACCAAGCCGCATACTGCGCACCATGGCAACGATGCCAAAACCAAGCCGCATACTGCGCACCATGGCAACGACGCCAAAACCAAGACGCATATTGCTCACAACGGCTACGACGCCAAAACCAAGCCCCACACTGAACACCATGGCAACGGCGCCAAAACCAAGCCGCATACTGCGCACCATGGCAACGACTCCAAAACCAAACTTCATACTGCAACCATGCCAAACTAAGTCTCTATGCCATTGGCCCATGCCAAAGTAGCGCCCTAGGCTTGCAAACCGTGCAACCTAGGCCAACATGGTCGTGCGTGCCATTGGCACATGCCAACACGCACCACTAGCCATTTTCCAAGTCGATATCCCATTGGCACATGCCAAAGTAGCGCCCTAGGCTTGCGAACCGTGCAACCTACGCCAACATGGATGTGCGTGCCATTTGCACATGCCAACACGCACTGCTAGCCAATTCCTATTTCAAGTCACTATGCTATTGGCACATGCCAAAAGTAGCGCCTGCCACTTAGCCCGAATGGCCGTGCGTGCCATTGGCACATGCCAACACGCACCGCTAGCCAATTTCTATTTTTAAGCCGCTATGCCCAGCTAGCGCCCACAACTTGTCCCAATAGCCGTGTGTGCCATTGGCACATGCCAAACGCACCGCTAGCCAATTCCAATTTCAAGTCGCTATGCTATTGGCACATGCCAAAAGTAGCGCCCGCCTCTTGGCCCAAATGGTCGTGCGTGCCATTGGTACATTCCAACACGCACCGCTAGCCAATTTCTATTTTCAAGCCGCTATGCCAAGCTCGCGCCCACAACTTGGCCCAATAGCCGTGTGTGCCATTGGCACATGCCAAACACACCGCTAGCCACTTTCTCTTCCTGAGTTTCACTTACGGGCTGTTTCCACACCCTAGGAGGCCTCAAAACCTAAATAATCCCGCGTTAGTGTATAGGAAATTCGTTTCCTGTCAGATGGACAGGCTGACCGTCAAAATCGGAGTTCGTATGAGAATTCTACAATGGTTTTAGTGAAGGGCGCCAATTAGGGTTTCAAAACCCTAAACCGCGAGCGCTTCCTTGCAGCTTGGCCACGCGTGCTATCCGCACATGCCAAAACGCTCACTAGCCACTTTTTCTACCCAACCGCTAAACTAGTGCCCTCAACTTGGCCCAGATGGCGTGCGAGCCATTGACACATTCCAACGCGCACGCTAGCCACTTTCTATTCCAAGTCGCTATGTTATTGGCACATGCCAAAAAGTAGCGCCCGCAACTTGGCCAAAGTGGCCGTGCATGCCATTGGCACATGCCAACACGCAACCACTAGCCAATTCCCATTCCAAATCCGCTATACCATTGTAGCGCCCGCGACTTGGCCAAAGTGGCCGTGCGTGCCATTGGCACATGCCAACACGCAACCACTAGCCACTTTTATTCCCAACCTGCTATCTAATTTCCAAGGCATTCCGCACATGCCATTGGGACATGCCAAATGCTCCTTTAAGCGACTTTGGTGTTTCCATCCGCACTCAAACTGCAACTTGCGGCCAAGGAATTCCACACATGCCATTGGCACATGACAAATGCTCCACTAAGAGACTTTGGCGTTGCCATCCGCACTCAAAGTACAACTTCCGGTCAAGGCATTCTGCACATTCCATTGGCACATGCCAAATGCTCCACTAAGCGACTTTGGCGTTTCCATCCGCACTCAAAGTACAAATCGCGGCCAAGGCATTCCGCACATGCCATTGGCACTTGACAAATGCTCCACCAAGCGACTTTGTCATTGCCATCCGGACTCAGAGTACAACTTGCGGTCAAGACATCCCGCACATACCATTGGCACATGCCGCAACGCTTCACTTGCAACTTTGGAATTGCCATTTGCGCCCAACTCTCGAGACATCAACACAAACTGGGGGATGCTTTCTTGGGGTTTTTGTTTGGCGGTCACAGCGTGCAGCGTACACTACGCTCGCAATAAAGCAAGGCGTGCAAGGAATGAATACGGTCAATTAAATAAGGAAATTTATGGTGAAAACGTTTTTCACCATAAATCCAACGGTTTCCACCTCCTCTGTTTTAATTGACACATTTACTCAATTCATTAATGAGGCCAGGGTATGTTCAATCTCACTTGTATAAATAGGTTTCACCTATTCTGCCAAAACACACAAGTCTTGGTCAGGCAAAAATACAACACTATCAGATAACAACTTTGCAAGCTCTCTCAAAAGCTTCCATCACTAGCAAGCTTCCGCAAGCTTCTACACTTTTGATACAAGTCTATATACTACCTAGCCAGAACTATCTGGTCTCATCACCCTTCTTCGCTATCCTCCCCAAATCAACCCTTCTCCTCAACTTTATGACCGAAGCAAATCTGGAACGGCCATCTTCTTGGTTTAGGCCATAGTTATACAGATTGATATCTCGAATCAAAAGTGCTCACGTGCAGCACATTTGTTTAAGGGTTTAAACCAGTCTCTCCATCATCGAATTTACCAAATTCGGCAGAGGCGATTTTCTCCCATAAACAACAGGATAAATAATTCGTCCTCTTGGCGATTGTAAATCACTAAGGTGGAGCTAAGGTTTGACTCCCTACAGATGAAATTTTTGAAAAATTAAAGAAATGGTAAATCATTGAGCTGGAGCTACGAATTAAGCAGATGAATATTTCTGAATCACCCAATAGTTGGAGCATAATTCGTTAGGGCCACAAGACATGTGACACGGACTTGGAGTTTTAGTGGAACGAATAATTTGACAGTTCGCGTATTATATGCCAAAAAATCATCTAATTTCTAATAAGGATCATGTATCGGAAAAATTTTGTCGAATAACTAATAGGATCTGGTGAGAAGAAATAATTTGTTATTTTGTCCATGAAAATTGCTAGATATATTCACCCCTTTTGGTAAGTGAATATCATCTCTTTTACGACGGATTAAGTGCATTGTTGATGATGCTTTTGTTCATCAACCAAAGAAATGGGGAAAAACTGATATGCTTTTGTTCACTTCTCTTTGACACGTGGTGTAGTCTATAAGGCTTATTTCAGTCCTGGCTTGTTGTTAGTAGTTTATTGTCCTTAGGCCGAAACTCGGATTATCTGGGCTATTATGAAGATGGTTGTCTAGAAAAGTCCCACGTCATCATTGGGTAAGTAATTCTAGATAGACAACATTTTAGACAACACTAAAACAACCTCCTCACATAAAGAACATATTGATAATTTTATATTATTGTGTCGATGTTTTACTCAATGATATTTTAGCTTGAGTTATATGTAATATGTTATGGAGTTGATCACAAACATCTTCGTCTCATCGTTTGTGATTCCGCAATATCTTGTTTCGCTACCGTACGATTAAGATTATTGTGAGGTTATTGATAATTCTAGGTTGTTCTTCGGGAATATAAGTCCAGGTTATCTATTGGTTCATGTTCACCTTGATTTTATCAAAAGACGGGACAAAACTCTTAGGTTTATCTGTGGGAGAAAGATTTATCTATTATCGCAGCCTTTTCTGTGTGATACAGATTTGTTTATTAAAGTCTTCGACTTTGGGTCGTAGAAACTCTTGATTATGGGTGAGATCAACTAAGGGAATCAAGTGCGTAGCATCCTGCTGGGATTAAAGACGTAAGAATCGCAACTGTACCTTGAATTAGTGTGAGATTGATTGGGGTTCAACTACAGGCCAGACCGAAGTTAGTTTGTAGTAGGATAGTGTCTGTAACATCTTAATACAGTGTGGTGTTCAATCTGGACTAGGTCCCCGGGTTTTTCTACATTTGCGGTTTCCTCGTTAAAAAAACTTTTGGTGTCTATGTTATTTCTATTCTGCATTATATTTTGTTATATAGTTGAAATATCACAGGTTGTGCATTGTATCGATCAATTTTGAAATCCAATCTTTGGTTGTTGATTGGAAATTGATTGATCCTTAGATATTGGTCTTTGGTACCATCCAAGTTTATATCTCTTGTACTTGATAAAGACTCACAGATTTCTATTTGTTTGAGTATAAATTAAATCGAGAGATATACATATTAACTCCTTGATATACTTTTTATTAAGATTATGTCTGACTGTCTAGTTGATTCTCTTAAAAGTATATTCGAGTTAGTCCATAATATTTCTAAACGAAATATTGGGTGAGGTTGTTAGACCCCCGCATTTTCAATTGGTATCAGAGCAGGCAAACACGTTCAAGACCTCAAAAGTCTCTTTGTAACGATCTAACTCTATGGAAAGTAGTGATATCTATGAATTCGCCAAACCAAATCAGAATCCTTTTGATATAGTTCAGAGTTTTGAGACTTCCAAGAATTCTCTCATATCTTCCCTTTTGTCAGAAATCGATTTCAACTGGGGAAATCTCCTTGATGAATAACTGGATGAACTTTCAGATGAAAGTGACTCGGACGAGGGACCAAGTATTGATGAACAAGTCTCATAATATATCATACTCTTTGACGATATCATAGAAAGAAAAAGGATCAACTTCCTACCTGGCAGAATATTTGTTTCCTCTCTGTCGTGAAAGCAGGAAACTAAAAAAACTCTTTAAAGGATGTGATAGTGGTTATAAACTCTTACAATCAATCCTTAAAGATAGAGATGAATAAGTTCATTCAAAGATTGATGAATGTGAAAAAATTCAGAAGAGTTTCTGTGTGTTGAAAGAAAGACTTGCTGAATCTGAGGCAAAGTATGACTCTCAATAAAATTACTATAATGACAGAGAATGCCTTTTTCTTGCCAAAGAAAAGCAATTGAAGAATGATCCATCTACATCTTTCAACAAGGTAAAATCACTAGAAGAGAATCTGAAAAGATTCAACACTTTCTCTACAAAATTATCTTCCATGTTAGGAGCATGTAAACAACATCATGATACACGTGGTTTGGGCTATAAAGGAATAAACGATCCAAACACTGGGAAGATCAATTTTGTTTATGATAATAACAACTTGCTATGTGAAAAATCACCTATTACAGCTGATGTTCCTGTAAATAAAGATCGTCATACTTCGAAGATAGGGCGTAGGAGAGTTGTTAAAAACATTACCTTCAACTACTACTATTGTGGAAACAAAGGTCACGTTGAACGGAAATTTCATTTTCGGATAAGGAATAAAAAACTTCATAACATTCTCATATGGATGTCAAAGGAAGTAATCAAGCATGTTTCTCTCCGTGCTGAGAACATCATAGTCTCAAATACGGAAGAGTACTATGATAAGTCCTCTCTTAGTTATATGTATGATACTAACTCCTTATACAATCGTAGAGGAAATAATGTCATATGGACAACTAAGTCGTTTGATGTTCCAGTAAATAGAATAGGATATCAAAGGAAAAAGGATGGTTCAATTAAGGAAGGAATATCATCTATTGGCAAGGATCACACTGTTTCCAAAGTATCGGGTTCCGATCACATTCACATCAACAATCATGCTTCAGATCTAAGAACCAGTATAAATAATCTCAAGCGGAAAATCAAAAAATTAAGGAAGAAAGCATCTTCAGGTATATCTTGTCCTCCTTGTAATAATTCTTTTGAAATTAATCCTGTTAATTCTCTTTGTAACTCAGAGAAGGAAAATGATGATGAGCTACATGCTCAGTCTACAACTTGACCAGTTTTTACTGTGCACTTTCATTCCAATATCATGAGGATGCACATAGATTTCAAGAAACAACTCGTCTTGAAAAAAAATGGTTGTTGTATTATTCGTTGGGTTCTTTAAATTGATTTCTTCTAAGTAGATTTCTACTGTAGCCTTCCTTTCATAATGAAGCATATAGTTGATCAATAAAAATTAACTCTCGAGAGGACCATTCCTTGTTGAAATACTGAATTTTTTCAGTTAATTTATTTTTTTCTTCCTTTAATTTTAAGACTTCCATCAAAACCTTTAATTAAGGTTCCACTGCAGTGATGGTTTGAAATCTGTTTCATAACTTGAGCGTTTGTATACCCGGCACACTACCTTAAACTAGTAATCCTAGGGTTTCCTTATATATATATATATATAATGAAGTTTTTTTTTATATATAAACTCGTACAGTAACAGAAATAGTCTCCCTTGAGAAAATGGTGCAAACTATGGATGAAAGCATGTAGGAAGTCAAGGATGAAGAAAGCAACTTTGCTAAATTTTATGAGAATCTAGTTCTCATAAATTGTTATCATGATCATGAAAATAAACAACCAGTTCAGATATCACTTCAGCTGGTTGGAAATCTTCTTCATGGTTTTAAGGTTGTATGTGATCAATTTGTGATTGCCTTAAGAATCTCGAGTTTGTGAAGATAAAACTAGAGGAAGCCAATGAAGAACTTGAATATGTTCGAGCCCTTATTGCACGACTTGGGTAGATGGGTTTATCTTTTTATCTAGGAAACTTCTTAAGAGAATTTTTATTCTTGTTTTTGTTTAAGAAGGATAGAAAGGGTTTGGAATAGCCATTTTTGTGAATGTACACATAGTTATGTCAAACGTTTTCATCTTGCAATGTTTTTAGATTTATTTATTTAAATTCTAAATTTGATTTGGAATATGATTTTTCCAGTATTAATCTTTATGGTTTTATATAGAGATATTTTGTAAAAGGGTCATATGTTTATAATGTAATTAGGGTCTGGGTCATAAAAGATGCCGTTGATGCGTTTGGGTCAGAGACAAACCAAAGACCGTTAGAAAGGGGTTAGCTAACTATTTTTATTTTTCATAACACCCTGACCACCAGTTGACAAACATTGACCGTTCAAATACTGTGAAAGCATTGACATTATCTCTTGTCCCTTGCCGTCATCTTCTATTTCGAATCTCCAAACAACAAACTGATTCAGAACTACCGCTCGATGATTTTAAATTTCACGAAATATTGTTAAGCCGTTGTTATTGTTTTCAAATAAGTACTTAAGAAGTATGAATCCACCCTAACAGTTTCATATTTCTTCACTTTCAGTTTTGTGTTCTCTCGGGGTTTGGATCAACAATCTTCCGGCGGATTTGGGGGAGGCTCTTCCACTTGGGGTTAGTCATACATTAAAACCACCTTCTGTTTTTGTTCGAATGACAAGTTAGCCTTTATTTTTGTTACTCTAAAATTTGGGCACAAGCACTATGTTTACTTTTCATTCATTGAAGTTTGTAAGAATCTGTAACAAAAATATCCATCATTGGTTCATCTTCGAGTCTTATGAATCTTTTACTGCTTTTGCATCTCAACTTGATGCATCTACTGGATGTTGTACATTTTTGAATGTCTGCAGATAACTAACCAAATTCGAAAAAATACACAAACAACTCAATTTATACATATGGTGGTATCGAAATGCAGTCAAGGTGTTTGAGGAAATGGCGTTTGTGAAATTTTAGCCAAAGTTATGTATAATGTCATTTAACTATTATTGAAGGGTAATTTGGTAAAAAAATTGACGGTCAAAGCTAGTCTACGACCCAAATGCATCAACTGCATCTTCCACGACCCAGACCCTAATTAGCTCATAAAGATACAACCCTTTTACAAAATACCTCTTTCATATATTGTAATATCTGGGATATGTGTGTTTGCGTCCGTGAACTATTATTGTCCCATACAATGTCAAAAAATATCTCATTCATTTGTCGATATGCATGCATTGATACAAGATCGGTGAAATTTTAACAAACAAAAGTTAAGACTATTATGTCATTAAGCAAATATTGATGGAAGATAGGTTAAAATCTTTTGTCTACAAAGATTATGTATGTTATATGTCGTTATGCAAATAGTGATGAGAATAGAATGAATCTTTGTACATTCCACAGTATTGATTTTCCTTAATCCATATTTTATGTATATATTGTGCGGCTCCATAAGTCTTCTTATGTGAGCATTTCCAACTAGACTAATCATAGATTCGTTTGTAGTTAATTTGGTTGTGCACTCCGATTAAATTAATCATAGGTTCTCTTGTGATTAGTTTAATTGAGAATTTTGGATACAAAAATCATTTTCTTTGTGGTTTTTGCTGTCCAAAGAAATCCTTATTTTCTTGTAAAAGTAAGGTCTCTTTTGTCGTTCTTTCGGGGATGAGATTAAATGGGGGAGAGTTATTTTGAACTTGTGCTTAATCTCCATATCTTTGTGGGGAGTGCGGCTGTGGGATATTTTAGGAGTTTTCTTGTATCTTTATAAACTCCTTGATGAATGCATTTAGCCTCGGCTTTATGATTGCATCTAAACAAAGTTGATATGTAGTTTTCTTTGGTTTTGAAGCGTCTCCATGGAAATTTCATTAGGATCCCGTTTTCATACCTTCACTAATTTTATTGACAAAAAGAGGTAGAATTAATATATAGTTCACACTTCAAATACATATGGTTTTTGGATCATTATGTAAGGGGGGGTGGTTTTCATGTTGAGATGAAAGTATTGACTAGGGAGGGGGGTGATACATATCACCATAGTATTATTTTCGAAGTTGTGATACAATTGAACTTGATACTATGTAATAATACTATGACATTGTAAAAAAATGATCGAGAGCTTTTGTTTTCTCATTGTTATGTCTACGGATCTTCAACAACTATGATGCTGAACTGAACATCTATGGAATCATGGGGGTACTTGGAAAAGACGAAGTTTTCAAGTAATGTTGAAGCACTAAGGAGATCAAGCATGTGGATGAGAAGCTACAAAGTTATATTTATTTTATAATAATCCATATGTATTGATAATTTTGTCACTAAAATTGACAAAGGGGGAGATTGTTAGAGCATTGCTCGGTCGAATTCGCAAGCATTGCTATCTCAAGCTTGTTTGTCAAATTTTGTCGTCAAAACTATATGTCTTGATTTTAGTCTACTTATAGCTAAGTCTCGGACTAGGAAAGTTAAGAATAGTTGACCTCCAGACTCCACGGAGATCATCTTACGAAGACGAAGAACTACTCAAGGAACCAGTGGAACTTCATCCGACTAAAAGGTATGTGCAAACTTGAACTTATCTATCACTAAAAAGCCTATCTACTCTATCTCCTACTCTTGAGACAAAAGTCATATAAGTATGATAGTTTTCATACATACACATTTTTTATTTTGAGCCGAGTTTACTCGCCTATCTATTTCTCGAAATATGTGTTGGTAAGCTTTCTCTTTAACCATTTTCATCTTTACCCGTGACGAAAGTCATGATGACATTTCGATCTTGAAAATATTTTTGATGACGATAGTTGTGAATAATGACTATTATAACAATATAGAGGAATGTTTCAATGATTGAAATGTGGAGTTGAGATTATGTAACCATCTATGGATATAAGCATATATAGTGTGTTCGCACATTAGTGTATAAATCCATATGCCTAAAACCAAGTGTGTGCATATGGTATTGGTAAAGGAGACAGGTTGGGTACGCGTACTTGCGGAACTTTTCCCTCCAGGAAATTTTTGTTGAGTTTGGAGTTTACGAACTCATAAACCAGTCACCTTAGGTACGCGTGCTGGAGGAAATTTTTTACCCGAAAAATTCTGCTGAGTTTGGAAACTCAAATCTGGTTGCAAAGGTACGCGTACCAAAGCTGTTTATTTCTCAAATCGGTAGTTCATGAACTTAAAAAATAAATTAATAAGGAATGAAATCTTTGTAAACCATGGCTATATTGTTCATGAATTTATTCAAATAAATCAAATCAATTTTTTTTCAATTGTGTCTATGCATAAAGACCTAAGCAATTGAACAACTCTTCAACTAGTTCTTTTGAATTCATTGGAACTAGTTATGAAAATGATGATTGCTGTTAATATGAAAGTGCTCATATGGATAATCATTGGTTAACTATTTGTGAACCAACTAAGTGTACACGTTTAGGTACGGTTACTCAAACCTAAATAAAATAAATTTCATTTGTGTATGACAAGCTAAGTTTCGATCTAACGTTTGAAAGATATTAGCTTGGTTGAATCTGGTTTTTCATCTAACGGTGAATATTGAATGCTTTGTTACCAAGGTAACTTAGATTGCAAACCCGTATTTGAAAACTATATAAAGGAGAACTCTATCAACTGTAAAAACTAATCCTACACCTCTTGTGTGATACTAGTTGGTTTAGTTAGAGTGGATTCTCCTTTAACATTAGGTTTCTTCTCGAGACCCTGTAAGTTAACGACTTAAAGACTTCATTGGGATTGTGAAGCCAAAAGAAACTACTTCTATTGTAGTTGAGCGATCTGATCTTGCCATTTCTATCGTACGAGTTCAATTGAAAGATTGACTTGAGATTATATCTCTGATATGGCAAGATAAAAAAAATCACAAACATCTTCGTCTCATCGTTTGTGATTCCGCAATATATTGTTTCACTACCATATAATTAAGATTATTGTGAGGTGATTGTAATTCTAGGCTGTTCTTCGGTAATATAAGTCCAGGTTATCGATTTGTTCCTGTGCACCTTGATTTAAAAAGACGAAACAAAACTCATAGGTTTATCTGTGGGAGAAAGATTTCTTTATTATCGTAGACTTTTATGTGTGATACAGATTTGTTTATTAAAGTCTTCGACTTTGGGTCGTAGCAACTCTTGGTTGTGGGTGAGATCATCTAAGGGAATAAAGTGTGTAGCATCCTACTCGGATCAGAGACGTAAGGAGCGCAACTGTACCTTGAATCAGTGTGAGATTGATTGGGGTTCAACTGAAGTCAAAACCAAAGTTAGTTTGTAGTAGTCTAGTGTCTGTAGCGTCTTAATACAATATGGTGTTCAATCTGTACTAGGTCCCAAGGTTTTTATGCATTTGCGATTTCCTCGTTAACAAAATTTCTGGTGTCTGTGTTATTTTTATTCTGCATTATATTTTGTTATATAATTGAAATATCACAGGTTGTGCGTTGTATCGATCAATTGTGAAATCCAACCTTTGGTTGTTGATTGGAAATTGATTGATCCTTGGATATTGGTATTTATACCATCCAAGTTTATATCTCTTGTATTTGATAAAGACTCACATATTTCTATTTGTTTGAGTATAGATCAAATTGAGAGATAGAGATATTAACTCCTTGATATACTTTTCATTAAGATTGAGTCTGATTGTCTAGTTGATTCTCTTAAAAGTATATCCGAGTTAGTCCATACATATTGCTAATCGAAATATTGGGTGCGGTTGTTAGACCCCCATATTTTCAATTATTCCCTTTTAAACTCCACCATCTTGTTGTATGAGAATCACCAGCATCAATAAAATTCCATGCCTTCTATGTATCGTCACTAACTTGCTCAAGTCAAACCTTCTCCTTCAATCACCGTTCAATCATGATCCCAGAGCCACTGCCAAGCTCGAGTTAAACACGGAAAAAACCCAACTCGAGCAACAACCTTCCATTGATCACGAGCAAGTTCAACCGTTCCCTGATCTCCTTATGAACTCCTCCTTGATCGATCACAACTAACTCCATTAGACTCAAACAATCAGCATTACCAACAACAGTAGATTAATCGCCTCACCAAAACCATCCATCCCGAGCAGATTTCACCATCAACAAATGGCAGCAACATCGCTCTATGACAACAGCAGTACCAAACTCAAGCTTCCATCAAGTACAACTCCATTAGCAGCAACATGTTCTCTCCTACTTGTTTGGTTAACATCTCTTCACATGTTACATCAAACCCATCTATGTTGATATTCAGAACCACACTCATCACTGCCAACTCTACCAGCTTACTACAGCAGTCATCATCACCTCCATTCTCGAAATTCTTTCCTTTCTCACCTGATCTCCATCTCAGAACTTGGTCATTCTAGTCGTAGTCCGTGTACAACCAAACCATTCTATCGATCTACCTTGTTGTTCTCCATCATACCAGTATTACCATCTCCAGCAAGTCTTCTCATAAAATCGTCATTACTCCCATGAACCTCTGTCTCCTGTGGTTAACCATTACACTTCCATTTCCAAAAATACCACGAACCTTTAACAGCTCCCTGAGTAGAAACTCGTGTGCCTATAACAGTTCTGTAGGTTCTCTAGTATTCGACAACTTCGGCTTGCTTCAAATGCTTCTATATTCTTCATACGACGTCAGATTAACTCAATTATTTCGCCATTGGCTTTGTCTTTTCGTCCCCTTCAAGGTGAAATCAAGAATAGTTCTAGATTTGAGAAAATTCCACTTGGTATTTGGTCCTTTTCCACTTATTTTCGGATGATTCACCTAATGAAACATAAATAAGAGAAAACAAGAGTAATATACAATAATTTGCAAGAATATAAGCAATTACTAGCATGTAATTGACACTAAATATATGTGAAATATGCATTTTTTTTTGCTGAATCATATTATTTTATTGATTTGAAATGAGAGTTACAATAATGGTTACAATCAATCCAACAGAAGAACTGGAAACTAGCAAAATACACTGAACTTAACCTTAACATAGAAATAGATAGCTTTTAACTAAATCTGTAATAAGGAACTCCATGCATTATAATTGTTTTCAACCATTCAGGTCTACCTATGTACATATGCCTTTGTCCAGCTTGTAGTGAAGCTCCTTTTTTTGCAGCACAATCTGCAGAGAAATTGACTTCTCTTAAACAGTGAAAACATCTGATCACAAAGAGCTTTTTGATTGCATTTCTCCACCTTGTTCTAACAAACCAGGGTATTTGTTTCCTTGCAAATTGATTCAACACTATCTTAGAATCAGAATTTATAATTATCTTGTGTAAGTTCCAGACATTTGCTGATTCTGCTGCATTAACTACTGCATACACCTCATTAATATAGTTGGTTGTAGTTCCCAATCATCTAGTGACAAAACCATACACTTGATTTAAATGATCTCTCATTAAAATGCCAAATCCTTCTGCACCAGGATTTCCAAAACATACACCATCACAACAAAACAGAGTGAAACCACATTCTGGTGCAATCCATTGACAAGGTGTAACAAACTGATATTTGGAGTGTCTTGGACCCATCTTGAAAAAGGATATGATTTGATTATCATATAATCTTGATTCCATTTACTTCCTTTAATTCTAAGACTATTTTTAGAAATTTTCTTCAGGAGTTTACATTTAAATTTTGAAATATCAGGCTTTATCTCTTCAAAAGAATTCCTGCTCTTTCGAAACTACAACCCCTTTAAAGTGAAACAAGAAGCAATGATCCATACCTGCTGAATCAAGGAACTTTTAGTCTTTGCACATCTCCAGACTTCATCAAAATATTTTGGCATAGGGAACTTTTAGTCTTTTAGTTTTTATATTTAGCTTTGAACAATAAGGAACAATCATCTTGAGAGTTTAATAATTTCCACATCATCTTCATCAGAAAAATATTGTTGATAATTTCAAGTCTCTGAATTCCTAAACCACCTTCAGAGTAAGGACTACAAAATAAATTCCATGCTAAAACAGTATAATTTCTCACTTCACTGTCCCCAGACCAAAGAAAGTTTCTGATGATTTTCTCACCAGCTTTTATTACATAAGAAGTAAACTTTGTCTGCAGATGCTATGGCTAAAAATGGGGCAAATATGGCAAGAGTAGAAAGATTAATCTTCATATGGAGACCTCCTTTTTTACACAGTATGGAAGTTGAATTTCAGCCTTATTATAGTTTAGCTAAAAACTAGTTTTCTTCATTTTTTTTCTCTGTAAGGAATAAATGTAATCAGTTTAAGTATAAATTTAGCCCATTAAGACTAATGGGCTCTAGTTGTAATTGTTGATCATTTTTGTTTAATAAAATTTATATTACTGAGCAAAAAAATGGACTAGAATACTACAAAGAATTGATTTTATTAGTACTAACCTGTCTTGAAACGACAAAAGTTTTCCTTCCCAGGTAGCTAGTTTCCTTTGCATCATTTCCATCATTAGCCAAATTATTGAAGACTTAACTCTCCCAGCCACAAGAACAACTCCCAAATATTTGTCTGTAAATTCACTAACATCTATTTGCAATATATTTTGAATTAAGGATTTCCTTGAGGTAGAAGTTCCATCTATAAAGCATTTACTTTTCAGTTTGTTAATTATTTGACCTGAACTTACTTGATAATCCTCTAAGATCTTGAGAACATTCATTAAGATTTTCTTGGCTCCATTTAAGAAGATGAAAACATCATCTGCAAAAAAATAAGTGTGTTGGATATATGCCTTTTCTTACAACCATTGGAATGAAAAGACCATTTTTAACCATCTCAGTCAAGCTTCTACTTAAAACTTCCTCCATGATGACAAATAAAATTGGAGACAAGGTGTCTTGTCTCAAGCCCCTGCTAACTGAAAAAATCCACATGGACCACCATTAAGCATAATTGATATTTTATCAGATTTGAACAGAATATGAATCCATTCACACCAAGTTTTAGAAAAACCAAATTTCTGCAATACTTGAAAGAGGAATTCCCGACTGACTGAATCATATGCTTGTGAGATATTCAATTTAAGTCCAACATTACCACATCTTATTTTCTTTTTCATTTCATTCATCATTTTAGAGGCAAGTAATATTTGTTCTAGAATGCACCTTCATGTTGAGGGGATATCAATTTTTTCATGAAACCACTCATTCTGTTAGTAATAAGTTTAGTAAAGATTTTAAAGCATACATTGTTGATGCTTATCGGCCTAAACTGATTTGGGGATACTGCACCTTCAACTTTTGGAAGCAACACTAAAAAATTGGAATCAGCCCTTTAGGAGTAAATTTTCTTGACCAACAAAATTGGATAGCTTGAACAACATATTCTTTGATTATCTGTCATCATACTTTGTAAAAATGTCCAGAGAATCCATCTGGACCTGGTGAACTATCAGGATCCATGCTGAAAATTGTATTTTTAATCTCTTCTTCCTCTGAAATTTTATCCAACATTTTTTGATCTGCATAAGTGATCACTTCAGGAATGTTTTTTAGTAAAGAGTCTTCAATGGTAACATCTTGAAATTTAAACTTTTTCTCAAAATATTTGACTAATTCTTATGCAATATCATTTTGATCAGTAAGAACATTTCCATTACCCACTTCCAATTCACTTATGATATTCTTGATTATCTTACATTTAAGCTTGTATGAAGAAATGTTGTGTTTGCTGCTCCATCTTTGACCCAATCAATTCTTGATTTTTGCTTAAATAAGGTATGCAGCTGGACTTCTCTAGAATTATTAAAAAAATTCAGCATCAACCAAAGTGTTCAAGGCTTCAACATCAAAAGGACTGCCATCTAAGATATATGTTGCTTCTTTCACTGCTTTTTCTACTTCTTTTATTTTGACATGAACATCACTAAAAACATTCCAATTCCAACCATTTAGAACTTTTTTCAACTTTTTTCAGTTTACTTTGGAAAAAAAAAAGCTGGATTTCCCCTTATAGGTTCACACCAACTAGAGTGTACTACTTCCATAAATATAGGATGAGACAACCACATTTTTTGAAATTTTGTTGGAATGTATTTTGGATTTGGTATATCTATGCAACCTCCTAATAAGGGAGCATGATCTGAGGCTATTCTTATACCAATTTTGTATCTCCATTTTCCATATTTCTGCACCCATAATTGATTAAAAACTACTCTTTCTACTGCACATAAAATTATTTTATTACCTTGCTGATAATTGGACCAAGAAAACCGAAACCCAGTATGAGGAGCTTGAATCAATTCACAATTATCCAAACATTCAGTGAAATCCAGCATGCTTCTTCTATTTGGACTCCTAGCTCCCATTTTTTCATCAATAGAAATAATAGTATTAGAATCCCCAATAACTAACCATGGTTTCTTCAAAACACTTATTGCTTCCATTTTAGACCATAAAACTCTTCTTTGAACATTACCAATATGAGCATGAACACCTGAGATGAGAGTATCTCCAACACTGACAGTAATCATTTGACTTGATAAAAATACCACTGATGGAGTTGGTAAAACTTAATTCCAAAATAACCAAATATTCCCCTTTTTATTAAAAACTGAATTATGAATTACCATAGACTGCATACCTGGTAAATTCAATTTATTTCATAATGAAGAACTACAAACTACCTTTGGTTCAGCTATAAAAACTAAAGATGGAGTGAACTGTTTAACTAAAGTCCACAATTTATTTTGAGCCCTAGTCCTTCTAAGGCCCCTTATATTCCAATATAGAACTTTCATCGTCTGGGTTGGAGGTTTTTTGTACCTCGTTTTCCTTGAGTCTTCCTAAAGTTGTATTTAACTGGAATTTGAGAAATTACCTACTCTGGTGCTAATGGAAAAACTTCACTATTGCTGGTAGAAGCTTTATCTTTGGGAGGACTTGGCTTTTAAATTATTTTAGACCAAAATGTGTAACTGGAACTGTTGTTGATGATATAGAGCCATTTGAACCATATTCACAAATTGTACCACACTTTTATCCACTGAATTATCTTCCACATATTTTTAGATAATGTTGCTAAATCCAAAGAATCAATATTATGTTCTATAATTACTTCCTCTTCTTCCATTCCTTCTGTTGTTTCCAACAAAGAACTAAACCTCCCATTTGTTGTTTTGATAACACTAACATTAGCTTGGTAAACTCTTTGTTAACTTGATTTTTTGATACTGGTGTTTGGCAGATATCAAAAGTCTCTATAACCTCTTTATGCTTGTTTTGCACCTGTTCATTAACATCATTCTTGTGACTAGATTTAGGGGATTTTGGCATCACCTTCACCCTGCTTAAATATGCATCCATATTGAAGATGGCCTATAATTTTGCAGTTTTCACAAAACTTTGGCAGTTGGGGAAGCAATATACTCTGCATAAAACCTCCAAACTTTGTGATTATCCACATTTTGTTAGGAATGGATTTTGCTAAATCAACATCTATGAGAACCTTTGCAGGATAACCACTTTCATATTTGAGAGTGTATTCATTAACTATGATTGGTGTACTAATAGCTCTTCTAATTTTGATTAATGTTTTTTCATCCTAATTTTCTAAACTTCAACTTGGAAAATTGACCCACAACATTGCTGAAGATGTTCTTTGATTTCCAGGTCTAAAATTAGGCATCCAGTTTATGATACGAAGAACCTGTTCATTAGCTTCCCATTTGCCTTCTTTAATATATTGTTTATCTCTTAGATTTTCCAAATTAATTGTGAAGAAACCTTTTCCCAAAGGAACGAGATGACATTGACCCTCTAACTTCCAATTACTCCTTACAATAGCAGCATCATCAACAAATTTAAGACGTAACAAATCTAAACGACCAATTAAGGAAAACTTCCAAGAATAATACCTTTTATCATCATCAATTGTTACTGAAGGAGCCTCTTCAAAACCTTTTGAAATATCAACTGAAACCCTATTTGAATCTTCAAAATTGTTGTGAGATTCCATTTCTTATAGATGAAATCCATTAATTAATACTCATGATTGATGTAACGAAGCTAAAAACTAACGAACCAATTAAATTTCCACCTGAATCAATGAGGATGATGAAGTGAAAACGAGATTTCGGGATAATATCTTTTCACCGAGTCAGTCATCTGGTTGTAGATCAAAACTCAACCGATTCCACGTCCAAAGGGTTTTACAAACAAAAAAACTGAAGCTTCACCTACATGGATAGCGTTTTTGTAGCGACCTATTGCAATACAATCTAACGAGACAAAGATATTAGTTCTCATTTAACTTTGAACAACTATTTTCATTATTGAACATTTTATTTATATACAAGGTCTAACCTTTTTTTGCTCATCTTCTTCCTTAGGATTTCTTTGTCTTCAAAGGTGTGACCATTAGTTATCACTCATTATCTGAAGTAGATAACATAGAGTTAGGAGTGAAAAACAATTCTTGATTTAGATTGTATTTTACAAATTAAGAAACAAGTACAATAACAAATTACATGATGAAACCAAGCCTATTCAGTAGAAACACATGATTAAACCAGATTCATCCAGTAATTTCACAAGATATAACTAGTTTCATTTAATGAAAACAAAAGAAGAAAATTATTTCATTCAACGACAACATAGAGAAATGCATATTATGGTATGCTCTAAGATGAAAATTTCAGAATAGGATTCTTAAAATTAAGTTAATCACGTAAAACTAAATTTCCAAAGGAACATGCCAACAGAATCTTTCATGAGAGTTGGTAGGTATTAACAGGATGTACACTGGTTTCATCAAGAGGAAAACACATGATGAAATGAGTTTCATCCAGTGGAAACTCATGTGAAACCAAGGATTTACTCAACTTTAATATTTTTTACTAAAATCTGGCAAATTCAACAGAATTGTAAGCTAGTACATATACAGATGCATCAAAATGAAAATTAAAGCATTACGTTCATGTATTAAATTTATAATCAAATCTAAAATGCTGAGATTATTAGTCCGACATTCCCACATTGTATGGGCAATCTAAGATCCTTCGGTTTATAATCTTAGGGTTTCTCCACTCATTGCCAATTGGTTTTGAGTTGGATGCCCGTATTCTAACATGGTATCAGAGCAGGCTATTTGCCACGAGTCCTCGAAATCAATTGGGGTAAGAAATTTAAATTTTAGGTTTTAAGTTTTATGATTCTTTATTATCATGATATTTTGATGAAATTGATGATTTTCAAAAAATTAAAGGTTATATTAAAGTTTAAACCTCAAAGAGGTCTACTACCTACAATCCCAGGTCGCTAGGAAAAGAAAGATAAAACTCCTCCCACCCTATGTTGACGAGTTTAGAACTCAGTTCGATCGTATCATCACCCAACAACTTTACCACTGTACTACAGTGACATCTGCAATTAAATTGATGATAGATATCAGTTACTTAGATGACATGTGTTAGTCTTGTATGATTTAATTTGATTATTTGCGATGATTTGTTTTTTTGGATTTAATTTGATTATTTGTGATGAAAAAAAAAATGAAGAAATGAAATTACCTACTAATACTACAGCTAGGCATAGGCTAGGTAGGAAGATAAAATCTTCCAACACATATTTTTAAAAATGGATATGCGAGATAAACTCATATCGAAATATCAAATTTGTATAATGGAGGAGTCGATATAGTTATACGACTTTTTCTCACAGGGTATAGAATAAAATATAATAAACTTCTGAATGATAGATAAATTTTTGTCTCCACATACCTCTTGCTGATGAAGTTCTTCCGAGTTCTTCAGTAGATCTTCGTCTTCAAATTTTGTACTCCGTGAAGTCTAAAGCTCAACTACACATTTTATCCTAGTCCAAGACATAGCTATAAGTAGACTTTAAATCAAGTATACGGTTTTGATCAACTAAACTTGAAAATCAAGCTTGCTGATAGGCTCGAAAACCTACAATAATAATACTGCAAGTGCACATTGTCTAACTAGTAGAACGATGGCAAGTACAGGTCGTTTCCACGAGGAGTGTGAAATACTACTACTAACTAATATCAAAAGTAACCAATCGACAAGATAATGTTTTAGCAATTTTTTCAGAAATTTGGAACAAAATGAAATAATAATAATTCTAATGATAAACAAATGAGAATGGGGTTATTAGGGTTTTCGGTTTCCACCAATTAATTATGCAAACTCTACTAATCTTTAAAAATATATTTCATGCATTTTTAAATATTATTTCTCCGCTGTAATTTCCTTCGCTTCTTATGTAGTGATCCTAAAGCATTACCTATCTGTCCTTGCATACCACGTCTAGGGATTTAACCGAAGCACGAAATATCAATTCAAAAGCATAAATAATCAAGAAAATCACATAAACAATTAGATACAAGATTTTATGAAGATAAATTACTAGTCATTCAAATCATTATTAAGAATATAAATGTAGAGTTCACACAATCAAATTGGTTTCTACCTAAACCCTAACATGATTAGCTAGACATAGCTTTCTCAAAAGCCATAAAAATATCTCAATAAAACTCTAGCTAATCAAAAGATATCAATGAAATCAAAACTCCAAACCCTAGTCTTTCTCTGTTTACGGCCATAGCCGCACGCCTCTCGTTTCCTGGTTTGGGCTTGTATCCGCAACCTCCAAAACTGCCTCCGTAGGTGTCCGTCTCCTTTCTCTTTATAGTTGCGGCCGATCTCCCAGGCCCAGTCCAACCACAAAACTGCTTTCCAACCCTGACCCAGCATCAATCATTCCTTCTCGTCATCTCGTAACTCCAAATTCTCTTCCGTGACCATCTAAATTCAATCACCAGCACATGCTTTATACTCCATGAACTGAGCACCTCACCTACCTAACTGTCGGAATATAAACACCGGCGAGACAATCCTCCAGTGATCGCATAACTAAATGGATTGATCTGTCCATCTAGCCAATAACTCCTTTCATGCTTGAGGTTCATCATCACCATTTTCGATCCAAGCTTTTGCTTCCATATTCTTCATCGAGTACCTCACATCTTCTTTCGAGTACATACAACCATCACCACCGCTGTAAAGAGTATTGCAGTAAACTAGTTTATGACCCACTTCACTGACTGCAACATCAGCGGTTCCTTCGATTGCCGATCCATTGAGTACCATCTCGAGCTCTCTTCAAACTCAAAGCAAGCTCATAATCTCGCCCACAACATTATGTCTTCATGGCCTCGAGAACTGTACACATCCACCACTGACTGTACTCCATCTTCACCTAGCTTTCCTCCATTGACTTCAGTTGGAGTAAACAAATCGATGCTAACTCCATTCTCGTACACAGCCACAAAAGTCTTCATCTCTATTCACACCGACAGATCTGTAGAAAACATCATTAAACAAGCAGCATCCATTTTGTAGGTCTTAGAAAACACCACCATCATCCAGCTCTCCATCTCGGATACACCACCAGTCAAAAAAGCCAGCACAACCTCACTTCGTTCTCAAATTCAACTTCAGTAGCCAGCCTCTCCCTGTCAAACCTTCTGTCGCTGCCTGTATACCAAACTGAGTCGGAGAAGTACTCCTTCACTGGCAGGCTATGTTGTAAAAGGCGAGCGCCTGGCAATAAAAGGCGCCCAGGCGCCAAATTATACCTGATTCTGGTTTTTTCTAAAAAAAAGGCTCTCGCCAGTGACAGGTACTAGCACCCACCAAAGTTCAGTCCAGTCCTAATTCAACCGTCGAAAACAACCAACAACCCATCCAGTTCCCGTCCAAGCTTAGCACCAGACGGTTATCATTTACTACACCCAGTACTGCAGTCGGACCTGTCATGGCCAGATCAGTTTGCGTCTGAAATTCCATGTATACACGGCAACAATAAGCACCATCGTCGCCCGCAATTATCTCCACCAGTTCAATCAATTATAGCAGCAACATCTCGACTAAATTACAGTTAGCTCTACTCCATCCATGGTCAGGTTATAGACCAAGCCCTTTTGAGCACGTACAACACCAATCCACTCTTATGAATTCTCAAGCCTTAATCCATCTCGAACAGCTAACACCAGTTGTAGCCAACTTTAGCCATCTTCCATCGCTGTCATTCATCTTCTCCACATTCAAACTCGAGTTTCTCCCTTGTTCACAGCACAACCACCAACTGTCTGCATTCTCTCTCTCTAGAACAATCCAATTTATTTAATTATTTCATGACATGTGTTTATCCCTATGAAGGTTACATCTTGCAAAATATAATAGCACATGATGCCTGAAACCCCTTCCAGTGATAAGAAGTCCACCTGCTTCTTAAGAGACTTTTTGCTTTCATAAAGAGAAAAAATGTATGCTCCTTCACATTCCACTAGCAACATGTGGAAATAATGAAGCCACGTCTCCCTGCCTCATTTGTGTAGTTCGATTCCTTGTTTCATTCTATGGTTGTGGAATGACTTCATGCCCCTGATATATAGAAATACCAGGCTAACTACATTTTGTCATTGTGGTTGCTGATACATGGGAGATACCAGGCCAACCCCGTTTCATCATGGCGATTGCTGATACATGGAGATACCAGGCCAACCCCGTTTCATATGGTGATTGCTGATACATGTAAATACCAGGCCAACCCCATTTATCATTGTGCTGCTGATATATAGAAATACCAGGCCAGCATAATAGGTGATGCTGATATATAAAAATACCAACCAACATAATAAGTGCTGCTGATATATAGAAATACCAGGCCAGCATATTTGATCATCGTGGTTTCACATTTATGTCACAAACGCCATTTAGCTAATGCTTTAGTTGTTTATGTTCCGGATAATTAGAATTGTGTGTACTTTCTGTAAAAGCATTAAAATAGTGATGTTAGCCAAAATATCGATTCCTAGCTAATATAAATATGGGTATAAATGTAGCATTTACATGCTTATCATTTGGGATAGCAACGGTTGCGAGTTCGACCGAGCAATAATCTATCAATCTTCCCCTTTGTAAATTTTAGTAACAAAACTATCAATACATATGGATTACAAAATAAATAAAACTTTGTTGCTTCTGATCCATCATGCTTGATTTCCTTGGATCTTTAACTTTCCTTGAATTCTTCGTCACTTCCAAGTACTCCATCAATTTTGAATGTGTTCAACTCAGCATCATTGTTGTTGAAGATCCGTAGCCATAAGAAAACATATGTTCTCAATCATTGTTATACAATGAATGTTATTGTATTATTCAACGTCAAAGTTCAATTGTTACGGTGATATGTATCACTCCCCATTAGTCAATACTTTCATCTCATATTGAAAACCACTCCCCCTTACATAATAATCCGTAAAAAATATGTATGTAGTGTGAACTACCAAATAATTCTCCCTCTTTTTGTCAATATAAATTTGCAAAGGTACGAAAACTATGGGATTATAATGGAATTCTCAAAGAGATACTTCACGACTAAAGGAGAACATATCAACTTTCTTTAGATGCAATCACATAGTCGAAACAAAATGCATTCATCAAGGAGTAAATAAAGATACAAGATAACCCATATAATATTCCACATCCGCACTCCCCACAAAGATATGCCAATTAAGCACAAGTACGATTAAGAACTCTACCCCATTTGATGTCATTCTTGAGATAACAACAAGAGAGACCTTACTTTTACAAGAAACGAAGGATTTCTTTGGACATTAACAAATCACATAAATTTGTATCCAGAAAACACGAATAAATTAACCACAAGAAGATCTTGATGATTAATTCAGTCGGAAATGCTCAACATAAGAAAAATTACAGAGCCATACAATACTTTCACATAGGAGTGGATCATGGAAAGATCAATACTGCGGAATTCTCAAATGTTCATATATTTTTCATCAATATTTGTATAAAGACACAAGAGACTTAACTTTTGAACATATATGCGACAAGCACAATTCACGAACGTAAACACATATATATTTCATAAGGAATTTGCAATATATAAAACCAAAAGATTCAATACTGCAAAAATCATCTTCCAGATAACTTAGAATTTAAATAAATAAATCTAAAAAACATTGCAAGATGAAAGACCTTGGAAATAGCTATGTGTGATCACAATATCAAATGTGTATAATGAAATATTCTATATAACTAAATCATCTTCCAAATAACTTACATTTTAAATAAATAAATCTAAAAAACATTGCAAGATGAAAGACGTTGGCAATAGCTATGTGTAATCACAATATCAAATGTGTATAATGAAAAAAGTCAACATAACTATACGACTTTTCCTCATAGAATGAAATAGACTTCTGAGTGATAGATAAGTTTTAGTCTCCACATTACTTTTGTTGTTGAAGTTTCTCCGAGTTTTTCATTAGATCTTCGTATTCATTTTGTAAGCGCCGTGAATTCTAAAGCTCAACTACACATTCTATTTTAGTCTAAATCTTAGCTATGAGTAGACTAGAAATCGAGTTTATAGTTTTGATCAACTAAACTTGACAAACAAGCTTGAGATAGCAATGGTTGCAAGTTCGACCGAGCAATGCTATAACAGACTTAAGACACAAGGTCATGAAGAAAGAATTATTTAAACTTTATCCTTTACCCGCATTTATCCATGTCATCCTTTTTTATGAACTTGACACTTGTATTGGAAATGAAACTGGGTTGAAAAGGTCTTAAATCCTATGTGTCAAGTTATTTTAAGACCTCGACCATTTGCATTGAAGATGTTCTAATGATGAAGAAATAGGTAATTATGTTGAACAAGGTGATAGTTCAAATTTAAAAAAGAATAATAATTTTGTATTATTGAGATCCCCAAATGCTTCAGGGGTAAGAAGGAGCCTTTATAAATGTTCGATTGTGACTATTTTAATTATTTCATTATACCTTTTTTTTTACTTTAATTTCCTCACTTTACCGGGTTTATACTTCCAATTCTTCACCATTCATTGCCTCAATTCTACACTTCAGTTTTAATAGTATCCCTCAGAGATTTATAAGACTATTGTTGTTATGAATGCACCTTTTATTGATGTGCATTTTGTTACTTATGAAGCTATTTTTTTTCAATCGATGAGCTTGCACCTAGTAACAAGGAAATTTTTAACTTTGTCGATCCCGATCAAAGGTCTGGCAAGATAATTGTTTCTCGTCATTGAAAGTCCCTTGACCAATGCTTCCACATGTTCTTTTTTTAATGAGTTTTGTTCTGTGATTTGTACAGAATTGCTCAAAAGAAGCTAAACTGGGACCTTCCAATAGTTGAACAGGTTGAAATTTGGATACTTAAGCCCATATCAAAGAATTGATACGTGTGACTTGTGAGTGGGAACGTGTGAGAATTGAGATTAGGGTAATTTAGTCGAAGTTAGATGAGACTTCTTTAATCAATTTATCTTATCTTTTCATTGTTCGAACTTCGAAGTGTTAGAACTTGTTGTTCCTCTCCTCACTGCTAGTGCTACTGGTATCCAAGGCTTTGATAGTTTGATTCATACTTTTGTGAAAGATTGTTATGCGTCCTAGTTAGAAATTCAATTAGTCAAGGTACTTATACAGTTATTGTTTTTAACTTTCATTTTAGCATCTCAATTAGTCAATTTAGGGTTTGTGTGGAGATATTTCTTTTAAAATTTAGGGCTTTAATTTGGTTATACATTCTTGTAATTTTAATTTTTTATCTTGATTAATTGGCTAGTGGATTAAATTGTTGTTAGCCTGTTAGGGTTCTCTACTTCTCCTACCGGGTTTAGAAATTAGGGCTATTGTTTGATTTGCTGAATTTTAGGGGTTTTAATTTGACCCTTCTTTCGTAATGTTATTAGTCTGACATTGATTGATAGGGAAATTTGGGTATATATTATATGTTAATTACCAATTGTGTGATTTAAGATCAGGTGCCGGTAGGGTGTTTACACTTTACTGATGTTGATTTTAGTTTTATATTGGGTATTTTTTAGCAAGTGGTAGACTATTAGTTTTGATTTCATGTATCTACTAAATCTATTCAGGTCACAATTTCGCTAGACCATCTTCAACCGACAGCTAAGAAACTAAAAACGATCGAGTCATTTTACAAGCCGAAGGTGAAGGGGGTGATAAACTAAAAGAATTGTTTCCTTCTACCAACAACATTTCCGCTGGCATCCCTACATCATCACACCATGAACCTGGTACTTCTCAGCAACAAAAGAACCCATCATACGCTCAACCAACTATATCTAGTAAATCCAAAGAAGTTGCAGTTCAAATAAATATATGTTCAGTATGTACGGAATCCAGTGGTGTTTTGTATGAGCGTGATCCAGGTCTGCGACCTCAAATTTGTGACTATCCCGTGAATCAACGAGATGAGGTACGTCGAGCATATCTAAAACAGGGACCTTTTAAACCTAAACTTTCCAAATATCCTCCTTCTTGGGATAGAAAACATAATCGTTATTTCCAATATAGTTGGCTGAAAAGGAACTCATGGCTAGAGTACTCTATCGAAAAAAACAAAACATATTGCTTCCCTTGCTTTATTTTTGAAACAGATCCACCACAACATGCTGCATTTACAAGAGATGGTTTTATATATTTCAAGAGGATTGGTTCCAAGAAGAACTTATCTGCATGTTCATTTGTTAAACATGTTGGGGTTCACGAATCTTTTCACATGGATGCTGTGAAAGCTTGTGAGAATCTAAGGAGGACATCTCGCCATATTGATAGAGCTATCAAAAAAAAAGGAAGGAGAAAATAGCAAGGAATAGGCTACGACTAATGACAACAATTGAAGCATTTCGATTTCTTGCTCTCTATGCATGTGCGTTCAGAGGTAATGATGAATCACTTGAGTCAACAAATCGTGGCAAATTTGTAGGTTTGATAATATTTGCATCTATATTGAATGATAAAATTGCTGAAGTTGTCTTACAAAATGCACCTGGAAATGCAATGTATACTTCACCGAAGATTCAAAAGGAAATTCTACATATTCTTGCTAACAAGGTTAGTGATACCATACGTACAGAAATTGGAGATGCTAAGTTCTATATTCTTGTATAAAAAGCAAAAGATTCTTCAATTCAAGAACAAATGTCTATTGTTATAAGATTTGTTGATAATGATGGTTTCATTAGAGAGTGTTTTTTTTGCAGTTAGAAGTATTGAGGACACCACATCCTTAACTTTGAAGAGGGAGATCTCCGAGGCTCTTGATTCATATGGCCTTTTAATAGAAAATATTCGGGGTCAGGGGTATGATGGTGCTAGTAATATGAGAGAAGCATGGAATGGATTGCATGCATTGTTTCTTAAAGAATGTCCATATGATTATTATGTTAATTGCTTTGCTAACATGTTACAATTAGCATTAGTAGGAGCAGATGCTGATGAGCAAGATGTTTATTTGTTTTTTGAGAAGTTAGCAGTTATTGTCAAGCTTGTTGGGGCTTCTCCTAAGCGTCACACTCAGTTGAAATTTGTTGCAGTATTAGAGATCGCCACCAAATTAGCTAATGGTGAACTTGAGTCTGGTTTCAGAGCCAATTAAACTCGTACTTTGAAATGTGCCGCAGATACTCATTGGATCTCACATTTTGGTTCTGTCTTCAGTTTGATTCGTATGTATAAATCAGCTTGTATAGTTCTTCAAAACATTATGAAAGACGGAAAAACCATTAAGATAAGGGAGACAACTAAAGGTGTGTATCTTGCTATCAGATATTTTGAGTTTGTCTTTATCTTACACTCGGTGAAAAGTGTTATGGATATAACCGAAGTGCTATGTCAAGCTTTACAATAGAAATTCAAAACATTGTTAATGTCATGCATCTGGTGAAGACTACAAAAGTGCTTCTTAAAGAGTTAAGAGACGAAAATTGGGATACTTTTTTCGGAAGCGTTAAACTCTTTTGTGGTGAAGATGACATTGTCCTATCTAAATTTTCAGATCAATATATGATGGGAACCGGTCGCTCTTGTCAGCAGAAATACCATATTACCATTGAACATCATTGCCGCTTTGATATATTTAATGATGTCATTGATTTTCACATAATGGAGCTAATCCCTATATTTACAGATGAAACAATGGATTTACTTGTATTGTGTTCAACTTTCAGTCCTGATGAAAGTTATAAATATTTTGAAATTGATTCCATTTGCCGTCTAGCGGAGAAGTTTTATCCTGAAGATTTCACAGAACAAGAGGTATGTGTTTTAAGAAGCCAACTAAAACATTACAACTACGATGTTGTCAACAATCCAGATTTTGGAAACATGACTATTGTGGCTGAATTATGTAGGAGATTGGTTGAAACTGGTAAGTCAAATATCTATGATTTGATAGATAGAATAATTCGCCTTGTCTTAACTCTTCCCGTTTCAACATCTACTACAGAAAGGGTATTTTCATGTATGAATATTGTAAAACCGGTTGCTCGTAACAAGATGGGCGATGAGTTTCTTGGAGATTGTATGGTAGTCCATGCTGAAAGAGAAATTTCTGAAAAAGTGAAATGTGAGGATATCATAGATGACTTCGCTTCATTGAAAGACCGAAAGGTTCAGTTCTAGTACTCAAGTCAGTATACATGGGTTGCACATTTTTTGCTATATCTAGTTATTATATATATATGTGTGTGTATATCGTCGGATCGAAAGTCTTCATATTTATGGTTCGAATGTTATACCTGTATTTATAAAATCTTAAATTATAACAACTTTAATGCTATACAGTTCGCTATCTTTTGTACTTAACTACTTATGCAAGCTTAATGAAATGTAATTTTTTTGCTACAAAATGAATGAAATTTGGTTTGCTAATTTTTTTTTGTTAATTTTATGGATCTAACCAATTGAGAATCACAATTATTACTTAAGTCATTCTTTACAATTTGGTTGTGTTTATATTTTTCATTTTTGTAGTCATGTGTTTATGAACTATTTTTAGAATCACAATAATGCCATCCATTATTTGGGGCGCCAAACTTCTTATAATATCTAGAATACAAAAGGCGAAGAGACATTTTAAGTTCTAAGATTCCAGGGATTTCTGCTATTTTCCCTTTATGTCAACAGGTGTAGGAGACACCTTCTCATGTTCTGATGGAATGCAATTTAGTAAGAGCGATGTGGTTCTCTATATCTGCAGGTTGGTCCTCTGATGGATCCTTCTCCTTCTCATACTGGACGCGCAACTGGTTTGATGACTTACATGCTAAAAGGATCACAACATATGAAATATGCAAAAGAGCGATCTATTATTGCATGGTGCCTGTGGTCCGACAGATGTGACAAAAAATTTCAGGGCATCAATCCGCATCCAGATAGAACTATTTTAAAGTCTAGCAGTTTTATCAATGAACACTTAGCTCAAAAAACCATGCATCATTCCTCACCATCTAGGGTTTGTCGTAGAAACATTCACTGGACACCTCCCCCTGTCGATGTTGTCGTTATCATTAATATAGATGGTTATTTCTTGCATTCTAATAATACAGGTGGTATTGGACTAATGGTACGTAATTTTGCAGGTGAACAACAGGAAGCTGAATGCATCTACTTGACGGACGTAAGGATTGCAGCGCAAGCAGAGTGCATAGGTCTATGTGAAACGGTAAATCTGGCGCAAAGATTGAAGCTGGAGAAGGTGCACTTTGAGCTTGACGTAAAAACAGTGGTGGAAGCAGTCAATAATAATGCCTCCATCGATTGTCAATTACTTAATTTCGTAAAGGATATTCATAGTTTTTTCAGTAGATTTAGTTATTGTAATTGTTCATACATTCCCAAAGAAGGAAATAAGGTAGCAGACATCCTCTCTAAACTAGCTAGCGAGAATGCTTTATCTATAGCGTGGTCTAATTATCCACCATTGTAAGTTAGAGCACAGCTTGCTATGGACAAATATTTTGTAATGAATTAAGTTTTCTATCCATACATCATTTCTTGTTTCAAAAAAAAAAAAAAAAGACTCGCGGGTATATAAAATCTACTCTACAGTTTTAAGTAATCGCGGGTATATAAAATTTACTTTACAGTTGTAAATAATCTTAACCGTACATTTATTATTTAAGTCATTCTTTACAATTTGGTTAAAGTGTTTGTATTTTTTATTTTTGTAATCATGTGTCTATGAACTATTTTTAGAATCACAAGAATGTCGTCCGTTATTTGAGGCGCCAAACTTCTTATAATATCTAGAATACAAAAGGCGAAGAGATCTAACGGGTAATACCCGATCAAGATCCCGTATATCCACGGTCTTTATAAAACGCGCGCGCTTAATAAATCGTAGAGAATTCGGCACTTGGTCATTTTTATTCTTCCTTGAAAAAACTCAAGGATGAACTAGGGATATGAGGTCAGGAAAGAAGAAAGCATCTCTCACCCCATTTTCTTGACAATTTTCTTTTCGTGGAAGTTCAACCAGCGTTTGAAGTAAGATGGATCGACTTATAGGGAAGAAAAGACCTCCTAATCCTACCATCAAACAATTACAGTAAGATTCGAAAACCCTAACTATTTTTTTCGATTTCTCTTTTTCAAATCTGTTTGGTGTGCTGTTTATTGAGGTGTTGTTTTTTTCGATTTCCCCTAATTTTCAAAGTTTGCCCTAATTTCACAATTTTCCCTAATTTTCATAACTTGCCCTGATTTCTCATGTTTGTAGTGTGTAAATCTAGGGGGTTTTGTGAGATTCCTGATACAATAGCCTTTGTTTCTTCCTCCAGGGGAGATGTAGCATTTAAAGTTATATTTCCACAATCTAGCTTTGTTCGATTGTAAAACTAACTAGTCCTTGTTATCTTTCTTTGTCTTTGTGTGTTTATTCAGAACTATGCCATCAGGGATAAAAATGAAGGGTGGAGTTAGTGTTGGAACATATAATTTGTAATATTCTAGAATATTCTAAACAAGTGTAGAAAAAGTAGAAAAATGTAGAAGACAGGTCTCTAGAAATATATTATTTTCCAAAGTCGACAAAACTTGAATAAGTGGGTTAAACATGTGTTAAACATGTGTTAAAAATGTGTTAAAAATGTGTTAAAAATGTTCTAGATTATTCTAGAGAACAAGAATATGTGAGGCTGGTAAAATATAATGTAAAAGAAATTAGTGATAGAATATTCTAGAGATGGTGTTAGACTAGATAGTCAAAGAGACTTCTAGAGTTAAGAGAGTCGGTTGTAAAGAGATTTCTAGAAAATAAAACTCTAGACAAAGCTAGAGTGTCCAATGCCGGTTTATGTAAGCCTATAAATAGGCAAGCCCAATTCATTTGTATTCAAGGAAGCAAGAAACATCAATACAAATGAGAGTTTAAGAAATTACTTAGTCTTACTTCATCACCTTCACTATTAGAGTTCTAGGAGATCTATATAAGCAACTCTCCTATGCTCGTATATCTCCGGAAATATTATTCGACGCCAAAATTACTCAAAATTAAAAACATATAAATTTCAAACATGGTATCAGAGCCTTCGAAACATTTCAATTTCTAACAGTTAGAAGTGAAAGACAACAAGTTCTTCCTGACATTGATCCCAAGTATATGAAAAGTGGGATGTTAATAAGATCATTAGAGGATCCTGATGTTTTCAAGAGAGTGGGGTTTGTAGAGGTTGAGTGGTTAAGACCTGGTCCAGATCGGAATGTTGCGAACACAGATGCGTGTGTTCTGTTAGATGGAAGTGGGAAATACAGCAACGGATATGCAATCCGTAACCACAATGGTAAGATGATGAAAATTGGGTTTGGAGGTGGAGTTAGTGAAGATAAGGAAATTATTGACAGTAAACTAGTAACTCTGGCTGAAATGTTAAGCATCGAAAACATGTTGAAGAAGATTGATCAAGTGCAATTTCCAAGACTTCTTGTGTGTTGCGACAACGACCAAGTAATAAGGTATCTCAATGATGGAATGATTAATCCAAAGAGTACAAGAAATGATTTGAGGGCAGTTTTGGAGCGCATCATGAAATTAAAGGATAGAAAGTACCCTGCTGCGGGAAGTTTGGAGTTTAGAGCGGTGTATCGTGAAGGAAATTTCTTAGCCGACTGGTGCTCCACTCTTGGTTTGAAGACAGTGTAATAGAAGGACTTTGTCATTTTGCAGGAGGGGTTTGATGAGATTAAGAATGAAAAAACAGTCAGGTATTTTAGGAAAAGAGATGCAAAGGGCCCGAATTATATTCGTGACGTTAAAGTTAAACAACAGAACAGTGACACCAATAAGCAGAAGCGTAAAGGAAAGAATGACAGCAATGCCAACAAGACGCACAAGCCTAAAGGAAAGCATGATAGCAATGCCAACAAGAAGCTGAAAACTTACTAAGGTACACTTGTTTCTTTTCATTTGATGCTTTGTTATATCATGGGGATGTGTAGGAATGCTTGTATCCATTGGGGTCACACTTCCCTTGCGGTCTGATATTAATACTTTTCCATATATTTGAACCCAAAATTTATTTTTCACCATAATCTTTAGGTTAAAAAGGGCATAGTGGATTAGACATAGTTTGAAGTGGAAAAAGCTCAAAACACTAGGTTTGTGTGGATTGTGTTATAAGAACTAAACCAAAAAAAACATTTTTTATTTATTTTTGCCCTTTTTTCCTTACTGGATTGTTACTCTTCAATTCTTTTCTAACCACATGAAAAGAAATGTATACATTCTTCCCACAATTTGGTTGTATAGATAATTTCCTTAGGAGTAACTTCAGTTTCACTTATCGTTTCGATCACCTTTACATACATCAGTAGATTAAGTAAAAAACTGTTAATGTCAGTATTTTGTTTGGGATATCCTCAACGTTTTTAATCCATTAACATTGTCGATACCCATTTCACAGTAGATACTATCTTTGGACTTTGGCCTTGAGATAAGTTAATTACCAGGTGTAATTGGAAGAGATCAAGTTGCAGCTGCAACGGGAATCTATTATCCCCGAACTACTTATTTTAGCCTCACATAAAGGATCTAAAATGTTACTTTTCCATTTAGTATTCTAAAATGGCTTTCTTCAACTTTTCACATTCATGCAACCAAATTCCTTCTTGGATTGGTAGATGAAAATGCTATATGTTACATCATTCTTTGCTTCTCTGTATAGCCAAGGACGTAAAACTTTTATATAGAGATTAACAAATGGGATGAATTGAAATTGGGGAGATGGCTAACATATAATAATATTTAGGCTTATTGATGCCGAGCCATTTGCTCTTATGAGAAAGATGCAACTCATTTTTTTTCTTCTATTTATCCTATTTGATAATTTGAAAGTGCAATATGTTACATCATGACCTGGTACAAGCAGTTCTTAGGATGTGCGAGACTGATCTTCGAGTAATTTACAAAAGCATTTGTTGTCGCATTTAATGATCAATAAATGTAAAGTCCTGAACCTTCACCTTGAACTTTCCCTCCACCCAAACTATCTTCGTCCTCTAAATTCTTGCATGCTGCTCAATCTGTACATATATTACATGTTTTCTTACTTGCTTCTAGAACTGGGTTCAGTAGGTTATAAAACTTGAGCACTATATTATTTTTTGAGCCAAATTCTGTTACTTGTTCAAATTGACTGAAGTATGGATCTTCCTGTATCTTTGTTCTTAATAGGTATAGAATACACCTAATTTACTATCTAGTAGTTTATGCTTTCTTTGCTATTTTTCTTGTAAATTATGTAT